>QEPC01014089.1:383857-403990 GCA_003113815.1 Sphenodon punctatus | reverse complement strand
TGGAGGAGCACAGCAGGCAGGTGGTGGTGGAGGAGCAGCAGCAGGCAGGTTGTGGTGGAGGAGCACAGCAGGCAGGTGGTGGTGGAGGAGCACAGCAGGCAGGTGGTGGTGGAGGAGCAGCAGCAGGCAGGTTGTTTTGGAGGAGCACAGCAGGCAGGTGGTGGTGGAGGAGCACAGCAGGCAGGCATGAAGATGTCACCTGACAAGTCAGAGATTAACCTAGAATAAGAGGGAAAAGCCAGTTTGTGACAATATAAATCTTTGCAGTGCCCTGTCCACAGCCCCTGTGCTTGGTTCTTCAAGGCTGGAAGCTTTGAGCAATTACAGGAGGCCGCATGAGTATCTGGGATGTGCTTGTGATGCTTGTTGGCCAGCATAGACATCAATCATGACTCCTGGCTCTGTGCTATCTGCTCTGTCCTCCCTCCACGGGAGTGTAAACTAGTTTTCCCCTCATAAATGGCTGTTTAAGGGTCAGGAATACAAACTTTTGTTATTATTTCATATTTGTTTGTTATCATTATTACAAAAACATTAACAAAAATGCTAAATTCATTATCGTTATTATGAAAACAAAAATTAAATGCACACCCCTAGAATCCAGCCCTGCATGTTGGGCAACAGTCTTTCCCCTTATTTGACAAAATAGAAATAACTCTTCCACACAAAAGGGGAGATTCACAGCGATGCCAGAAGCACAGACATGCTGGTAATGGACAAAGATAAGGTAATTGTCTCGCAAAGTCAGCAATGGTAGTTATCTTGTACGTTATAACAGGGCAGAGTCCCTGTGGGCTTCTGCCCCTTTAAGAGAGAACTGGTGACAGTGCTAGTGGGGCTACAAGCCCTACCGGTAGCAGTGGATAGCGCCAGAGTGAAAGCAGCTGTGTGAGTGGGCGTGGCAGAAGTCAGCTCTGAGTATAAAAGCTGAGCCAGAGCTTAGTGTAGGAGAGACATTTACAGAGGCAGGAGCAGAGCTCTGTGTCTGGGCTTTGCCAGCCAGAGGTCATACTTTGCTTAGGCTAAAGACTGGGAAAGCTCAGAAGGCATTGCCTGATCTAACTGGGTTGCAGAGGAGTGTGCCTGACCCAGGGAGACCCAGATATTGTGAGTAATAGACTGTTTATTATTAAAGACGATTTAAGCCAGAGGGTGTTTCCTGGCTATAGAGAGACTGTATGAGGACTGTTAATAAAGACACTTGAGCAGATTCCCAAGACTAAGCGACTCATGGGGCCCTGATCCTGCCAGGACTGGACTCACACGTGGGAAGCCTGACACTGCCACAAACGTCATTGCCAAAGGAAGTACACAATCACTTAATGCTCTTTCCCTACTTTTCTATTTCTTTTTTGATGGCAAGATCACCACTACTAGTAATATTCATAAATTCTGATTGTGTGAATCCTGGCAGCATGTGGGCAAGCTTTTGCTGTTTAGAGTTAGGGGTTTAAGACACACACGCTCTCAGATTCCATGCAAAGTGGGTTCTATGAGACAAATGACAGCCATGGCAAACGGGAGGTAGCACTAACCCTTAACCAGGAGCACAACCTAAAATGTAATGCAGAGAGTGACCGTTCGACAGTGCATTGTGCCAACCAGACACGTTGTCCCATAGGATACCAATCCAGGGGACAGCTGGTGGGAGGGGATTATTAAATTATCAAATGTGCTCAAATATGCACCAGTATAAATGTCTGGTTAACCAGCTGGTGCTTTCATTTCAGGCAACACACATGAGCTTGGCATGGGTTAAGCACTGGGACTCATATTCACTGCTTTTCCCTGGTGGCAATGGGCAAAACAGTGTACACACACACGTCCTTGTTTGAGTGTAATGTGGGGCAATGTTGGTGCTGACATTTTCACTGTAGCTATAATAATGAAACTCTCTACTTTTTTTCAGCTGATTGTCAAATAGAAATATTATAAAAATCAAGAACTCAAAACCCGTTCTTTGTTTCACTTTACTGTTCCAGTCAAAGTCAGCCAGGGGAGCGGGGAAGAGGGGAGGAATGAACAGTAAGCAAAGAGACAGCCTGTGTTTTATTAAGATAAGATTACTCTTAACTACACTAAACCGTTGAAATACAGCTTCTCTGTTCCCTTTTCAAATTAAAAGTGCAGAGTGGATGCTTCCTTGTAAATTCTCATAACAGGGCTGGAGGGCTCTGGAGACCCAGGTAGCTTCTCTCCTCTTCATTTATTAAGGATGTTTCTCTATGTCCACATTGATTAATAAAGGTTGCATTGACAAGAAATGTAGCTGTGACACAAAGTGGTTGCAGGGTAATTTATAAAGAACCTTTCTTACATGCCCAATTTCGTAAGCTTTCATTGTCTTATCTGCTGCCACTTCGAGCCCATCTGTAGCAGCTTAGTCAGTGAAATAATGTGGCTCAGTTTGCTGGAAGCTATTAAAATAATTCACCAAACTGGAAAATGCATAGTGCACATACAGTAACTGGAATGTTTCTTGTAGATGGGCAAGATTCTAACATAACTTCAGTTTTCTTTTTGAATTTATGTTGGTTCAGTGTTGGGGAGGTGTCCACAGTAGTTTGCATAGACTTTACAAAATTAATGTTAATGTTCAGCTTGCATGAATTACTCACAAGCTGTTGGGACCCAATCTTACTTTACTGGAGTCATTTTTTAAAAAAAATCTCCATAGGCTTCTCCAATAGAAGGAGCTGGCTTGCTTTGTCGTCAAAATTCTTTGGCATTCCCAGAAGTCTTAGTCCTGCACACGCTGGCATCCATATCTTCAGAAGTTGCATGATCCAGACCCAAAGAGACGCTTACTGAGTGCGGCTCATCCTGCATAAACACTGAGCGCTCTGGTCCAGCTGTGCAAAGTATGTGTGCTTAACTATAAGCATGTGAGTGACAAAGGGTAAAAAACAAACGTACAGGCAGCAAGGCGGCTCCCCCGCCCGGCCTGAGAGGGAAAACTGAATCTGCCACTCTCTGGGTTGATGAGCAGCACGAAAGAAACATGCCTGCCATGACCCAGGTAGGAGGGGACTGCAACAAATGTGTGGGTGGCTGGTCCCATCACCACCCAATTCCCAGCACCCTGTCCTCCACCATGACGTACAGCTATGGAGACCGGCCATGACACATGGCCATGCCAGCCCCCACCTTACAGTGGGGGATGTCAGGGACAAAGAGATACATATTGTGTGGCCCGCATTGGCCCATGTGGGCGGCCCTTGGATTGGTGTCCAGGATCAGGCCCAGAGCACATCCAAAGCCAGCCTCCTACCTGCCCTGAGGCAGAAGCAGACCACATCTGGTGGCATGTGAACAGTGGGCCACTCTTATGGGCCACTCTTATGTGCATCCACTGTGCTGTTCGCATGTTATTCACTTTGTTGAATTGGACTGAGGGCTGAATACCTGAATACTGCTAAGATCTCCTAAGAGGTTATTACTGGGCACACTCAACTGAATTTATTGGATTCTGGTGCACACAGCACTTCTCCAACAGTTCTGCAATCACCATGCAGGACTATGTTCTGGATCTTGCTTTTGCCACGGTAGTATCCCGGCATTAGGGTTTCTTCAGCCTTAGGTAATGGGTGTTAAGCCCCCTACCGTTCTGGGTCTGTCACCCAGCAGGGTCTGTCACCCTGTCACTATTTGTGTTGGCCTTAGGCCCTGCTGGTAAATCTCGGTATATCTGGTCTGGGTCCCCTCCCACTTCTGTCATCAGGGTCTTGGACAGTTGCCTAATTGGTCCCAGTGATGATTCTAGCCCAAAATACTATCATCCCAGCTAATACTTTTCTTGTAACATAACATCTCCACAGTGAGTTTAAAGTTAAAGTGAATTTTATTAGTTTCACAAACAAACACCCTCTGCCATCTGTTGTTTACATCCTTGAATACAATACAAGTTTTGACTTCTAGTTAAAAATCCAAATAAACTAGAAGTAAATAAAAGGTATTTTCTTCTCTTAATCCAGTAGGACTTGATTATTCTGCATTTCACCCGTAGAAAGCTGCTTTCATTACTGTACTCCATATGTTTCTCGTCTCAACTGCTGCATGAACAACACTCAGATAGTTACCTTCTATGGCAGATAAGTACCATAGGAAAGGATTTGAAGTTATTTTGATTTAGCTTATAGCTTATACTCTTCTTTTGTATAAAAATTTTAAAAACCCAGTTGACCTCTAAAAATACTATCCCATTAACTTAGACATGTTTATTTTAGGATCAGACAGGCTGGCCACATATATTCATTATTTTCAAGCTTTTGACTGCCCAGTGTGAGGGAATGCTGCCGCTTGATAGTTGCTAGAAATAATTGCTGTAAACAATTTTGCTGACATTCTAAATCTTCAGATATAATGATCGTTAATGTACAGCAAACATAACCAATTCTAGAAGGTCTGTGGGGGATTCCTCATCCATAATATCCAGGGAGAATTCCTGTGCAGTATTGCTATCTTTCTCCTAGACGCTGTAAGAAAAGTATTTATAAAGCAGAAAAAAAGAAATACTTGTATAAAATTAAGCAATTAAAAATATGTTCAGACCCCTTAATGCACATTCTAGAAACATTTTAAACTTAATGAACAATGTTTTGAAAGCTTCTGGAAATGTATTTATTTATGTAGTAAAATCAGTCAATCAAAAGTTTAATGCTAAAACGCCTGTGTGGGGGGTGGGGGTTGCATGGTGCCCCGGAAGTTGTATATAAATATTCATAAAGCTGTGTTAGCAAACCTGTACTTCATCATTTTCCATGTATTCCTCAAGGATAATGGGATCTGTTGTGTCCCACTGGTTCATTCTCCCTCCCCGTTGTAGTTTTCTTATTTATTTATTTTGGTAAATAGTAGAATATTAGTGAAGTACAATTGATTTGCATTGGAGTGAATGGGAAAATCAAAGCACTATACACCTAAGATTTGGGGATCATATTCGCCCCAAATACAATTTAGAATTTTGTCTGTTTTCATAATATGCCATTTTCTGTGTGTATAGAAAAAATTCAATGCAAGTGCATTGGGGGGTCAATTTACACCCCAAGTGAAAAACTCGCTACTGACTTACAACTTTTCTTTATCATTAGATTCTTTACACAGAAGTTAACCCTTTCATAGTGTGAAGCTTCAATTATGGTATTTTTCTTGCAAGGTTGTGTTGATAGAATCCATTAGGCTGAAGGGATCCTTTTAACTCCTCTGTTAGTTAATATGGTAGCCAGCTATTGAAATGCAGATACTCACCTAATAGCTCCTGATAGCTCAGGCTTTTGAAATGCAGACATGCTGCCTGTATGGTAAGTTATCACCCACTTTAGCTTTGTTTGCATATGAATGGTAATAACATTGGGATGTTAACACTTATTAAGACCTAGATGTTATCTCATTTGCATACGAATGTGCTGTCCCTGACCCAAGGAAATCTATTCAAGTCTCTTTATTCCTTTGTAAAGTTGTTGTTGTTGTTGTTGTTGTTGTTTTGTTTCTTCTTCTTCTTCTTCTTCTTCTTCTTCTTCTTCTTCTTCTTATTATTATTATTATTATTATTATTATTATTATTAGCATTAGCATTAGCATTAGCATTAGCATTAGCATTAGCATTTTACGGAGAATCTGCCCAAGAGCTTACAATCTAAAAGACAGGGGGAGAGGAGACAGGGAAGGGGGAACAGAGGGAGAGACAAGGGACGCAAAAATCATGAGAATGCAAGAACTCATGTACACATTCTTGGCTTGGTTACTGTACAATGGGATTTTGCAAATAACAGCTGGGGGATAATCCTGGGAGGGGATGATTAGCAAGAGTTAGGAGATTGAATCTATTCTCAACTGACAGGAGGTCGCTCACCAGCAGCTGGGCATCGTGGCTCTACCACACCATTCCCAACAGCATGTTGGCACATGGTGACCACCAATCAGCCAATTCCCCCCATCCCTTTTATTTGGGGCAGAGCTTGTCCCATTTCCTAAGACACTCATTCTTGAATGGATCCAAAATTTCTCCCTATGGCATCTACTTAGGGTGGGCCCCAGTATTCCAGGGACTGCCCTAAGGGTGGAAAAGGGCACCCCACCCATTAAGGTGCTTGGTAAGATGGCTTTCTTGAGGTATTGGTTATGACTCCTGGCCCTGCCGGAGACTGCGCTTCCTCTGATTTGCCTTAGGGAAACGCTATTGCATAAGGGTTTAAGGGCTTATCCGTGGCTGCTATATTTAGGACAACTGATTCATGAGTTGGGGTACTCTTTTGAATTTTTCCAGAGGAAACTACTCCCACATATCAAAATCGAACTCCTCAGGAGAATTCAGGATATTGTCACCCAAGAAGATATGCTTGCAGTGCGCCAATGGAAGGTTGCTCCCCAATTTGGGTTAATAAAGCTATCTTCTTGTTTTGAACCTTACCTGGATCTCCTAGAAAATTCTAAGCATAGGAGATTCTATACGCTGCTGCATTTTCAGATGCTTCAATTGGCAATTGTTGAGGGAAGACAAAAGCGCACTCCACTCGAATCAAGATTTTGCTTTTGTAGCACAAAGGAGATTGAATCGACTGAGCATTTCCTGTTGAGATGCCCCTATTTTTGCAATCTCCACATGACTTGGGTGGCCCTGTTGCTACCAGTGGGTTACTTCTTCTGGGCAGAAGGTTGTTTTGTTTTGTTCCTTTCCCTGCAACACAAGGAGGCTATGGAGGTGCTTGCCTCCTATATGATGTAAGTCTGTACTGACAATCAATCAATCAATCAATCAATCAATCAACTACCAAATTCTTATTCAGGAAAGTCATCATTGCCCATTTCCCACTTTCACTTGCAGCAGTATCACCCCAAATTCCTCTGCGAGGCTAGCACTTAAATGTGGACTGTCCACTCATCAATATGCTACCAGTACAAAAATACATTATAGACTTCAATATTACAGGCAGCAGCCTGATGACTATGACGATGCAGAAAAATATTGCTTCTCACTGGGAATGAAAAGTTGGTATCTGCTTCGGTCTAGAGTGGCATTTCAATATGAAATGCATGTGCACACAACTCCTTTTTCACATTTTTCTAATTTCTTTTTCTCCTGAAATCTTTTGATGCTAATTTTCCCAAAAAATCATCAGAAATATTGGGAATTATTCAATGTTTTGCTTTTCCATTCCAACCAAAATTTATAGCCATGGTTTTTGTTACTGCAAATCAAAAATCAAAACTAAAAGAAATTGGCATTTCATTAAAAAATGAAACCATTGAAATGGTGATTTTTGTTTGGATTTTCAGTATGTGATCTTTTTCTCTACATTAAAAAAAGTTGCCAAAAAAAGAGAAAACTGGGCATTTTCAGACAAACTTTTATTTAACCCTGCACAGTTGTAAAAACCTTCTGATTGAATTGCATATGGGATATGATACACCCCAATTATATCACAGCTATACCACAGTTAAAAAGTATAAACATGATTGATTTGAAAATTACTCCAGTTTATATATTGTGTTTGGTACAGAAATATATTGCCTATGGTTTTACGAGAGACTCCCACTGTTATCAGTAAAATCCCACCAGTAATGGTACTGTTTTGAATTAACCCCACTTCATCTTCCCCATTTTTGGCACATAAGATGTACAGAAATTGCAAAAATAACCTTGTCAACTAAGTATTGACATGGTAAGTTATCACCCACTTTAGCTTTGTTTGCATATGAATGGTGATAACATTGGGATGTTAACACTTGTTAAGACCACTTCCTCACCCTCCCACACCTCGCCTGCTCCCCCAACCGCCTTCGTCCCTTCTCCCTCACTGCTAGGGATGTGCGAACAGTACGCGGTTCGGATGTTCAGACATTCGGTTGTTTGGTTTGAAACCCGAGTTCGGGTTCAGTTGTTTGGTTTGGTGGAGTTCAGTTCGGCCGAACTCGGCTGAACATCTGAAAATAGCGCTATCGATACCGATACCGAAATCAATATTTTTTCAGTATCGGTATCATTTGGCCCTGAAACTACCCCTGGTGCCCGAAAGTCTGCTCCTTAGCTGCCTCCCCCTTCCACACATTTTTTTCCCACCCAAAGTCACGTTTTTCCCACCCCCGAACTCATCCGAACACCTCTGAACTTTTCCAAACTGTTTAGCCATTCGAACATTCGGTTCGGTCGTCCAAACAGGCCGAGTTTGGCCTGACCTCCGAACATCCAAACCACATTTACACATCCCTACTCGCTGTCACATATGCCTGGAACTCCCTCCCTGACCACATCCGCTTTGCCCCCTCCCTTTGTACCTTCAAGTCCCTCCTCAAATCCGCGATACCCAGCTGCTGGTGAGCGACCTCCTGTCAGTTGCGAATGGATTCAATCTCCTATCACAGTACATGTGGATGATGGGCCATCCATTCAGGGATAAGGCTTTCCAGAGGTGTGCCGTGGAGCTTGCCTTCACCCTCCTGCAACAACCTCTTTAGGGGTACCCAGCTGCCGTTGTTGTGTCATGGACCACACAGGAGATCACGTCTGTTTGTCTGGTGGATGCTCAACCTGAGTATGGACTGGCCCTCCAGGCCGGGGGTCCCCCTGTTGCTACCGACTACACCGGCATCCTACTGCATGACCGTGGCATACCGCACCTGCGATCGGACAGCCAGGCCCTTCTTGGGGAGCTGGGCCTGCTATTCCCTGATGTTGGTGGACCACTACTGACCGGGACCCCTACTGCCTTGGAGCTGGGCACCATGCAATCGGTGCAGAACCTACCAGGTGTCTGGGCTGCGGCTGCCACGGGGAACCACCTCCTGTCCCGGTTCATGGTGGATGCACATATGCATTCCTGTGGATTCCACAGGGACCTATTCACCTGGGAGGGTCTTGTCCCAGGACAGTTGTTTCATGAGCACCTTCCAGCCTCTCCTTGAGCTGCAGGTCCCAACCTCCTGCACCATGGCAACATGTTCCCCATGCCTGTGTTGTGCCATGCCTCCCCTTGAACAGTGCAGCTCTTCCCCACTGTTTTGTGCAAGGCGCTAATCAGTTGTCCTGTCTGCCAGACCCCATCACTACTTCTGTATACCCCCGCTTCCATCCCTGTAGCGTTAACCAGCATCTCTATCCCTCTACACCGGCCTCTGTTTGCCCATACCCACCCTTTCACCCCATCTGAAATAAAGACCTTGCCTGTGACCGTACATCCTATAGTGCATTTGTTGATTACTGGGGCTGTCAGGTAGCAACCTGGGATGCATGAAGCATTTCTGTGGGGGCTCCCTAATTAGGGCTGATGCGGTAGCAGCTGTTACTGTGCCGCGATTCCATTCTGCCATTTTGGAATTGCCCGTGCCACACCGCGGCTTTTCTGCGGACATTCTACTAATTCCGCTGGCATTCTACAAATTGCAGAATTACAGAAAAATTGCAGAAACTGTCAGAAAACCGCTGTTCTGCTATTTTGTGGCGCTGGCGGAATGGCAGAAGTAGCAAAAATGTAATGTTTCCGCTATTTTGCAAAGCCTGTAGAAGTAGCGGAATGAAATTAGCAGAACTACGGAAGTAGCGGAATGAAACTAGCAGAATGAAAGCCTCTGTCACACCATACCACTAATTGCGGAAACGCTGTTTCCGGCAGAAATAGCTACCACTGCGACATTCCGCTACAGCCCTATCCCTAATGGATAGGGGGTTCGGCCTGTGGGGTGGTGGGGGTCCAATGCGCTCTGTTGACAGCACTGTCCTTGATCTGCTAGTGGCAGCCTGGTGTCCTGAGACTTTGTGCGGGCCCCTGTCCTCTGGGCAGCAGTCTGATATTCCCTGTGGTGGTGTTGTCAACCACCCTGGTGATGTTGCTGGCCTGTCGTGGGTTGCATGTGCCACGTGTGTGCTGATGCTGTCCCATGGCAGTGCTGTCCATTGTACACGGGTAAGTGGGAGGGTGCTGCTGGGTGCAGGCCCCAACCCCTCCTAGCGGCTACTGTTGCCCTTAAGGCCTTGACACACACCAAACACGGTGTCGGGTGGGGGTTACCCATTGGTTGGCCTCCCCACTGGGGCTGGCCCACCTATCACTGCTCCTATTGCCCCCTGTTGGTTCCCACCATCTGCACTGTTGGCAATGGATGGGCAGCAGGAGAGACGGGCTGCTGACCATGAGTGCGGGCTTTTCTGGGGCCATCAGTTGTCCACCCATGGTTCTGCTTGATCCGAGCAGTTGGGATGCTGGACCCGGGGTCAATGTGTGTGTGGGGGGTGCTGTGTGCTTTGTGACCCTTACTGACCTGCACCATTTCTAGGGATGGGTGAATGCAGTTCGGCAGTTCGGAGTTTGGCCCGAACTCGGCCTGTTCGGATGACCGAACCCGAAACTGAACACGAACATACCAAACAAACCGAACACCGAACGGCGAAATGGCCGAACAGTTTGGTCAGTTCGGAATGCATTCGGATGAGTTCAGGTGGCAAAAAAAGGTTCACTGGAAGGTTAAACATTACAGGGAGGTGTCAGTCACTGAGGAGCAGACTTCCAGGCACCAGGGGTGGAGAGGCTTGCAAGAAACGAAACTAATTATCTGCCTTCCCAACACCTGAGCTAGTCACTGTTCCTGAACAGCAGGCGCTGAGTAGGATTTTTAGATTGCTTTAAGTTTTATTTCACTTTTGTAATGAAATGAAACTTAACCCATAAACTGAAACCTTGTGTTATGCACTGTACAGACTCATTGAGTATGTAATGTATGTATTTCACTACAGACTCCTCTTCTATTTGTGATTCCCCCCCATCCCATATATATGGGATGTATATATATCCATATATATATATTTGGATATGGAGATAGATAGATAGATAGATAGATAGATAGATAGATGATGAAGAGAGTTGTAGGAGTTAGCTTAGTGATAGAGATAGCGTTAGTGATTTAGTTTTAGTGTTTGTAGGAGTAGGTCTGCGTACTTATTAGATAATCCATTTAGTTCATAGCATTTAGAATAGTTAATAGCAGTTAGATTTAGTGTAGACAGATATATATAATATTAGATTAAAAAAAACAAAAAAAACCCCAATATAAAAACCAAAAAACCAAATAAAAAACAAAAGGAAACCATATAAAACCCAATAAAAAACCAAAAAAACATATAAAAAACAAAAACAAAAACAAAAACCCATAACAACATTTCCTGAATGGCCGAACGGCCGAACCGAACAGCCGAACGGCCTAACCGTTTGGCCTGTTCGGACAACCGAACCAAACAGCTGAACCCTAACTCGGCGAACGAACCGAACGAACGAACCGAACGCATCCAAACCGAACTGCTGAACCGAACGGACGAACCGAACGCAGCTGAACTGAATGGCCGAACCCGAACTGCAATCTGTTTGCCCATCCTAACCATTTTGTGCACCCTTTCCCCTTGTCTGTCTCCATTCTCCCTTCCAGCTACTCTGGTTGTCTTCCTGGCCATGCTTCGCCTGGGAAAGATGGCCGGGCAGCTCCAGTGTGCAGCCTTGGAGCTCTGTGCTGGGGTATGCCTGTACAAGGAGATCAGTAAGTGTGCTGCATGTGTGTGGGGTCCTTTCCACTGTTGTCTTTTGGGGGTCCACATTATTGAGGCCCTTGTACCATCCTAATGGCTTGTCCCCTCTCCTTCTCTCCCTTAGTGCAGGCAATGATTTCAGAGCAGATCAGGGAGCAGGAGGAGGTTCTGCAGCTGCTACTGCACCTCCTACAGAGGGTGCACCAGCTCAACCGTGCTCAGGTGGATCACTGGAGATGGGTACAGGGTCAGCGTCCCTATTGAGGGTGGGGATCTGCCCCACCGACCATCTCTGTGCCGCCTCCTCAGCTCCTTTGCGCCTGTTCCATGTCCCCTTGTTATTAAAGTAGTTTTGCTCCCTTCTCTGGCTGTGAGTCCTCTTTCCCCCCTTGACCTGTTCTATTGTGTGTGCGCCTTATGGTTGTTGTGCCACGGTTGACTGGCAGGACCTGGGTATCTCAAGTTCCCACCCACCTCTCCCGGTGGTTGTGCTTCAGCTCTGTTGGATCTTTTACAGTTGACCCTGGGTTCCCTCCATGTCGTGGGGGTTGTGGCCACTCGGCTGACTGCCTTGCCTTCCTTATGTCCCCCTCCAGCCCCATCACAATGCCCCCTTTGGCTGTTGTGCTGGTGCCTTGCCCCCTCCCTGCCTGTGTGGTGTTCCCCCCCTTCACCCACATGCATCCATTTTTGGTGTTTGGGGGCTGCTGTGGCTTTGCTGGCAGTTGGTGTGTTCTGGGGTCCCTCCCCCCTGGGCATTCCATGCCAGCCTGGTTGTGCTGTGTGTTTCTGTCCCTGCCACTGTGACTGCCTGTGTCCCATTCCAGGCTTGTTTTATGGGGACCTTGGCATTGTGTGTGCGGGGGCTCTGCCGGGGGGTTGGGTGTTTGTGTTGGGTCCCCTGTTGCTTCTGGTCTCTGACCTTCTCCCCTGTGCCTCTTCCTGTCCTGCCCCCCAGGGCCCCCTTTTCTCCTTGGCCATGCAGCCCTTCCCTGTGTGGTTGTGTTCCTGAATGTGTGGGGGCAGGTTCTAGTTTGTGGGGGGTCCATGGCACCTGGCTGTCTGGCCTCTGTCACGGGACTGGCCAGGGGTCACTACTTTGTGTCTCCTGTCATCCCTGCTCCCTTCTACCCTGCCTGCACAGGGTCTGGCAGTTTTGGGGGTGGAGTTGTATGGCGTGGCTTCATTTTCCCTCAGTCTACCATGTTGTCCTGCTGCTGTGCTGGGCGGGACTTCCTCGTTGTTCCGTGTCTCGGCTGTCCATGTAAATGTCATAGGTGTTTGCTCGGTGTTTCCTGGAGGGGTGGGTGTTTAGCTGATGGGTGTGTGCTGGCCCCTCCCCTTCTGTCCCACACACCCCTGTAGCACTGTCTGTGTAACCATCTCCTAGCTCAGCACCACCCGGGGTTTTCTGGGTGTGACCACCCACCCACCTCAACCCACCGGGCTGGCGGCAGCATCCATGTAAAAAAGGCCTTATACCACACCCTTTCCAAAATGCTCAGTGTGGTTTATAATAATAAAAACTATATAATTATATAAAATTTATAATATACTACAAAAAACCCTATCCTCATCCCAAAATGACCTACTCCAACCCCAACCTCACAAAAAACCTTCCACCCCAACCTTATCCCACCCCTAACCCTTTATAAATGCCTTTATAAACAAAAAAGGTCTTGCACCACCTGTAGAAAACACTCAGGCTTGGGCATTAATGAACCTCTGGGAGAAGTGAATTCCACAACAACAGGGTAGCAACCAAGAAAGCCCCTCTGTGAGCATTTGTCATGAGGGAATGATAGTGGCTATGCATTGATGAAGATCATCCTGTACCATTGTATTGGCAACATCTGCTCGCCCCTGATTGGGAGAAGGTGTGCCTCTCCTGTGTGTGGTTCTGGCCACATGCATGCCTTTCGCTGCTCTATTAAGGTCATGCATTTGCAATACCATACATGAATTATAACTATGGCTGAAACTCACCCTTGCAATTCTCAAAAATCTTGGTGAGAACTGGGTTCTTGCTGAGAATTTTGAGAATGAGAATGGGTTGAGAATCAGCCAATTCTCAATGTGTTGCCACAAAATTCTCACATGGCCAAAAAACAGCTTGGGTCATGCGCAAAATGGCCACCATGGCCACTCTGCCCATGTTTGGCCTTGGAGGTCATCTTGTGCATGCACACAGCATTTGGGGATTTTCAAGAATCTCACAAAATGCTTGAGAAACCTGAAGAAGAGGTTTGCACATGCTCAAAATGGCTACTGGGGTCATGCATGGGCAGAATGGTCACAGTCACAGACAACTTTCTGGGGTTGTGATAATCTCACACAATCTTTTGAGAATGGAAATCCATTCTTGTTTTACCCCTATGGCAAGTGAGGCATTAACCATATCCCTTGTCCTTTTTTAGAGTTCGTGACCTGATGGATAGAGGTGTGCACAAGGGACCCATGTCATTTTTTGTTTTGTTATTTAAATCTGTCATTTTTGATTTCATAAATATCAAATTTTCATTTTTGTTTTTGCTTTCGTTTTCAGTTTCCATTGGTTTCAATGGAAAACACACTTTTGACTGTAACTTTTTTGTTTTTCATTATATTTGGATGAAACTTGGGGATGTTATACCTCCAAAAGAGGCATTAAGTGTAGCACATTCCAGAAAGATTGGATAAAGTAATACGATTTTATAAGCAGTTGAATTCTGCTATTTTGCAAAAATCCACATATACATACCTGGCTATAACTTCTTTGCCTCTTATCTAATGTGGATGAAACTTGGCAAGTTTATACCCCTCACCATTTTTACTATATGTGCCAACCTTTTGAAGGATTGGATAAAGGGTCCTGGTGGTATAAGCAACTAACTAATAAATGTATGTCTGATGTAACATCTTTGTAGTCCAACCAGTGTACATGAAATTTGGCAGTGATGTATATCACACTTTCAGAATCATCTTTGATAAATATAAAAAATATGTGATCAATGGTTCCAATTTTATATGACTGAAAAGTATATGTAGGGAATGAGCCTATGACAGGGATTCTCTAATCGGTCACTGTGGTATAACATTGGTTTTTGATGCCAATTGGCCAGCAGAAATGTCAACCAAATATCCTCATTATGTGATAAAACCATCCCAACTTATCAACCACACATGATAATGGGAAGTCGGAAGCATCTGTTTAGGAAAGAGTCAAGAGTCATAGAGATTCTCTGATGTCATCTGTCACAGTGCTGCAGGGTGTGATGGTGATGATAATTGGCCAGCCTATATGTGTAAACCATGTCTCCTGATTTCTGGGATGTTATCCCCAAAGTCCCAGTTATGTCCCTTCTATGGCCGCCTCAGGGCCGCCCTATGCCTGCCTTGAAGCCACCACCAATTGGTCCTGTAAAGCTGGAATCATGCAAGTAATTGGCCAGATAATGTGTCTTTCAGTCTGTTGAGTTTCTCCCCATCCTCCCTCCTACAGCCTCCCTCCCCCTGCCATGCCAGATGCCTGCCTCTGACTGGCACTGTATGTGCTACTATTTATCTGAATAATGGTCTTCAAGGGGACAACTTCAATTGCTCATAGAACTGGTGACCTTTATCAAATTGTTCTGTAATTTTGGCAGAGATGACAGGGAAGCTATGTGATAAATATCTGCCAAATTCCTTGTAAAAAGGATGGCATATATAATTGTTACAGCCAGCAATGTATTTTCACGTTAATAGCTTATAAAATCAGAACACTTCATCCAATATTTTTGAAATTTGACAGGATTGGTATACTAATATTCCCAGGTTTCAATCAAATTGGATGGAAGAAGAAAAAAAGTAGCCAGGAATGTGTATGGAGCTTTTCTTAAAATCACAACATTCAATTGCTTCTAAAATTGGCCTCCTTTATTCAGTCTCTTCAAAATGTTTTAAACATACTGTACTCCATTGGGGATATAATCACCCCAAGTTTCATCAGAATTGATTAAGAAGCAAAAATGTTATAGCCAGAAATATTCCCCCATTATTTCAAAAACAAAATATTATTTTCATTTTTGTTTTCATTATTATTTGTCATTTTTATTACAATAATCAATCAATCAATCAATCAATCAATCAATCAATCAATCAATCGTTTATTGAGTAGTCTTAGACCATAGCTTTTGCATATATACACAATACAAAAAAATACAACAAAATACAGGGGACCATCTCCTTATACCCAATGGAAAAAAAAGAAACAAAAAACAAAAAATTGAGCACTGGGAAACATAGGGGACTGTTCCCAAGAAGATGTTTCTACGCTGATAAACCTGCAGGAGATAGACAGCAATATTCCTAATAATATCGGGGTCCGAGCTGTCCAAGATCAAGACAAGAAGGGCATGGTCATCTCTAACAGGGTATTTTCCCAACACAGCCCCCAGATATTCCTGCCGCAGTTCATCATAAAGATGACAATGAAAGAGTATGTGACTGACTGACTCGACTGCCAAGTTGTCAAAGGGACACAAACGTTCTAAGTAAGGAACACCATGAATCCGGCCCTCCAAAACGCAGGATGGGAAAGCATTAAAGTGAGCCCAGCAGATCAATTACTTGGCCCTTCTAGATAAAGGGGCTGATAGATAGTCGGGTCCCTGGCCTAAACCTGGGATCAACCCCAGATAATCCTGGATGTGGAGATATGAGCCAATCCTACACAACTCCATCTGGCGACCTATGTCCTCTAAACAAGAGAGGGTCTCCTTTTTAAGGGAGGCTGGGAGCTTATGTTGAAGATATTCTAGGGAATGCCCCCATCCCTCTCAGATCAACCTCAATCTTAAAGGACCACTGGTCTACAAAAGTGTCCCCTAGAAGAGCCCTTAAAAGTTGCAACCCCAGACTGGAGTGTACTTTAACCCAGAATTTCAGGGCAGACTCTTTTGCTACCTGGGACCATGGTTTCTGTCCTAGTTCAATCCAAATTGCATCTAAAGGAGACCCCCGAGGGGCACCTAGCAGCTTCCAGAGAAATCTCACCTGCGGCTTATCCGCCATGGTGGAGCAGAAAGGAGCCCATAAGTTAGCCCCGTAAAGCAACTGAGATCTGACTTTACTGGCAAATACCTGGAGAGCTGGTACAACCACAGTTCTTCCCTGCCTAATAAACAGTCTGCTGACTGCCTGTGCAGAACCCTGGGCTGCTCTAAGTGCCCTATTAACATGCTTTCACTAACTGCTGGATCTGTGGGAAAAAAGGCCCAAGTATTGAAATACATGGACTTGCCGAATACTATTGCCATCAATGAGCCAGGGCTGCATTTTCAATTTGGAAGTAAACACCATAACCTTGGACTTTTCATAATTGATAAGCAGGTGATTAGTGCAGCAAAATGTGGCGAAAGCCTGGAGCTGCCGAATGTGCCCCAGTCGCATCTGCGAGAGAAGTGCAACATCATCAGCATAGCACAGAAAGCCAACAGGCCGCGAGGCTAATTTTGCGAGGAAAACCCGAGGGTCAGCCATAATAGGGATCAAATCATTGATGAAATAATTGAATAGGGCCGGGACCAAAACACACCCTTGCCTAACTCCTAAAGAAGTATCAACTTGGGTGTGTGTGTGTGTGTGCTGATATGGCCTTGTTGATCTATTTTCACAACCAGGGAGGAGTGGGCATGCAAAAGGTAAATCAGAGCCAGCAGGCGCCTATCTATTGATGAAGCCTGCAGCTTTTTCCACAGGACAGCCTGATCCACAGAATCAAAGGCTGCCCTGAAGTCAAGAAAAGCCACGTAAAAGGCCCCATTACGAGCCCTATACTTGGCAGCCAGATAGTAAAGAATATAGCACTGCTCCACAGTTGAGCGGCCCTGCTGAAACCCTGCTTGCTCAGGTGACAGGGCCTTTGCCTGAAGCATCCAATCCATCAGTTTCCCCAGAAGATATTTAGCATAGACTTTAGCCACTACGGAAAGAAGACTGATGGCCCTATAATTAGATGGATTCAATTTCGATCCCTTTTTATTAATAGAGACAATGACAGCCTTGTCCCAGTCCATGGGGATCATTCCACTGCTGTTAACAGCAGTGAACAAGACCACCAAGAGAGGGAGCCACCACACCTTAAACCCCTTTAAATATTCAATTCGTATTAGATCTATACCAGGAGCGTGGTGGTTACAAAAAGAATCCACCAAAGCGTCGACTTCCTCCACCTGTACCAGAGGCCAGGGTGGAGTTGCCTCCAGCTCAGGAACAAAAGGGTCCTGGGGTTGGTCTCTACTGGTGGAATTATACAGCTTGTCAAAATGCTCCATCCACACAGCTGGATCAAGTAAAACGGGAGAAGAACTGCATCTCCCATTTGTAGAGCCATTCACAACCTTCCAGAACCTTGTGGCATCTTTAGTGTCAGCGGCCTGTAGGAGAGATTTCCATTGAATATCCCCAAAGTCCTTCCTTTTGGAATTAACCAAGTGCCTATACTTTGTCCTAAGGGCAGTGTATTACGAAGGCAGAACCAAAGCTCTGCTCTTTCTGTAAGAGTGATACAAAGCTTTCAATCTAGTTCTAGCTACCTGACACTGCTTATCAGACCAGGGTTTATTTATCCTGGAATTTTGATAACCTGGACCCAGCCCGTGACCCTTCAAAAAAAGTTGAACACCTGAGGTTAGCTGCACATAGAGATCAAGGATTTCCACCGGATCAGAGGAAGAAATTAGCATATCACGTACTGCAGAAACTCAGGGCTGCAAAGTATACTCTGCCAGTGATCTGGCTAAGTTAGCGTCCCAGGGAGGGTCCCACAGCGTTTCAAGTTGCGTCCCCCACTGGGACGGGCTGGATTGGGACACCGAGGCAAAAAGGGTAAGCACCAGGGGAAGATGATCCCCTACCAAAGCGGGAGCCAGGGCAAAGTCGGTCACATGTGGGAGGACCCCAGCCGAGACGAGCATGTAATCTACCATGCTGGGGCCTTGTGCGCCTTCAAAAGTATGTTCTCCGTCTGGATCATTGAACCCAGAACCATTTAACAGATACAATTCCAAGGCCACAACCATCTCAGCCAACCTGATCCCTGAGGCATTTATTAGGTTATCTTTGGATTTCCTAACTACCAGTAAACCAGATGGATTAGGTAATTGTCCATCACAATAGGGAACCATCGCTTGATCAACTAAGCCCATTCGGGCATTAAAATCACCAGACATAATTAGTAAAGCATCAGGGTATTTAAGAATAAATCCTTCCACTTGTTTTCCCAATGTGTCCCATATAAAGACCCAAAAGGAACCAGCATTGAATGGTGGAATGTATACTGTAATGATTACTAAACGGCTCTCGGTGGGGGAGGGGCAGGGGGGAGAACCTCCAAGTCTTTAAACACCTCCTCCACATATATTCCCTGCGTGGCCAGTAAATGGGCCTGCTCCAATACCCTAAGGGCAAAGGAGGGGCAATAAAAATGCACAACCAGCCTACGCATATACCCATAAGAGGGCAGAACCTGAACTGAGTCAATTACCCCAAATGGGACACAACCTAATATTGTTTCCAAATGGTAGGCCACGGCGTGTTTAGTGTTCCAAGAGGGGAGGTGGCCATTAGGTAACGAGTAAATCCTGAAGACCACCGCCCCCAACACGGGGACTGGTTTAGTCCAAGAAGTACCCACGTTCCTACTAGTCTGTGACCAGGGGCACAACTCCTCACTTCCTGGCACATTGTGGGGACTTCCTAGCTGAAGAGAAGCTGCCAAAGGCACCAGCTGAGGATAATAAGACCTTAAAGTGTCATATCTGTTAAGAGTATCCCCAGGCCCGTCCCCCTCCTATTAGTTAAATATTGCAGAGCTGTTAAGAACAAGCCCTGCTGCCCCTGAGACAAGGTGGTTAAATCGCTGATTTTGGTCAGCAATTGGTTAACTAACTCCCCCATCACGGTGCATTGTTTCTCAATTTGATCGAGATGGTGGGAGTCCATTAAATGAACAGGGCTAGATGTAATGGACAAATCGGGGCCGTGTGTGAATAAGGGTTCCAGACAGCACAGCTCTGGCTTACAATGGCCAGTCTTCAAATGAGCCTCATCAAAACTTGGTGAGACATTAGGTCCCCAAGTCATAGCCAGTTCAGTGGGGAGAGTCAACACGCCCTCTTTAAGAACCAAAATATGGGAGAGAAGTGAGTAATACCTGTCCAGACGTTGCTGCGATTCATGAGGCGGGTCCACAGCGGGAGTCTCAGCTTGATGAGCGACTCTCCTAGCCACTTTTCTCCTGCCCATACTGAATGCCAGCTGTCTGGTTCCTCTGTGCCACTATTCCACGTTCCACCCAGCCCACTCGCACTACCTGACAACACTATCTGGGGTTACAGAAACCAAAGAGATCCAACAGTACTTCTGGCCCCCAAAACTCCAACTGACCCAGAAGGGCCACACCCTTTGGCTGTGTCCCTTCGGCTCGTGGCCACTGGCACGTGCCCTGTGGTGCAGTCGTAGGTGGAGTCCTTAAGTAGCGCTGGAGGCAAGTGGGCAAGGCAGGTGGGGGGGATGTCCAGATGCAAACTCCCCTACTCTCAGCATTCACAGTCCCTTTCTTTCCTCCCTGCAGATGGAGACCAGCCTCCTGGAGCGACAGC
>QEPC01014089.1:349782-383757 GCA_003113815.1 Sphenodon punctatus | reverse complement strand
TGTTCGTGTTCGTGTTCGGTTGTCCGAACAGGCCGAGTTCGGGCCGAACACCGAACTACCGAACCGCGTTCGCCCATCCCTAGAGACCAGCCTCCTGAAGCGACAGCAAGGATGCAACGCTGACCCAGTGGGAACAGTAGTGTCAGCAAGCAGGTGGTAAGTAGCGCTCCTATTACAATAACAAAAATGAAAATCAAAATTTTCATTGCGTTATCATAATAATGAAAACAAAATGCACACCCCTACGTGATGGAGGGGCATCAGGAGAAAACCATCGCTACTATGGTTGTGTTTACATGGACCGCCCCACCCACCGCTGGGTATTCTGGTGGGTGTGCAGTGTGGGGGTGTCTGTGTAAATGGGCCAGCGGTGGGTCGGGGGATGGTTGTGAACTGGGTGTCCACCTGTGTAAACAGCATGGGCAGTGGCTGTTTGTGTATGCGCGCTCCCAGCCCATACCCATCACCCACCCATCTACACCCACAGAGCCATCCGGAAAACCAGAGGAGCCCTTGTGTTTGGATATCAGTGGAGGTGCATGGAGGTGTGTGATGGAGGTGTGTGTATAAACATCACAGGCAGTGGGTGTAGGTGCGTGTGTGCTCCCGAGCAACATCCATCTCCACCCACTATCCACCCATGGAGCAATCTGAATTGGAGTCTGTTGTTCCGTGGGAGGGTGATGGGTAGAGATGGGTGTTGTGTGGGAGCACACACACACCTACACCCACCACCCGTGGTGTTTACACAAACACCTCCACCCATCTCCACCCAGCAAAATGCATGGCACCCACCACCTGTGGTGTTTACACAGATGCCTTCACCCATCTCTACCCATCAAAACTGGGTGGAGGCATCGTGTATGAAAAGGCTCATGTTGCAGGGCTGAAGTGTTGCCATGTACCATGTATAATAAAATGTAACACCCATTTTATCGGTGTTAGAGTGTCTATGTAAAAGAGTGTCTATGTAAAAAGGGCCAAAATAAAAGGACACCCACACACCTAGTGACCACACACATACCCCTCACGTCCATGTAAAAACGGCCTAAGACCAAGCTGAAGGAAAACAAACTCAGTCAGTATAACATATTCAAAGAGTATACATGTGGCTATGCTACGTCCAAATACTCTGACAAAGGCACTGTGGGCATCACTTCTGTTTTCTCTTCACTCAGGTCTGGTAATAGAGAGTGTCCCCAATCTTCTATATTTATTTCCATCCTGCCATTTAATATTCTTGTACTGTTCAGATGTGGAGACAGATGACTAGTTTCCTTCTCACACCCACATTAAACATGCTTGTGACTGCTTGAACCTATTTCCTTCTTACAACTCTGACACATGCATGACTCAAGGGGAAATGTGCTGTGTTGCTTGGTTCCCTTAGGTAGTCTCTGATTTGTATTCTTCACACCCATTTCTTTCTGCATTTTCCATATACACTAGCTGTGCTCACCATGATGCTTTGAGAAGACCTATTCTTGTATGAAGTTAATCTCCCCTTCTGGAGAGAAATGATATTCTCAAACTCATGCAATTGGGTGTTAAACCTCTTCAGCCTAGGGCTTATCCTGGAATTCCACTTGCTGCAATTTTCAATCAGAATCGGGTATTTTGTCCATTCCAATCAGAACAGATAAAATATTTTTAAAAAAAGAAAAGATCCATTACAAATGCACAAAATGGCCACCAAGTCCATTTTGACATGCGTGAATTGGCTGCTGCCCATACTGAAAAAGGTGGCATCAGAATCACTACAATTTTTTGAATGTGCAAATCAGCCTCCCTCCCCCTGCCATGCCAGGTGCCTCTGACTGGAACTGCATGGGCTACTATTTATCTGAATAATGGTCTTCAAGGAGACAACTTCAATTGCTTATAAATTTGGTTCCCTTTATCAAGTTGTCCTGTAGTTTGGCAGAGATGACAGTGAGGGTGTGGAATACATTCCTTTCAAATATCTTGTAAACAGAATGGAATATAAAAATTTTACAGCCAGAAATGCATTTTCATGTTAATGGCTTATAACATCAGGACCCTTTATTCAATCTTTCTAAAATTTGGCAGGATTGGCAACCCTTGGGAAGGACATTATATTCCCAGGTTCTATGGGAAATGAATGGAAGATAAAGAAGTTGTAGCCAGGAATGTGTATGCAGCTTTTTTTTAAAAAAAAAAAATCACTACATTCAATTGCTTATAAAATTGGTTCCATTTACATAGTGCCCTCCATTTGGGGTACAATCTCCCCAGGTTTCATCAAAATTGAATAAGAAATAAATAATGTATATCCAGAAATATGTTTTTCAGTTTTTTCTCATTATTTCTAAAACAAAAATTAAATTTTTTGTTTTCGTTATCATAATAACAAAAACAAATTGCACACCCCTACCATGGAGGAAAAGGTTAATTGAAGCAAAGATAAATTCTTTTCACAAGATGGTGGAAACAGCAGATCAGCTATAGCAGTGTTCCTTAGTCTCATAAATTAATAGCAATTTAAAAGTGTCCCTTAGTACCCATACTCAGGCTGCTGTGCTGTTATGTTATGGTAGATAGCTACCATGAGATGGGTGCTCAGGAGGTCTTGAGTTAAATATTAACCACACGTTTGAGCCTTTCCCTCAATCGATTTTTTTTTTTAAATGGGAGATTTATTGTGAGCAAGAATGAAGGTATATTTATTACCTTTTAATATGATTTAGTCTCCCCCCCTCCCCCCCTAAAAATATGCACAACTCTTTCTAGGTGCAGCAGTATTAGAAATATAAAATTTTATTGTCACTATTCTGTCTATGGCATCCATCAATCATCAGCCAAGGTGATTTGGGACTTAACTTACCTGATCAAACAGCTCTTTCTGTGATATCACTTTGCCTTCCTAAGGGAAATGAAATAATAAGCCTATAGTTGAAGGTGAAGGATTTCTTGGCTTCAAGAAAAATGGATAGGGTTTTCTTCTAATATTTCAACACAGAATGACACCATCATTTTTTTCACAGCATTAATGAAGAGAACAATTTTTAACTGGATATGCTCATTTCTGATGTGACAAGATGATTCTTATCCAAAGGATTCTGCTCAGGATTCGTGGGGCAGATCTTGTAAATCAGAAAGACACTGATGACTACAACAGAGTTTCACCTGTTTACACCAGATTTATTTAAGACCCTACCCTTTCATTTTTTCACCTATGGGTACACAGAAACAGCACACAAATACACATGTTCCCTATATTGGATAGCCCCTATGCTGATATTGGCTCCTAAATATCTCCCTTGTCTCTCCCCCACAACCATGCCACTGCCTTTTGCAGAGATAGGGGAACACTGAGAGGTAGGTAGTACCTGTCCTAAGTAGATCCCTATTTTATCCTATGTGGGACTAACTCTAACCCTGCTGGCCAACTTATTTAAATGACCAGACTGCTCTGGAACAGAGCCATTCCTGCTGCTCTGTTACAGGGCCATATACCAGCTATTTGACTAAGCAAGAATACAGTACAGTCACCAAGAAATGTAGATAAATAAGTGAGGTTAATTACATAAAATCACGTGACATGCAGCATTGAAATAGGGACAATCAACTAAAATATGTTTCACAATCAAAGGCACACCACAGTGGCCACAGAAAGGCAGAGGAACATTGACAAAGGGAAAGGTTTGGTTATTCCTTGCTAATACAGGGTGTTTTCAGACGTTACGGGGCCACTTGACCCCGTACCAAAAACAACCAAATCATCCCCCGCCTGGATGACCCCGTCACGCCCTAACAGATGTGCCGGGGGATCCCGGCGGGGAATCTGGGAGGGGCCGGGGCCGCACGGTGCAACGTGCGGCCGCACAGCCCCACCCCCTCCACGCTCCCCGCCACCCACCCTCTGGGGATATGGGCGGGTGGCGGGGCCAATGCGGCCGCAGCGTCTGGCCGAAATCGCCATGGCTCGGTATCCTGCCGGTGATCCCGGGCCATGGCGCCCGACCAGATGTGATTTTTTTTTTGGCCCCCGCCGGGGATCATTTTCACCACGCTTCACAGGAAAGTCCGATGGGGAGCCCAGGAAGTGTGGTTGAAAATGACCCCGTGTGGGTATTGACCGTGGTGAACATCTGGCGGCTGCCAAACAGACATTCGAGATACAGTGACCACAGGTGGGTATTCACCGTGGTTCACTGTGATCTCGTAACGGGTGATTTCAGACGTTACGTGAACACGGTGAACCACGGTGAATACCCACCTGTGGTCACCGTGTCCCGTACATCTGTTCGTGGCGCGCCAGATGTTGGCCACGGTCAATCCCCACATGGGGTTCGTTTGAACCACGGTTCCCGGGCTAGCCGAGGGAAGGTCCCGGGAAGCGTGGTCAGATGGACCCTGGGCTGTGGCCAAGGAAAAGTAACGTCTGGCCGCATGCCACGGCCCGGGATCCCCGGTGGGATCCCGGGCCGTGGCACGATCGGCCAGATGCGGTGGCCGCATTGGCCCTGCCGCCCGCCCGTCTCCTCGGAGGGCGGGCGGTGGGGTGCGTGGAGGGAGCGGGGCCGCGCGGCCGCACGTTGCACCGCGCGGCCCCGGCCCCTCCCACTTTCCCCACCGGGATCCCCCCGGCACATCTGTTGTGCCGTTACGGGGTGACCCCGGCGGGGAACGAAGCCGTTGGTGCCAGTACGGGGCCAACGGCCGCCGTATCGTCTGAAAATACCCAACGTCTGAAATCACCCACAGTCACCCTTGTTCACCCCTGGACTCACTTACAGTCAGTCAAGGTGGGTTAGAGTAGACCTTCTTAGAATAAGGGAAGTGGGCTAATCACAAGGTGGTATAGTATAACCTCTCTTATCTGGCCCTCCTATACCTGGATCCTTCTCTACTTTTGACATGCTTTCTGCTTGCTGCTACTATCGGGGCACATAAAGCATGGCCAGAACAGAGAAGCACTGATACATCCATGATGTGTTCAGTTCTGAACAATGGCTCAACACAGATCAACCATTCTGTGCTGCCTGCGCTTAGCTGCTAACCAGCACTGAACAACCCATATCAAAAAACCTCTCACCATCAGATAAATAACTTGTTCCCCAAGGTGTCCAGACATGGGAAGTCAGACTGTATTCAGTTGAGCACAAAAGAAACTTTTGCACATGCAGAGAGCCACGTGCTCACCATGTCACCTTTGCTGGCAACTGTGGCTCTATAATTTTGGCAGTCGGTTATGAACTGCTTTTATTCTCAGTACTAATTCTAGCTATAAGATATGAACTTTTCTGCTCCAGTCAATATGACACAGGTGATAAATGATCCAGAAACAGATTTCCTATATTGTACTTTCTCTGCAAGCAGATATGTTTCTCTGGAGTATGCAGTAAATTACATTTTTTTCCTTTACTCTCATAGTGGCCAGAATGGGTTCATGTTGCTTTCCTGCTACTGAATATTATCAACTTTCAAAATACCAATTTAGCTGTTATGCTCATGCTCCAGTCCACTGAAGAAACATTGAGAACGTTGTGCATGATAGCTTAAAATAAAGAATTAAAATATGTGATTTGATCATTCTTCTGTAAGAAAACTCTACTTCTATTAGTTTCCAGTAGTTGTCCTCTGGTTATGTACTCCTTGTTAGAGCTAAAACAAAGAAATTCAGTGAGTGCTACTTCAGTCGGAAGCAAAGAATTCTCTGAGATTCACACAATGTGGAAACGTTTCTGCTTTTTTCACCATTTTCCGTTACTTTTTGCAAGTTGAATGGGACTGCCATGGGCTGTTCCCAAGCCCAGCGTGTTCCCTGTGCACATCCCTAGGGGCTGTGGAGACAAAAACGTGCCAGCGAAGCACCAGGGAAGTGCTGGAAATTGCCATAAAAGTGCTGTAAAACCACCATAGCCTGTTTTAAAATTCCTGGAAAATGACTAAAATGATGCAAAATCCCAGAAAGTAATGAAAGTAACAAAAAATGTCCTGGAAAGTGAGGAAAAGTCCAGAAAGTGACAAAAATGATGGGGGAAATGGCAGATGAATGGAATCACTGTAAACTAATGATGGACACTCACAAGTACTCCCAAAAGTTTGATATATCCCTTCTGATATATCCCATTTGCTCTCATCTCAGCCCTACTCCTTGTCAAACACTGGATGTGAGAGGACAGAGGGAGGGAAGAGAAAAGAAGGTCACCTAAGTGCAATGTCACATTTTTAGTTAATCAGGGCTCTGGCTGAAACTAATATGAATTTTCATATTCACAAAGTTAATTTGCATATTTGTTCTCATTAACGAATATCCACAATTCATCTTCACCACTGTTACTTCACTTATTCAGTTACTTAGTGTTTAGTATTTTAAGTCATTTCCCTATTTCAGGGACTAGCCAGTACTAGCGTTAAATATTAACACTATTTATTATATTATATTATATTATATTATATTATATTATATTATATTATATTATATTATATTATATTATATTATATTATATTATATTATATTATATTAAAACACTAACCAAAGTGAAGAAAGTCCTGATATACTGAAATACCAAAATAAAAACAGAAGAATAATGAAGGAATCAAAGTAAGCCAAATACCAAACATGAAAATAACAAAATGATATTCAGAGCTGTAAATGAAATGGGAGACAAATAAAACTTCATACCAACTTGGTTGAAACAGCTATAAATATATGAAATTTGTTGAATTCAGTATTTGCACAAAATATTCATATCAATGGTTTCTAAGATTTTAAGGCCAGAAGGGATCATTGTGATTATCTAATCTGACCTCTTAAATAACACAGTCACAGTTATTAAAACGCTTATTCTTACATCTAGCCTCTGGTTTGAACAACTGGGTAGTACCTTCATAGAAATTTCAGTTTGGGCTTATATATGGTGGTAGACATACTTATAGTGGTATGGCAGCAAATCCTTTGACTGCTTAGCCAGTGCTGGCCCTTAGTACCAATTTGAGATCCATTCAATTTGATAGGACTAATGCAGCCACTGAGCTACCACCAGCATTAATCATCTGAGGAATCATACCCTGAGGCATGGAACACACGTTTTTTTAATTATTATTATTTTCAAGCATAAAATTCATTCCAAGCTACAGTTATTAAAACGATGAAGTCCTTTTGAGTTTTGGGTATGTTGAGCTAAGACCGTTTCATTTAATGAATTAATGTATTTATTTTTGCATATTTATATGCTGCCCTCTTCTGCAGAAAAATAGCAGTTTTCACATGGACGCCCCACCACCCACCCACATGTGCGAGTGGGGGGATTGCCAATGGGAATGCCGCAGAAGGTGTGGGGGGGATGGGTCGGTGCCCATGGGACTGCTGTGGGTGGGGTGCATGCTTGTGCCTCCGCTCCACCCACCTCCGCCCATTAACCACGCACAGAGCAACGGGCGCCAATGCCCAATGCTCCGTGTGTGGAGATGGATGGAGGTGGATGGGAGTCCATGGGAATCCACCCCCACTCACCCACTGCGCTGTCCCCCCATCCCCCCATGCACCCGTGCCCATTAGAAAAGAACTTAAGTCTCAAAGTCTGAGAATCTCTGGCCTAGAAGGAATAATTGGTTTCTGACTTCATTTTCCAGTATCTTTGTGTATAATACTCCTAGTTCAGTGCTTCTTTAGATGTCACAATTTGTTCTTTGTTATTGACAAATGAAACTATTTCAGGTCTCATGCTTTAATTTTTTTATCTGTATCTTGTAACAAAAACCATACGGTTAAAAAAAAAATCTTTCGCTAAAGTTCTTTCCTTTTAGAATGAAGTTCTCAAAACCTTTATTTCTGTCCCAACCCTTTCCCCATACTGTCAGATGAGTTGCACTGCAGAACACCAAGAAGTTGAACTGACCTCAATACTATTAATTTACATGTGAGTACACAGTGAATGAAAGAAAGTAGCAGCTTCAACAAAGTCAGTAAGTCAAATGTAGTTTGTGATATGGTCTCCTGGTTCTTTCTAATTCTGTTTCACAAAACACAGCCTAATTAGGACTCTACTGATAACAAATCTTATTCTTTATTAATGATGAGGTACAGCCCCTTTACCTCCTGCTTGACAGCAGCACCAGTGAGGATTTGAACACAGGAACACTGGCTCCATAAGCAAGAATCTTTCCTCTAGAACAATAAGTTACACAATGACCCACAAGCCGCACAATGAATACTTATTAATGATGAACAATGAAGAGAGTCCCTCTGTGTATCATTTGTAACACAAAACAGTCCCAGCAACCAATAAAGCAGCCCTTTAAAAATGTTTGTGTCTGCAATCTGTATCTATTCTGGAGATGTCACTACAAAATGAGGCTTATCAGATCAGTTTAGAATGCCCAATCCTTTACACATAGCACTACAGAAAATTTGTATTTTCTTCTGTGTGTTCTTCCATAATTACAAACAATGGGTGATTCTCAGAAGGGTCAAGCGACAACCCTCCAAAGCCTACTATTTTGGACACACGTTGATTCAGTAAACTCAAAGTGAAAAGTTTGTTTCATTTGGGTTCATAGCATTCCACATTCACCCAAAGAACATAGTTTCAGAAAATATCCTTGTATCCTTGTGTACAGTGGGGATGAGGTGGTTAATGCTTGAGGTGGCATAGTTGTCTGAAAGGAAGGAGAGCTGGGATTTGGGGGAGAGCTGGGTTTTTCTTAAAGATTTTTGAAATCTTAGTGAGCCCCAGAGTTGGACAATTTTAATCTAGGCGTTCACTGAAAATCCATCTGTTATGCTGAAAAAATTACAAAATGTAATAGAATGGAGTGAACACGTTGTTTTTAGACACACATTTCTCCTGCATGTTTGCTAGGGGTGGGTCTTGGGAGGAAATACCGGTTACCGGATTTACCGGATACTGGATCTCTGAATACCGGATTACTGGATTAGATCCGGTATCTTTTCCAGATCTTTTCCCATTGATTTCAATGGGCAACTTTTCCCATTGAAATCAATGGGAGAGCAAAGTAAAACCGAAATTACCTGCAAATGCAATTCAAAATTACTAAAAAAAAAAGTCAAAACACAAGTGAATCTAAATGCTACCTAACCCACCAATACCACCAGTACAACCAGTAACAACCACTGCCAGTACCACCAGCCAGCTCCCAGGGCAAGCACACACACACAAAAAGTAGAAACACAAGTGTATCTAACTCTGATTAACCCAACCAGTATCACAAATCTAACTGCTAACTATACTAACCAACCAGTACCACCAGTACAACCAGTACAACCAGTAACTACTGCCAGTAACACTAGCCAGCTCCCAGCACACACAAAAAAAGTAGAAACACAAGTGAATCTAACTCTGACTAACCCAAACAGTATCACGAATCTAACTGCTAAACTATACTGTAAACAACCAGTACCACCAGTACCACCAGTACAACCAGTAACCACTGCCAGTACCACCAGCCAGCTCCCAGCACACACACAAAAAAGAAGAAACACAAGTGAATCTAACTTTGACTAACCCAACCACTCCAGTATCAAGAATCTAACTACTAACTTATACTAACCAGCCAGTACCACCAGTACAACCACTAACCACTGCCAGTACCACCAGCCAGCCCCCAGCACACACAAAAAAGTAGAAACACATGTGAATCTAACTGACTAACCCATCACAAATCTAACTGCTAACCAACCAGTACCACCAGTACAACCACCAGTAACCCACTGCCAGTATCACCAGTATTTGATGTATGCCAGTGTATGCCACTGTATGCCTGTGTATGCCACTGTATGCCAGTGTTTGCTGTAACATCCAGAACTTTCTGTATGTCTAAATCACTCATCCAGATCTTGAACATCCGGATCTTTGAACTTCTGCATGAAAATTCTCCCAGAACTTTTGTGTGTAAAAGGTTCTCCTGGTAAACTGCTTTGCTCCAGGCAGCTGTGGTCACTTGGTTTCCATGGCAGCCTGTCACATTTACAGCTGCGGCTACTTTAGGCTGCCTCAGGGCAGTGTTTGTGTGAAGAACGCATCCAGGAACTGCCTCAGGGCAGCGTGTGTGTGAAAAATGAATCCAGAACTTACTTGTGGACTTGTAAACCCAGAAGATTGAAACATCCAGGACTTTAGTGTGTGTCTAAAAATGCCCATTTTGACAAATTATTCTAAAATCTTATAGCATTTAGCAAAGTATGAGAATTATTCTATAGTTGTGGATTTTTTAAGACTATCCTGTAGAATTCTATAGCAGAGATATGTTTCTCTTTAAATTATAAGAACACAAGAACAGCCATGTTGGGTCAGACCATTGATCCTTTCAGCCCCAAATCCTGTCTGTGGTCAACATCAGTTTCTTCAAAGAAGCATACAAATAGGTTGCAAAAAGAGTTATTGTAAACTTGCTGGTGACTCCAAACATCTGGCAGTCAGAGGTCTAGTACTCTAATATGACTGTGAAAGGGAACCATTAGCACTGACATAACAGGAAGAGGTGCCCATTATAACTATAGGATCATGTCTGGTGATGGTGTGAAAGAGTGCAGTGCCCCAAAGGGTTAAGGATGCTGACAAACCAATAAAACAGGAAACCCAAGGTTCCAAAGGTATTAAGGGAATAAAAGCTCAGTTTGATTGGGCCAGCCGAGGAGGAAGGAGCTCAAACCTGGGTTCTCCTCAACCCTAAAGATCAAGACTCATATTATAATCGCCTGGGTGGCCTTAAGCCAAGGCAGAGAAGTCAAAAGCCTGGAGTCAGCAAGGATGCAGAAAGTTGTAAAAGAGACAAAGAGGCTATGGGAACTCCAAGGACAGGATTTTAGTCTTATAATCGTGGAAGAAGCTCATATTGAACTGGGTTTGAGGTTCAGAAGCTGGGAAGAGCTCTGGAACACCCTGGTGGAGTAGGCTGGATGCAAGGGGTGGTAAGAGGCCAAACCTTATTCCAAGATGTTGAGATTTACATGGGAGTACTTATTACCTCAGGATCAAGACTGCATAAGCTGTACCCTGAACCTGAGTCATAGAAAGACAGATTTATATGTACACTTTGCACTCTCTTTGAGAGAGTCGAGACTAATGTGTGTTGGGACTTCAGAGTTAACTTCCCCATAGGCCCACCAGTGCCTCCAAGAAGGCTTTATGGGTGTATCCTGGCAACAATAACAAATGTATAGACCTATGTTCTAAGAATCCTATCCATATAGCAACAATGACCTATGTTCTAGGAATCTTATCCTATAGCACTGTAAAACCTTAAGGAATGTTTACTATTTCCTACTTTGTGATACTGCTTGCCTTTGTGTTAAACAAGTCAACTAACCAGAATTATCTCCCAAAGGTTTGCCTGAGCCAACCTTACCCTCATCCAACACGCTATCCTATCTCAGCACTTGGAAAATTTGAAATACCGCACATTGATGTCAAATGAAAGGCAATAAAGAGCTTGAGTATCTGTGTACTTACATCATAGAAACCCACCATCCCCAGAGACCTTGCACACAGTGCAAGGAAAGGTTGACAGTATGAGTGACAGGATGACTAATTAGCTATCACTGCTGTCTGCAATCTCTCAGGAAAGGATGGAACTGCTCAAGTGATTCCAGCTAAACCTGCCTGAGTCTACAGGAGGGTCAACTAAGCCTCAAGGTCATCACTATTGAGAGCTTTGGCAGATCTAATAGTGTCTTTTCAGATATTTGACCTTTGCGTAGCATGAGGAAGAGAACAGAAACCAACAAGAGAGGTGCATTTTTCATACCCAGTCTCAAAATTGAAATTAAAGATATAGAGAACTTCTGAATTTAGAGATAAACTATCAAAGTGCAGTTCCACTTTCATATAAAACGTACACAGTAGGATGGCATTTCCCCCTGTCCACAGAGAAATTAATGGCCACAGACACAAAACAGAAAAAGGAAGCTCCAGTTCTGATGGTGTTAGCCTATGATTCTGGAGCTCTAGGTTTAATTATGCTCTGCCACAGAATCCCCATGTGTCTTTAGAAAAGTCACTTTACTTCTCTGTGCCTCATTTTCCATATGTGAAATGAAATAAATAGTACTTACCTACTTCACCTGGATATTGTGAGGCTAATTATATTAAAGAGATTCCTGAATGCTATGGAAATAGAGGATGTATCAGTACCCTTGTAAAAAACGAAAACACAAATAAAATAATCTATAATATGCACAACTGACTTTCTCCACTATACTTCCTTCACTATAAATTCTCCCTCTCCTCCCTCCCTTCTGCTATCTCCCTGGTGAGGCAACACTACTATGGCTCCCGGGTTGAATCCTACTCTCATGACCCTCACCACCTCTTCCTCATCTTTGACTCCCTTCTCAAGTCCCCCTGCCCCCGCTTCCCTTTCTGCTCAGGATCTCGCGTCATTTTTCACCTCAAAGATTGACAAGATCTGCCAGGACTTTGCTTCTGACCCATCTCCTCTCCCCGCTCCCTCACCACCCCCTCCCCCTCTCTCCTCTCTCCTCTCCTCCTTCCCTCCTGCCTCCCTTGAGGAAATCTCCTCTTTGCTCTCTTCCTCCAACCCCTCCACCTGCCCTCTCGACTCAATCCCCTCATGCCTCCAGACCTCCATTGCTCCCGCTGTTGCCTCCCCCTTTTTACATGTCATGAATCTCTCCCTCTCCACTGGCTCCTTCCCCTCCACCTTTAAGCATGCCACTGTCTCTTCCATCCTCAAAAAGTCCACCCTTGACCCCTCTGACTCCTCTAGTTACCGGCCGGTCTCCTTCCTTCCCTTTGCCTCTAAACCTCTGGAACATGTTGTCTACTCCCTCTGCCTGGATCTCCTCTCTGCCAACTCCTCCCTGGACCCTCTCCAATCTGGCTTCCGCCCCCTTCATTCCACTGAAACTGCCCTTGTCAAGATCACCAATGATCTACTTGTTGCTAAATCTAAGCGCCTTTACTCCATTCTTGTCCTCCTTTACCTCTCTGCTGCCTTTGACACTGTTGACGACTCACTCCTACTGGACTCTCTTCACTCCCTAGGCTCCTGAGGATTGTCCTTGACTGGTTCTCCTCCTACCTCTCTGACCGATCCTTTAAGATGTCTCTTCCCAATTCCAACTCTTCCTCCTTCCTCCTCTTGGTTGAGGTTCCCCAAGGCTCTGTCCTGGGCCCTCTCCTTTTCTTTATCTACACCCTGTCCCTTGGCAAGCTCATTGCCTCCCACGGCTTCCAATATCACCTCTATGCTGATGACACTCAACTCTATCTCTTCACCCCCTCTCTTTCCCCTTCTGTCCAAGCTCGCCTCATCAACGATCTCTCTGATATCTCCACCTGTTAGTCTCAACATCAGCTGAAGCTTAACATGGCTAAGACCGAACTCCTTATTTTTCCTCCCTACCCTTCCTCTCCCTCTTCCCTGTCCATCCTTATCAATCGGGTCACCATCTGTCCCGTTCCCCAAGCTGGTAGCTTGGATTTTGTCTTCGACACTCACCTTTCCTTTAAACCATACATCAACTCTGTTGCCAAGCCCTGTCGCTTTGCCCTCCATAACATTGCTCGGATTCATCCCTTTCTCTCTGTCTTCTCAGCCAAAACCCTTGTTCATGCCATGATCATCTCTCACCTTGACACCTCCACCCAGAGAAATGCATCCCACCCACTGCAAGTGATGTTTACACAGACGCCTCCACTCATATCCACCAAACAAAACTGGATGGAGGCATCTCGTGTGAAAAGGGTCCATGTTGCAAGGCTGCAGTGTTGTCCTGTACCATGTATAATAAAATGTAACATCCATTTTATCGGTGTTAGAGTGTCTGTGTAAAAGGGGCCCATCTCAACACTGAAAATGTCTGTCTCTTTCATACTAATCTAGCAGCTAAAACTTTTTCAGTATTAGCTGAGGAAAAGTTGGATACATTGATAACATGAGGTGATAACTACCAGTTATTATTTGCAGGCATTATCTGCATTTTTAAAAAGGCTTTCAGGTTTCTAAACCATATCCGCACAACCAAAAATGGGTTGCAAAAGCAATTTGTCAGGTATTCTGTTTTGGTTATTTTGTTTTTCCAGTTTTTCAACTTCTTTATTTTGGATATGTTATTTTAGGCAATTCCACATAGACAATAGTGAAATTATTGTTGAATTGATGCAATCAAAATACCAAAATAACCCACCAAAAACTCAGAAACACATACATACAAAAGCCAAAACATAATAACTATAACAGGTACGCAACGGAGCACAATTGGATATCAGTTATTACCTGAACTACCACTTTTGGGTAGTATAAATTGGATGGCTTTACCTGTTTGTTTGTTTTCTCAGGTACTCCTTTCATTTCTAGTTGATAACAGTAATAGTCATCAATCTCACATAAGGTATCATGCTTACAATAGTACCTGAGCTTTACTATTTACCTAGTATAATTAAAAAGTATGTGGATTTAGGAACCAGCTGGATAAACTCATCTTTCCAGCCCCAGCTTGGACTGGAATCTCATTTAGGGATACTACAAAATGCCCCTTTGCCGCCGCCTTTAGTGGCGATGGGCGATTGTCTCGCCCCCGCCCAACAACAGGGACAAAAAGGGGAAGAGGGAACAAGCAGCGTTGACGGGGAAGGGTGGTCACCGCAAGCCACCCTTTCCCCGCCTTGAAAGCGGCCACCAAGGAGTGCACCTCCCCCCTCCGCAGCAGCAAGAGGCTCTGCACTGGATGGGGGGGAGGTAGAAGAATGCCACTGCAACCTGCATGGTGGGAATCATCATTGAACTGGCCAGGGTTGCCAGGCAACCCTCGCCGGGGGAACTGCTGACTGTGCACATGATTGGTGCACCACCCGAAAGGGGCAGTGCAGTAAGAGATAACTAGCTGCTCATCTCCTCACTTTGGAGTAGGCAGCGAGCAGGGCAGCGCTGCGCAAGAAACTCGGAGCCTGGGCTTGGGAAGGAGGAGCCCCGGAGTGTTGGGAACAGAGCGCAGAGGACGAGTGTGGTGAGCCCTGAGGCACAGCTCATTGAGACACCCCCCCAAGTGACTGCCCCAAGCGGGGCCATAGAGTGGATGGGGGGCAGGAAAAAGAAGGAGAAGCAGTGTGGGGGCTGGAGAGGACCCCCCATCCTCAACAGTGGAGGAAGGGGTGGAGGCCCCGGCAGGCCTAGGACCAGTGGAGGAGGATGGCAGGCTGGAGCCAGATACCCAGGACTCTGGGGAGCTGAGAGGGGGTGGCATACACCCCCCAGAAAGGGGACAAGGCACCAAACAACAAGGGAGTGAACACCCGCGCCCCTCACTTCAGGATGAGCCCTCACTGAGGCAGAAGCTGGAAGGGTGTGAGGCCCTTCTGCAGAGCATCAGGGGAGGAGGTGACAGTGTGGTGCAAGCACTGGGATCAGGGCTGGCACCAGCTATGGAAGCCCCAGAGCCATCGCCACCACCACAGTGGGGTGGGAGGCAAATGAAGCCCCCAGCCAGGTATATAGAGGACCCACCAGTACCCAGGCATGCACAGGTGGAGGTGCAGGATCATGCCCCCAGTTACACTCAGGTGATGCCTGGGGGAGTAGGGAATCAGGAGGGGGCTTGCATGGCAGGGAATGCAGGAGCATGGCCGCAGATCCCTGCGGCTCAGGGATCCCAGTTGCCTGGGACGCAGATACAAGGGATCCCAGGATCAAGCATCGTGGGGGGTGCAGGAGCGTGGGAAACAATCCTGGTGGCAGAGAGCCCCATGGCCTCAATCACAGGTTTAGGGGACCCCACAAATGAAACCTTTGGGGACTGGGGCAGGGCCAGTATGGGACCCCGCTTTCCTGCCGGTTCCAAGCTGTGCACCCATCCAAGGGGGGGGGTCAAGGGCAGGCTGACCCTCCCGCAATCTTTTGAATACAGGGATGGCGGACAGCAGAACCCTGCAGCTGGAGCGCACCTGCCGGAGGAAGAGGATGAGGACCTGAGGTAGAGGGTCATGGGGCTGGAGCAGGCCATCTGCACCATGTCTCAGCAAAGAGGTGGCGGAGCAACTGGATCTATGGTGTCGACGGTTGGGCCACCCCCCTGGGTACGGTAGGAGCGGTGCAGCCTGCACCGGTGGCAGTTGCTGGGGGTGGGGGGTACCCCATGGTAAGCTGGGGACTGAACTCTGCAAGGGGGTCGACGGTTGGGCCACCCCCCTGGGTACGGTAGGAGCGGTGCAGCCTGCACCGGTGGCAGTTGCTGGGGGTGGGGGGTACCCCAAGGTAAGCTGGGGACTGAACTCTGCAAGGGGGGGAACTGAACCCCAGTGCAGGGACACAAGTTATAGGGGGCCTGTCGCAGTCATGGGCAGGGCAAGGGCAAGGAGTGACAGCCCCAGGGGTGAAGCCCACATTGGGGGGAGAAGTAAACACACAGTTGGGGTGGTGGAATGGGGCCTGGGTGCTGGCATACCACCCTGCGCCCCCAGGGGGGAATTAGCAGCCCCCAAGTTCGGCGATGCCCCCTCTACAGGCCAGTCAGGCACTCCAGGTTTGGGGAGGCATCAGGGCCCAGCCGGCCCTGGATTACCCTCCACACATCGAAATGCCACAATATATGCCTCCAGGGGTGGGATATGCAGCAGTGTCAACCCCCATCGGGGCCCACCTCCTGTCAGCCACAAGGGACAAGATATGGAAGGGGGAGTTCATAGATCTCTTCGCCCTCCTCTTCAGGGACTCGTTGGTAGACCCAGCAGATACTGAGGATAAGAAGGATAAGGAGCGCTTTAAGCGCTCAAAGGCTGACAGGAATTGGACCAATTGGATGGCAGCCTTTGTGATTTACCAAGGGGTGGTGATCCAGGCATACCCAGCCCGGGCTCCCGAGCTAGTCAAATACGCGGACATCGTCCACCGAGCATATGAGTTGGGACGGCCAGGGGCCTGGCTCCGATATGATGAGGAGTTCCGTCATAGGGCAGCCTTTATCCCGGGTCTGCGTTGGGACACCCATGCACCCGACCTGTGGTTGGACTGCATGGTAGATGCAGCGAGAGCACCAAGGTCGCATAGCGGGCATTTATTAGCAAAAGGAGGAGTGGCACCCACCAATGATCTTTTTCGTGGCGAAGTCAGACGGTCGCCAGCTAACCAGTTGAACCAATGCTTTGAGTTTGAGCGCTCTGGAAAATGTTCCCAAGCGACATGCAGATTCAAGCATTCATGTCCCAATTGTACTGGTTTGCACAATGCCGCGGCCTGCCCCAGGGCCAAGTCGGCCAACAAAGGTAGGGCGCCACCGGGGGCATCAGCCAGAGGGGGAGCAGGGCCAGGAGGACAGGCCGCTCCACCAAAGGGCCCCAACACCAATTAGGGTAGGGCGGTTGGACACGGCTCTCGCACCTCACCCCAACAGCGCGGAGGTAGACTACATAGTTAAGGGATTTAGAGAGGGATTCCACATCCCGGCGGGGGAGGTATACCCGCACCAGGATGCACCCAATTTAAAATCAACAAGAGACCTAGAGCCAATTGTAAGGCAAAAGATTGAGAAGGAGTGTGCTGAAGGGTGAATTGCTGGCCCTTTTTCTGCCCCACCATTTCCTGACCTGGTAGTCTCCCCATTGGGGGTAGTCCCCAAAAAATCCCCGGGGGAATACCGTATGATTCATCATCTATCATACCCGAGAGGGAGGTCAGTTAACGATGCCATCCCCAAGGAACTCGCCACTGTAAAGTATGCTTCCTTTGATACAGCCGTGGACCTGATGAGGTGTCACGGGCCTGGTGCCCTATTGGCAAAGTGTGATGTGAAGTCCGCTTTTCGCCTATTACCAGTGCATCCGGATAGTTTCCATCTCCTCGGTTTGGCATTTCAGGGGCAGTTTTACTTCGATAAGGCGATGCCTATGGGATGCGCAATTTCCTGCTCTACATTCGAGCGTTTTAGCATGCTAGTGGAGTGGCTGATTCGGCAGTGGGCCGACGGGGGAGAGATCACCAAATATTTGAATGATTTCCTCTTCATTGGTCGAGCAGGGACAGAAAAGTGCCGGAAGCTAATGGATTCCTTTCAAAAGATGGCAGACGACTTGGGCATCCCATTGGCACCGGAAAAATCAGTAGGCCCGGCCACCTCTCTACAGTACTTGGGGATCAAATTAGATACAATAGAAGGGGTTTCCAGGCTCCCGGCCGACACATTGACAGACTTGAGAGCAAAAATCGCTGATTGTAAGTCGGCCCGCAAGGTGACAGTGAGACAGCTCCAATCCCTGATCAGCAGCTTGAACTTTGCTTGTAGGGTGGTTGCCTCGGGTAGAGCCTTTTTGTCCCGGCTGTACGCCAAGCTGGCCAGTTCCCCTCAGCCACATTACCATGTGCGGGTTACCCAGGAAATGAAAGATGACTTGGGTATTTGGTCTTCATTCCTGGCGGACTTCAATGGGGTAAGCGTGTGGCGGGAGGAACTCCTAATTGAAGCCGAATTGCAGGTCCACTCGGATGCGGCCGGGGGGGATGAGGTTCGAATTGATATTCAGGGACCGGTGGTGCGGGGCCCCTTGGCCAGTAGAGTGGGTCGAACAGGGAGTGACTAGGGACCTCACGTTTCGAGAACTCTTCCCAATAGTATTGGAGGTCCACCTCTGGACTGGTTGTTTCACCAATCACACTGTGATTTTTTGGTGCGACAACCAAGTCGTGGTTCACATAGTCAATGCTCAATCATCACGTTCACCAAGGGTCATGGGGCTCATTAGGACATTTGTGTTGGTGTGCCTACGTAACAACATTGTATTTAGGGTGCGGCACGTGCCAGGAGTGGACAACGGGGTGGCTGGCACCATATCTCGCTTCCAGATGGAGCGGTTTCGCTCACTCACACCTGGAGCCAGGCGGGACCCGGAGCCCTTACCCCGGTGGGCGTAGAACCTTGGATCGTAGACCTATATAACACCACCCAGGGATCCTTGGCCCCGTGCACCAGAGTCGCATATCAAAGGGCATTCAACAAATTCCAGGGTTTTCATTCATCCCAGGGTTGGCATACGGGTTTCCCTATCCCGGAACTGCAGATCCTCAGATTTATGCTTGCTATTAGGCAGCAAGGGTTGGCTGTAGGTACCATCAGTGTTAAGTTGGCCGCAGTGGCTTTCATGAGCTGCTTAGCAGGTCACCCTCCGCCTGATCAGGGATTTTTTGCTCAGCGTATGTTAGTCATGGGCCAGGGAACAGGGTGTCCTACAAGACACCAGACCCCCCATCACCCCACAGTTGTTAGCAACAATGTGCGGAGTTTTGCCACAAGTCTGCTCCTCCGAAGGGGAAACTAAGCTGTTTACAGCTGCATTCATGGTGGCATTTTTCGGGCATTTAGGGTGGGGGAGTTGGTGGCCGATTCAGCTAGGGATAGAGCTAACCGGGCACTTGCCATTGAAGATGTGCACATTGGAGAGCATGAGGTGTCCCTGCGCTTGCACCGTTCAAAAACAGACCAACGGGGGAGAGGAGTCACTGTTACCCTGTCCCAGGCTGGGAATGTGCAACTTTGCCTGGTTAGGGCCCTTCTGGGATACCTGGCTGTGCGGCCCCTAGTTCCGGGTGCTTTGTTCTGTCACTGTGATGGGAGTCCCCTGACCAGATACCAGCTAACGGCAATCATGCGGGCTGCCCTCACTGCCCTTAATCTCCCGGCCGGCTTATTTGGAACGCACTCCTTCTGTATTGGGGCGGCTAGTTTCACCACATCATCTGGCCTTCAGGAGCAAGAGGTGCAGGCGATAGGCAGATGGCATAGCAGGGCATATAAGGCATATGTCAGGGCCCCCCTGGCTATGTAGCGTGAATAATGATTTCTGTTTCCGCAGGTCCTAGACGTCAGGCGAAATTTAAAGTTTGGATTGTGGGTCATAGCCTGGTGAGATGGGCTGGCACAGCGGCAAACATCACCCATTGGGGGACGCAACTAGGATAATCTGCCTATGCCCAAATCAGGTGCATGGTCCGAGGAGGCATGCGCTGGTGTCAGTTGATTCCTACATTGAGCAGAGAAAAAGGGCTGGGGCCTGACATATTAGTGATACATCTGGCGAGAATGACTTAGTGGAGACAAAAGGGGTCCAAATGTTAAAGACTATCAGAAATGACATTTGGTCAATCAAGTGCATGTTCCCTGGAGTAGTCATCCTGTGGAATGATTGGGTGGAAAGGATATCCTGGGGTGTGGGGGTGCCGCCATACAAGATCAATAAGACTAGGAAAATGGTTAATAGGGAAATAAGGAAATGGTTGAGTGGTGTAGGTGGGAGTGGTGTAGGTGGGGTATCGATACCTCATCAAGCCATCACCCATAGGAGGCCAGACTTATACAGACCAGATGGCGTCCATTTATCACCCATGTGGAATGAATGGTACTTGGCAGCGGTGAAAGAAAAGTTAAGGGACGTGCTAGAAAACATGGTCTAGGTGGTGGGGGGTCGGGACTGTCCAGGAATACCCAGCAGCCCCCAGGTGGCTGGGGTCCAGCACCTGACTTAGGTAGGTTCTGAATATGGATTAGGCATCTCCATAAGAGATGAGGGGAGTTCAACCGCAATGGCATGGTATGACAAGCGGTGGAGTTAACCCCTTGGGAGAGGGGATCGCGAAGGCCGTAGGGACATGTACTGACCCCGGCTTGAGGGTACTCTTCTCCTTCCCAGGCCCAAGGGCCCTGGTCCCCTTCTCACGAATTCCATCGTGAGAAGTGGAGACGGTTATAAAAGTAACAGGGATTGGTACCTGATGGTATACTGGGCCAATTCCGGAGTTATAGTGATAAGTTTGTTATGGGTGCTGGACCCGATTCACTTGAGTGAATTGCCCCCACCATTGCAATTCATACAGAGATTTGATTGAATAAAGAGTGCGGCCTTTTAAAAATCCAACTTATGGTTGTCGTGTCATCTTTGGGAAAGGGGGTGTATGCCAACAAATGCCCCTTCGCCGCCACCTCTAGCGGCGATGGGCGATTGTCTTGCCCCCCCCAACAACAAGGACAAAAAGGGGAAGAGGGAACAAGTGGCGTTGACGGGGAAGGGTGGTCACCGCAATCCACCCTTTCCCCGCCTTGAAAGCGACCGCCAAGGAGTGCACCTCCCCACTCCGCAGCAGCAAGAGGCTCTGCACTGGATGTGGGGGGGGGGGAGGTAGAAGAACGCCGCTACAACCCGCATGGCGGGAATCATCATTGAACCAGCCAGGGTTGCCAGGCAACCCTCGCCGGGGGAAGCACTGACTGTGTGCATGATTGGTGCACCGCCCGAAAGGGGCGGTGCAGTAAGAGCTATCTCGCCACTCGTCTCCTCACTTTGGAGTGGGCTGCGAGCAGGGCAGCACCTGTCTCTTATACACATCTAGATGTGTATAAGAGACAGGGCCAGCACCCTCCCACCCACCCACTCAACACTACGGCTGAGTGGTCGCTTAGATGGGCCAGGAAGGAATTTTTGGCGAGCAACAATATTGGCCTATAGTTGTTGTTTTTTCGCCTTCCTCATAGTGTTGGGGGACCAATTTGGCTGATTGAAGTTCTCCTTCGTAATGTTATATTATGCTGCCTCATTTTGAATTGTCGCACTCTGCAGGGGTCCAGCACCTGAGTTAGGTAGGTTCTGAATATGGATTGGACATCTCCATAAGAGATGAGGGGAGTTCAGCCGCAATGGCATGGTATGGCAAACAGTGGAGTTAACCCCTTGGGAGAGGGGACCATGAAGGCCGTAGGGACATGTACTGACCCCGGCTTGAGGGTACTCTTCTCCTTCCCAGGCCCAAGGGCCCTGGTCCCCTTCTCACGAATTCCGTCATGAGAAGGGGAGACGTTTATAAGGGTAACAGAGATTGGTGCCTGATGGTATATTGGACCAATCCCGGAGTTATAGTGATAAGTTTGTTATGGGTGCTGGACCCGATTCACTTGAGTGAATTGCCCCCACCATTGCAATTCATACAGAAATTTGATTGAATAAAGAGTACGGCCTTTTAAAAATCCAACTTATGGTTGTCGTGTCATCTTTGGGAAAGGCAGGGGGGGTGCCGACAAAAAATGGAACATATTTGATAATATAACCCTCACCTTTTTAAAAATTAAAGAACTCCTTGTGCGTCTTGATAAAGGTTTGTTTTTGGCCTACAGTAAGAGAGATTGCAAGTGGACGCCTAAGCCACTGAACACAATTCCAAATCCCCTGCACAGTGCACCTGAAAATCCCATGTGATGTCCGAGAGGGCTGTTGGCGCTACACATTTCCCATAACGGGGGCACATTCAGTGTGCATGCATGCATGCAGTACATGTGGCACGTGCGGGGCTTGGGATTGACCCCACCATATGTTGGTTATATTAAATGTATGGTAGCTGAAACTACATGCATTGGGGCTGACGCCAAGCCCTTGGATGAGTGTATGCATTCAAGCCGAGAGCACCCCCTTGAACCCCCATAATGGGGACTGTGGTGCACGCAAAAACTGCACAGAAATGATGCAGAAGCTACACACACACATGAGTTATAGATTGTGCCCAGTGGCTTTAACTCTTTGCTTTGGGCTACTGGTTTTAATCTTGGAAAAAACTAGTGCAATATAAATATTCAGGTCTGCAGTGGGTTTCCTCATTTGGACTGCAATCCTCAAATTGCCTACCCCAGATTAGTTCCACTGTCTCCAATGGTTTGAGGATCATGACCTTCGAGAGATGCTTTGCTGTCAGAAGAGCAGATTTACTGAGTAACATTAAATTAATTAATACATTAATTAATTAATTAATTAATTAATTAATACATAATTAATTAATTAAAATACACCCCTCCCCCACCCGCCACCCTTCCCTAAGGCTCAGGGAACACATTGACCATTTGTACACAGACAACCCCATCCACCGCTCGGTGTTCAGGCGGAGGTGTGTGGAGGGGAGGTGTCAGTGTAAATGGCTGGCTGTGGGTGGGGGGATGGGTTTTCACTCAGTGTTTGTCTATGTGAACGCCGTGGGGTGTGGGTGGGGTGTATGCACGCTTCCACTCAACTCTCACCTCCACCCATCTCCACCCACGGAGCCCTCCAGAAAACCAGGGGAGGCCCCGTACATGGAGGTGGGTGGAGATGGGTGGAAGTGTGTGTATGTCCATGTAAAGGGACACCCACCTACCTCCACCCACGGCGCCAGAACACCCATTCCCCCACCCATCCCCGTCCATGTAAAAATGGCCATTCTTCAGGCTCTGCTCTGTCTCTGTAATAGCATCTTCACTTAGGCTGGCTCCATTGGAGTCTTACCTAGCTAGATAAGTTCCTTCCCTAATTGTGCCCCCTCCCCTTGCTGCTGTGCCTTTCCTCACTCCTCACTCCCTCTGTGACCCCATGTTCCCCTGCAATGATGTCTGGGAGGGGGGGAGTCTCACTTGCTCTGTGCCTTGTTGTCCCCCTCACCCCACCCCACCCCACCACCACCACCTTTAGTGGAGTTTGTTGTTTGTGTTCTGAAGGCCAGGGTTTCTATTGTTCTACCTTTTCCATCCCACAGGTTGCTTTGAAAATTAGAACAAGCTCCTTGGGCCAGATTAAAATTGGTGCAAGAGTACATAAAGGATTTACTCAGGTTGGGGGAAAGAACAGGAGGTTCTAGATCATGAATCTGTGCTATATATTCATTTACCTTGAGTGCATGCCTTATCTTTGCTCTCTTCCCCCGAGATAACTATTTCAGTGTTTGAGGAAAGGGACTGGATCCATGGGCCAGATCCAAAAATTGGAAAGGGGCCAAATAAAGAACAGTCACAGACTGGATCTGATCCAAAAGCCAGAGGTTCCCCATCTATGGTGGGGATAAAAATCAAGGTCTGGGAATCCATTACAAAACTGTTCTCTTTTGCTGACACGACACTGCTAGGTGACTTTGCTATGACTGTAACTTGCTACAAGATAACATTCAGTCAGTAATCATGCAGCCAATGGGTGAAGTTCTGACAACACAGGCACAACAAAATCAGTTTTTTTCCCCTTTGGTTTATTTCCTGACTTAAGTGTATGTGACTTTATTGTCAGTGCAAGAGAATATAAATGAAATCACGTGGTGGTGTCCCTGGTGTGTGGCAGTGCCACAGGAATTTCAAACAACCCTACTTAATTATATTCTCTTCTTCCTTGATTCAATTTTGTGTTAATGTAATAATATCTGCTGATTCTGTGAGATCTTGTAAGTGCATGCTGTAAATGACACATTGTAATTAACTTAAAAATTCCTTTTGGTCTGAGGCCTCGGTGCTATAGACACCGTTTTCCATGTTAATGGGAAAGAATATACTGCTTTCTCTTTATTCCTTCTTTAAGGTTGGAAGGATGATCTAAGGTGTTAACAAACAAGATGATAGCCCACACCAGGGGGGTGTCCACCTGCCTGTTTATTAGGTGTTCACCCCCACCAGCCATGGGGACACCACCTACCAGACACACAGCCCGCACTCACAGTGGGGTCTTGGAGAATGTGGAGACAACCGTGCTGGTGAATGCAGGTTAATGTGCATCCACAAGCCAACAGTTAGGTTGTGGGCAGCACCTCTGCATGTACAGGTCTGCCAGCAAAGAGTCACGGGCAAAAATCCTAGATGACCTTGAGTGACCACTTCCTGCCCCTTTCTCTGCACTCACTCTCACTGGTGCTGCCTGAAAATACATTAAATCCATGCAGGCAGCTGCCCATTTATTAGTCTGGACAAGCTAAACATGTGAGTGGGTGCTGAATGGGGGCTGCATGGACCGAAAATTGACTCCAGCGGGCTCTCGTCTTGTTTAAAAACACCCCTAGTCAATAAGACACTGGGGTTCTAGAGATTTTAGTCTCTCGGATCAATGATGCCCTTCCTGTGTAACTTTGAATGAGTCATTAATCTACTCTATATTTCAGTTTCTGCCCTGAATCTTCCCTACTTCAAAGAGTCATGAGGCATTAAGATATAGTGACAAAGGCTGCTATATAACTTGATAGCCCCATGTTATCTTCTGTCACCCACTTTTGGGGGTGAGAGCAAATTTCTCCCAGCCCCAACAGTTTAAACCAAGTGTGTGACTTCAACTGTTCACTGTGGATACTGCTATTGTCTTCTCAAATTAGTATCTCCTAGTTCTCTTCTGCATAGCTCAGCATGCACAAAATACAACCCTGCTTGCTTTAAGACAAAATTTACAAAGAAGATCATGCACATGTTCCCAGTCTAAAATGCTCTCATTCCTCTATTTTCAGAATTATGTTCAAAACTGGCATGGTAGTTAAAGCCCCTTCATGGATTTGCTTCTGAATGGTTCAGTGAACTTGGGATAGTACCTCTTCCCATTGAAGACCATAGTAAAAATCATCAGTTTAATTGGAAGTAGTCTCAGACCTTTTGTCCACTACCAGCCTTGTCTCTTTCTCAGCCCCCATTGGTGAAAGTGCTTTCTCCTTCACTTGGTTGCAGTCCCCATGTTATGGAACTCCCTTCCACAGGAGGTTCTCTTGAGTCCGAGACCGGCTATCTCCCGGAGGTGGTGCAAAACTTTTTTATTTGGGAAAGCATTTGGCAGGCAGGGATAGGTGGGGTTTGGTTGGGTTTCTGGGTGGGGTTGTGGAGGAAGATGGGGATTTGAGGGGAAGGTGTTTTTACTTTATGGATTTTAATATTTTTACTTCTCTTTTTTGTGGGCCGCCCTGAGTCTTGTTGGAATGATGGCATAAAAATTAAAATAAATTTAAAAATAAATATGATCACTAGCTCCCTTTGATATCATTTTACATTTTAAAGTAGAAATCAACACTATGGATGCAGCAATATTTTAATGCTGAAATGGCTGCCAGCAGTTTTGTCATAAAGTTGTAAAAATGTCCTATGTTAGAGAGTTGGCTTTTGAGTTGAAGAAGGATGATGATTCCTACATAGGCCCTTTTCCCATGCAGATCTGCTTTGTGGGTATGGAAAGGGGCTGCCCATATGACTGCCACAGCCGATGGGTGGGGGGTGCATGCTCCCTTCTCCACCCACCTCAACCCATCACCCTCACACGGAGCAACCAGTAACAATGGTGGTTGCTGCGAGTGTGGAGATGGGTGGAGGTAGGTGGAGGGTGGGGGTAAGCCCATCCCCCCAGCACCATGGTCAGTTTGAAAAGGTCCATAGTCACAGTTGGTCCCTTTTTCACACAGACCGCGGTGGGTGGTGCGATGGACGGGTGGTGCATGGGGGTGCGTTCCCATGGACCTGCACCCACCTCCACCCATCTCCACGCATGGAGCATTGAGCATTGGCACCCATTACTTTGTGCATGGGTGATGGGTGGACATAGGTGGAGCAAACGATGGAGCACGCACCCACCACCATCACCCACGGTGTTCCCACAGGCTCCCACCCATCCCCCCACACCCACTGTGGCATTTGCACAGGCTTCCCCCCACCCCCCAGCACACATGTGTAGGGTGTGTGTGTGAAAAGGGCCTTAGACATTGGCCCTAGATAACATGGAAAGAGTGTATATGGTGTTTTTACCTTTCCATGCATCCATGCAGGAAACACATGATTCTAATACGTAAGGATTAAGGATGAATCCTCATCTTCTTGAAACTAATACTTCAAGAATTCTAATACTTAAGGATTAAGTAGAATCTTCATCTTCTTGAAGCTAAAGGTAAAACTGCCACTAGGATCAGTGTAGTTAGTATTTCAGCTCTTGTGGTTCTTGGGTGCAATAAATTAGAGCTGAAAGAAATAAACAAATCTGGTGTATTTGAATCCATTTTTGGTGAAGTGCATGTGAAGCAATATTTGCTTCCAGCTTCATTTACAATTTCAAATCTTCATTTCCGTATTTAATGTTTGGTATTTTGGTATTTCAGTATTAAGTACTTCATTCACTTTGGCAATATAATTTGGCAGTATTTTTTTTTTTTTTTAAATCCCAACTTTTGAATGCTAATGTGATTATTACATTGCATCACACAGATGTACAAACCACATTCATAATCATTTTTAAAAAAGAGTACCAAAAAGTATGAAAATACTGAACCGACTGAAATAGCATGCACTGAAATACCAAAATACCAAATGTGCCTAAAATATCAAAGTGAAGAAAATGAAGAAATAAAGATACAAATTTTATGAAGGCGATGAAAACAAATTTGGATATTTGTTCTTGGGAAAGACGAATACATAGAGACATTTTTGTTTCATCCCTACAAGGATAGCATAAAAGTCATTCCATTTAATGAACAGATTGGGAGGAATTCTGGTACTTTTTATGCTCCTACTGAATGACAAAAGACAGTGCTGTCAGTATGGAAAGAGTAATAGTAGTCACTTGTGTGTGTCTCTTGAACACACGCTGCCCACAAATTACTCTGTCTTATAGCTTATGGCTACCCAAAAAGAGTATCAAGATACGTGGCAGAAACCTCTAGGGTGCATATAAATCAGAATTAATTCAGAGGTTATATGTATTTGTGCTCATTAAAGATGTGAACAAAGAAGGCTGAGTGGGGACATGGGGTTCACCTCAAGACTGGACTACTGCAACACGGTCTATGTGGGGCTACCCTTGGTGATCATCCAGAGACTGCAGCTGGTGCAGAATGCGGCAGCTCGTCTCCTAATGGGGACGGGCCGATGCGAGCATATTACACCAGTGCTCCGATCTCTGCACTGGCTGCGTATAGTCTTCTGGGCCCAATTCAAGGTGTTGGTTTTGACCTATAAAACCCTATATGGCCTGGGCCCCACCTCACCCCCCAGGTCCTGGATTGGCCTCTGCAGTTGACTGAGAGTGCCCTACTCGAGGTCCCCCGAGTTTCTCAAGTGGTGACGATGAGAAGGACATTCTAGGTGGCCATACTGAGGCTGTGGAACTCCCTTCCAATGGAGGTCCACTTGGACCCAGACCTTCCCTCTTTCCAAAGACAGTGCAAGACCTGGCTGTTCTTCCAGGCTTTTGGTGAGGGAGACAGGTGATGGGTGGGGGGTTAGGGAGCACGGAGAGGATTTTAAACTCCATCCTGGGGTATTTTATTGTTGTTTTATACTGTTATTGTACCCTGTTATTTATGTGTCTGTATATATCTAATATTAGAGCATGGGAGTGCTCTAATAGTTAAGGCATGTTGCACACTACATTATAAAGCCCCAACATTCTATTTGTTCTGAAATTGGCATGATCAAGGTTCGGATTGTGAAATTTGTTGTGCCGTATCACTGGGGTAAATTGTTCATGCTGCGAAAAGTTGACCTGAATCCATTGGATAAACGGAGATATCACAGTTTGGAAACTGTACTTTGAAGCCTGATTTTTCATTTAGTCCAACCATCCCTATCTGGGCAGGGTAGAGGGCTTGAGTGTTGGTGGGGAGGAGGAATTAGCCTTTTAGAAAATTAAAGGAGGCTGCCAGGGGGTGCCTTTGGAGTTTTATTTGTTAATCTGATTACTAAATTTAAAGTTATGGGGTTGTGAAAAAAACTCATGTTAGCCTATGGTGAGGGGCGTGGCTGCTGTGAAGAGGAGTGCTGCTCACCACCTCTTCTACTGTCTTTCCCTTCCCTGAGTGGGGCTTGGGACAATTGTGCCTGGGTTTTTTTGGGTGCCGGGGAGGACACCCACCCAAGAGACCCTAGGCCCCTCCCCCTTGCTGCTGCCTGCTTTGCCCCCCAATCACCACAGCAACCGCCGCTATCTGAGGGCTGAGAGCCCGGCCAATGCTGGAGTCTGCTCCCTTGCCTCACCCCTGCTGTTGCTGATGCCTGTGCCAGCCCCCTTGGAAGCAGGCATGGGGGAAGACACAACTTCCCCCCACCCATGCTGCTGCCATCGTGCCACTACCTCTGCTGCTGCTGCTCCTACTCACCACAGCCAGGATAATTTTCAAAGTACCCACAGTATGCACAAGTGCTTTGTGGAGCCGCTGCCATGTTCCCTAGTAGTGTGCCATGCTGGGATGCCACACTACTAGGAAACAAAGAGTGCTTGTGTGCACCATGGGCACTCTGAAAATTATCCTGGTGGCGGCAACTCCTCCTCCGCCTCATTCTCTTGAATGGTGAGTGCTGGGTGGGAGCACTGGGTGGCACTTTGGGTGTGGGTGGGCAAGGGAACAAGGACAGGGAGTGCTTTGGGTGTGGGGGCAAGGGAGTGAGGGTGGGAGGCAAGGGAGCAAGGGCAGGGGCCCTTTGGGTATGTGGGAACCAAGGGGTGAGGGGAGGGGAAGTTTGGGTGTGGGGGGACAAGGGAGCAAGGACAAGGAGGGTGCTTTGCATGTGCGGGAGGTAAGAGAGCAAGGACAGGGGGTGCTTTGTGTGGGGGGACAAGAGAGCAAGGGAAGGGTGGACTTTGGGGGGGGGCAAGGGAATGAGAAAAGGAGGATACCTTGGGTGGAGGTCAAGGGAGAAAGAACAGGGGGTGCTTTGGGTGTAGGGGAACCAAGGGAGTGAGGGCAGAGGAATCTCTTTGGGTATGGGGTGGCAAGGGAGCAAAGGCAGAGGTGCTTTGGGTGTGGGGGCAAGGGAGAGAGGGCAGGGAGGCGCTTTGGGTGTGGGGGTCAAGGGAGCAATGGTGGGGGCAGTTTGGGGGCAAGGGAGTGAGGGTGGGGTGCTTTGGGTGTGGGAGGGCAAGGGAATAAGGGCAGGGAGCTTTTAGGGGGCAGGGAGCAAGGACAGGGGAACTTTTGGGGGCAAGGAATCAAGAGTGGGGGTGCAAGAGAACAACGGTGGGGGCACTTTGTGTGTGGGGGGATGCTTCTCATGATTCTATTGCAGCAGCAGGAAAAATTTTCTCCATTTAATTTTATATAACAAAAAACCTGGATATTCTAGTCAAAAAACCTCTGGTTTACAAGAAGAGTTATGGCTCTTGCAAATTCCATCATGCACTAAAAAGCATGGAAATTGCAAGTTAAGGCTCCTGCCTTAACTTCCGTGCCATGTTAACAGTAAACACATTGTATGTACAGTCTCACATATTATGCTCACTTACAACTTAGGCTCCATGCACCCACACTTTGCCTTCGTCTTTCAGAAGGAATTCTCTTCCTCTGCAGGTTGGGAGCAACACTGAAGCTGGGGACAGTAGGGCATGAGTTGGCTCCTCACTCCTTCCATATCCTCTTTATCAAAGAGAGAACTTAAGAGCCCTGGCTCCCAGACCTTCTAATCTACTTGGTCCCAACCCTTTAACAGAAAACTCAAGACTCCTGGGTTCCAACCTCTCCACCTTAGTAGGCTGCACTCCCTTCACAAGCAACTCAATAGTCCTGGTTCTGAGTCTGATCTCCTCTCCCCTGCTCTCAACCTTGTAACAGATAATCCAGGAGTCCTGAGTCCAAGTCACCCCTCTACCCCTGTAGACCCCACTCATCTCATAGAGAACTCAAAAAGTTCTGTGAAATAAAATGTTTCTCTCGGTGTGTCATATGGAACAGAAGTAAGGGTGTGTGTGGAATGACAAAAAAAAACAGAAGGGAAAATGGAATAACAGGGAGGGAGGCTATTGGGAGTCAAAGGATAGGGAGTCAGCTATGGTAAGTGACTACAACCATAGGACTGTCCTCTTGGTGAGTCCTCCATCAGTCTTCTGAATCAGTTATTTCACTTTGAACTTGCTTATTGTAACTATTTTTAATTCCTCCTGTCATTCCGCCCACTTATGTGCTCCTGCACACTCTTTGTATTTTCCAACCATTCCACTTATGGCATCTGGTGCCTATATATATATATATATATATATCCACCACCATGGGCAATGTTGGGAGAAGTTCATGGACTTGTGCCAGCCACTAGCACACCCCCCACCCCCATGGCCTCCTGACAGCGGGGTAGCCACTCTAGTCATCTTGCTGTCCCCAGGCCACCCAGGGACGGTGAGATTGTTGGCATGCCCCAGCTGTCACTTGGCCTCCAGGAACAGTACAATCGCTCAAACTCCCCCCCCCTCCCCCCACTGGCTGTCACTATTGCTGGCTCAAATGGAAAGGAGGGTAATGGCAAGGGAAGGCTCTTTCCTGGCTGTTACCCCCTTTCAATGCCACTGATCTCCTTTCCTGGCAGGAGTGGGGATCAAAGCCAGCATGCACCCCTTCCACAGGGGATGCATAGATCCTGTAATCCCCTTGGTTCTTTCCTGAATGGAGAGGGAATTGCAGGGGTCATGTGCTAGCCCCTCTGGAGGGGCCATGTGCTAGCTTTGATCCCTGCTCCTTTCCTTTCCCATCAGGAAAGGAGAGCAGTGGGTGTGGAAAAGGGGGGTCATGGCCAGGGAAGAAGTTTTCCCTGGCTGTAACCCCCCCTTTCCATTGGATTCAGTGCTATGGTGCCCCTTTCATCTGACAGCCAGCTGGGAGAGGGGAGTGAAGATCATGCCCCTAAGAGCCTCTGGGGACTTCTGTGCTCTCCTCTCCTGGACAGCTGTCAAGTGAGGGGCTCACTGGCCACAACTCTATGGTGGTTAGCATACCTGGGGCTGTGGGGAAATCTATCAAATGAGACCTGACCCTGTGGTTTGGGCCAAGATAAACCACACATCATGCTCCCCCTTCCCAGGGATGACACTGTGCAGCACTGACACAAGGCAGCCCCGGGACAAACATCTGATGGCCACCGTTTAGACAGGGAGGTAAATTTGTGGCAAAGGAGGCAAACGGGGGCAACCTCTTGTGTGATTATACCTGATAAAAAGGAGCAGAGTCTGGGTACAGGGTGGTTGGAAGAGATAAAAATATAAAGGAAAAGATTATCCTGTACCCTACATGAAATCAATGATAGCCTTGATGTATGTTTTTCCCCCCATGCTCCTTCCTGTTTGCTTTCTCTGTTCGCCTTCCTCAGAAAAGTTGAATACAAACATAGCTCAATGGAAAGAAAAAGTTAGGTCTGCTTGACTATTCCCTGAAAAGTAGCTGACAATGCTCCATCTATGTGGTTTTTTTTTTCCCCATAGTTAAATTTATGGTAAGCTGAAACTTCCAGTCTATTGATTGGGCGGCTGTACTTTCACAGCTTAGACTCTGTTTTTCTCCATATCTCACAGAGCTTTTTAATCAAAGCTATTGTTGTTAAACAAGAAAGCTAGTATATGTGGAGTTTCCAGCTATTATATTTACTGTTTATAATTTTCAAATTTTTCATCTCTAAAAAGAATTTCAGCTGGATTTACATTTCTATTGTGGTCGCTTTTATCTGCTTAGCACTGACTTTCCGATGGCAAACACCGTTCTTAATTTGAAAAGACTTTTATTTTTCTCTTAACATGAAAAAGATTAAAACTTTTTGTGAATTTTACTTTCTGGAGAATATGTTTATATTTTCTGTCTTCGACTAGCAATTTTTTTAACAGTTGGGAGGATAAAATAGTTCTTATAACCACTTCTTGCAAGGGTATAAGGCCACATGAAATGTTATTTCACATCAGGCCACATTAGCCCGTGATTTGGCTGATTGTCTTTCCAGTGGCCACAAATGTTTATCCACTTCTGCCATGGGGTGGGTGGGCAGCTGCTATGTGATGAGTCAGTCGTAGAAGCCTTCTGATGCACCACAGGCTACTTTTGCCTCACCCAGGCCAATGCAGGAAAATGTGGTCGCCTCCTGTCTGGTAGGTCCCGTGCAGCCTCATCACACAGTGAGATCTGCCAGCACCATAGAACCACAGTAGAAAGGTGTATGGTCAGAGGAGTAACCCCGTCCCACCAACAGTTTGTCCAAGTGGGCCCCAGTGCACTTAAAAGGACATCCTCACCCTGCTGATGGCTGATGGCTCCCCTCCTACTCCCTCTCCCTCCTCCAATGGCCTTTCTCCAACCAACCTACCCCTTATTCTCACCCATGCCCATTCCCCCCTCCTCACCCTCATTGCTCCTTGTCCATTCCCTGTAAGCCCCCCCCACATCCCCTCATCCAAACCCTGCACACCCAGACACTCCACAGCCCATTGTGGCTGGTGTGAGACTCAAACCCTGCAAACCCGGTGGCTCCACATCTCCCAATCTCATCCACATCCCATGCCTTCCCCAAAACCAATTACCTTTCTCCTGCTCCCTCTGGAACTGCCACTCTTCCATGACTAAAGCCCTCTTCATCCATGATCTCTTCCTCTCTCACCCCTTTCAACTCCTTGAAACCTGGATCTCACCCTCCAACTCCAACTCTATGCTTGGGGCACCTTTCGTTCTCTCACCGACCCCGCCCTGAGGGCCAGGCAGGTGGTGTGGGTTTCCTCCTTGTCAATCCCTGTCAATTCAAAACCCTTTCCCCTCCTCCCTCCCTCTCCTTCCCTTCCTTTGAGGCCCATTCTGTGCATTTATACTCCCCCCTACACCTTTGTGTTGCTGTAATCTACCGCCCCCGTGTTCCCTCTCCTCTTTTCTTCCAGACTTTGAATCCTGGCTCACCTTCTTCCTCTCTGATGACACCCTTGCTCTCATTCTTGGTGATTTTAACATTCACGTCGACACACCTTCCATGCCCTCTATCTCCCACTTTCTCTCCCTGACCTCCTCCTTTGATATCCGACTCTGGAACAATTCCCCCACCCATACCGACGGCCACTCCCTCGACCTCTCTTCTCACGAAATTGCTCTCTTGCTGACCTCTCCTTTGATCCCTGCCATAATTCTGATCACTTCCTTGCCTCCTTCAGCCTCTCACACCAACCCCCCTCCCCCTTCCCCTCTCCACGCCCCTTCCGCAATATGGAGGCCATTACCCCCATGGAGTTTGCCTCCTCTCTATCCCCCCTCCCCTCCGTTTTCTCCTCCTCCTCCCCTGACTCTGCCATCTCCGCTCTCAACACCTCTCTCTCCTCAACCATTGACTCTTGCCCCCTCTCTTCCTGCCCCATCCAGCCCCAAAACCCCCGCCCCTGGCTCACCCCTAATATCCACTACCTCCGCTCCTGCACCCGGGCTGCCGAACGCCGCTGGCACAAATCCTGCTCCCTCCCTGACTTCCTGCACTACAAATTCTCCCTCTCCTCCCTCTCCTCGGCTATCTCCCTAGCTAGGCATCGCTATTATGCC
>QEPC01014089.1:322772-337708 GCA_003113815.1 Sphenodon punctatus | reverse complement strand
AGACACTGGGATAGCACCGAGACAGCAGGGTCTGGGTCAGCTGGAAAAGAGAGGTACAGCTGAGTATCATCAGCATATTGGTGACATCGCACCCCGAACCCTCTCACGACCTCCCCCAAGGGCTTCATATACACATTAAACAATAGCGGCGACAGAATAGAACCCTGTGGAACGCCGCAGAACAAGGCACGGGGGCAAGATGTTTCATCCCCCAACACCACCCGCTGGCTTCTCCCTGAGAGGAATAAGCGGAACCATTCAAGAACAGTCCCGTCCAGACCCCCCAGGTCACGGCGCCGTCTCAGCAGCAGCCCATGGTCCACGTTGTCAAAAGCGGCCGGGAATTCTTGCAGGACGAAGAATGTAGAACGTCCTGCGTCCACCTCCTGTCGTAGATCGTCAATCAAGGCCACCAACGCTGTCTCAGTGCCATAGCCGGGATGGAACCCAGATTGAAAAGGGTCTAGGAAACTGATGCTATCTATATGCGACTGGAGCTAGATCACCACCACCCGCTCAATAACCTTCCCTAAAAAGGAAATCATATTGAACGCTGCCTTCAAATCTATGAAGTCAGCAAAGAGTCTCCTATTCTTGTTGACTTACTTCTCTTCCAGATAGGTCAACACCAGCACATGATCAATTGTAGATCTGCCCTTTTGGAACCCTGCCTGCTCAGGATAAATAATTTTGGACTCCACTGCCCATGACATTACTAGGCTCAGCAGCAGCTTGGAGTACAATTTCCCCACTATGCTAAGCAGTCTGATAGGTCAATAATTAGATGGTACCTCTACGAGGAATGTAGAACGTCCTGCGTCCACCTCCTGGCGTTGATCGTTGATCAAGGCCACCAACACTGTCCCAGTGACATATCCGGGACAGAACCCAGATTGAAAAGGGTCTAGGAAACTGATGCTATCTATATGCGACTGGAGCTGGATCACCACCACCCGCTCAATAACCTTCCCTAAAAAGGAAATCATATTGAACGCTGCCTTCAAATCTATGAAGGCAGAAAAGAGTCTCCTATTTTTGTTGACATACTTCTCTGCCAGATAGGTCAACACCAGCACATGATCAATTGTAGATCTGCCCTTTTGGAACCCTGCCTGCTCAGGATAAATAATTTTGGACTCCACTGCCCATGACATTACTAGGCTCAGCAGCAGCTTGGAGTACAATTTCCCCACTATGCTAAGCAGTCTGATAGGTCAATAATTAGATGGTAACTCTGGGTCCTTTCTTATATATAGGGACCACCACAGCCTCAGTTCATGTGTTGGGAATCAGCCCCGTCTCATTAACCCAAGAAAAGAAGGCTTCCAGGAAAGGTACCCACCAGTCCCTAAAACTTTTCAAAAATTCTGCAGGTATTAAATCTCTGCATGGGGCTTTACCATTGTTAAGTTGGTCTATCAGAACAGTGACAAGGGATTCCTCGACCGGAGGCCAAACAGTCATGTCATCAATGGAAGTCAACTGGGACAGTGGCCGAGGGTTCTGATATAGTCCCTCAAAATAGGATGTCCAAATTTCTTTTGGAATTGAAGGAACTCCCCCCACCATATCCACCTGTCTAATGTAGGGCTGATGCGGCAGCAGCTTTTACCGCACCACGATTCCGTTCCGCCATTTCGGAATTGCCCGCGCCACACCGCGACTTTTCTGCGGATATTCTGCTAATTCCGCCGGAATTCTGCAAATCGCGTAATTGCGGAAAAATTATGGAAAAATTGCGGAAATCGCGGAAAACCGCTATTCTGCTATTTTTTGGCGCTGGCGGAATTGCAGAAATCGCGAAAATGTCATGTTTCCACGATTCCACTAAGTTGCGGAATTAAATAAGCGGAACCGCGGAACCGCAGAATGAAACCGCGGAATGAAAGCCTCTGCCATGCCGTTCCACTAATTGCGGAAACACTGTTTCCGCCGGAAATAGCTACCGCTGCGATATTCCGCTACAGCCCTAGTCTAATGTCACCATTGACTGAACGCCAAAAATCTGCCGAGTTGGCCACATTCGCGGCTACTAGCAGACTGTTCCATTGGTCTCTTTCATATTCCACTTCCTTAGCTCTTAACAGTTTCTTATAAGATTTTTTCATGACAAAGAAATCAGGGGGCAGTATACCAGACCTGGACTCCCTATCTTCCTTATAGAAACTTGCCATCTTCTTCTTCATCTGCCTACACTTATCGTCATACCAAGCTTTTCTGTACTGCTGCAGCTTAAAGTGCTTAGAGAACTTGGGATTTACTGTCGCCTGAGTTTTCAAAATCGCCTGGCAATGGTCAATAATTTTCCTATAGGATTGGAGAACTGCTCCCTGGTTCGATTGTTTTACGACGGACTCACGGAGTTCCTTACAAACATGGGACTCCAATACCTGTTCCAAACTCCTTGCCAATGACTCAGTCCATTTTTGTCTTCAATATCTCTGGACATCCCGATTTAACCGAAAAGTCTCCCCTATTCTGTTGTTTGGTAAGGCTGGGTAAGAAGGGGTGATTGTCAAAGGTAAGTGGCCCTCTAATAAATAGTAACTAACTCTAAAATAGTTGGACAAGTAAACTAATTCTGGGGAAACCACTACATAATCCACTGTACTCACACCCTGATGCCCAATGAAGGTGAATTCACCCTCATTATCCTTAAGGGAGGACCCATTCAGTACATAAAGATCTAGTTTATAAAGCAGATCAGCAAAATAGATGCCTGAACTATTTACTCCTCGATCTTTGGCCTGTTGCCCTTTGAGGGGGAAAAGAGGAGGTCTTTCTGATAAACAAGAAAAGGGTGCCAAATCATCATCACTTGCCCCTAAACGAGCATTAAGAGCACCTGCCAAAATAATTGGAGCCCCAGAAGTGGCCATTAGGTTGCCCAAAAAATCCTCCAACCAGAGCCAAGATGACTTATCAAAAGTTTTAGCATTGGCTGGGGGAATATATACTGCAATAATATTGTAAGAATCATTCTCAATTTTCACTTCTAAACACAACGCTATAGTGTGAAGAGTAGAAACTCTAATGACCTCAGTCTTGGATGTATCAGCGATTAAACAAGCAATTCCCTCACTTGGGCGACCTTTAGATACTGCTGGCGTGGCAGCCATGTCATAACCCTTATCAGCCTGGTAAGTCTATTGGAATTGTTGACCAAGTTCCCTGAAGTAATATTATTTCATTGCGAGTGATCTAATCTATAAATAGGGGGTCCTTAACATAGGCCTGCCAACCTGCTATATTCCACGAGCAGATGCTTAAAGAGTCAAAAGGACATAGCCTATCCCCGTAAAGGACCTCCTGGAAGTGCCCCGACAAAAAACTAGTTGAAAGTGCATTCAATCGTGCACTTGAATCTATATCTGAAGATGAGGAGGCAGAGTTGGCGTCTTCAGAGTGTATAACCTTATTATTACTTCTTATAGAGCCAAACTTGTCATAAGGGGCCTGTGTAAGGCCATCGTTACTAGCATTTGCATTATCAGTAGTTAAAAAAAAATCTAGCTTGACCTGCTTTGCTTTATCATTTTGTTCCTTGGTATCTAATGGGGCTTGCCTCCCTCTTTTCCTGGTCATAATGACCAAGGGACTTAGCTCAAAGAAAAAGGCTCTCACTGGCACAAAGCAGACTAAACCCTGGTTCCCCTGCCAATAAAATACAAATCAAAATGTAACAACAGATGACAAACTCAAGCCCACAGTTAAGGCGATGACTCAATACACCCCCTTAGATCATATACCCAGCTAGGTCTGTCTGATTGTGCGGGGAAACCCATGCCCACCCCAATTAACCCAAAAATAAGGATAAAAGGGTGATACTTAGGGGTGTTAGGTCCTCTCCTGAAACAGCCTCAGGAAGGAGCACCCCTCGTCCTGCCGGTGCCTAAGGCTGTGCACACAAGGGCACACCCTTGCACGCACAGCCCTTGAGCGCACTGCCCACGGCATCCGCCTCCAGCGTCTGCTGCTGCCGGGGGAACTTTATAGGTATACGTGCCCTGACGCTGTGCTCAGGTCCGACCAGAGTCCCAATCAATTGCATGAGACCTCTCCCGACAGGTGCGCTGAGTCCAAATCCACTTCCTGGGTTATCAGCCATTCTGCTTCCTCGGCATCCGACACTGCCAGGGGAACTTTATAGGTATACGTGCCCTTACATTATGCGCAGGTCCGACCCAAGTCCCAATCAGCTGCACGAGACCTCTCCCGGCAGGTGAGCTCAGTCCAACTATCCACTCCCTGGGTTATCAGCTGTCCTGCTTCCTCTGAAAACCTAGATCATCCAGTAAGTTGTACAATATCTTTGTTCTTCGAGAAGACTCCATGTATTCTCACTACCCACCCGCCTTCCCCTTTGCTGGATTAGGCTGCTCTTTTATTTTTTTGACTATACCTAGTTTAAAATGTATTTTACAGCTAAGATTTACAATAGTATTCTAGCCTTATCAACCCTTACTTAACTCCTGTAAAAACAGTAAAACAATTTTAAAGAAAAATCAAGAAGTAGATCAATGCCACTATACCAGATGTGGGGACTTTTTCCCTAACAGGAACCACTTTGAACATTAACACAAGCTCCCAGGAGTGAGGGCCAAATAGATGTTGAGGTAAGGGGTGCACTCAGGAAGAGGATGTTCCACATCGTGTATCTATGCCACAGATCTGTTCTCTCTTCTGTGTGTATGTGTATATGCTCTCATCTCAGCCCCCTTACCCTAAGCTCAGTTTTTTTCAGTGCTTGAGGTAGTAATTGAATCCACAGGCTAGATGATCCAGAAACTAGAAAGGAGACACCTAAAACTAGTCATTGACTACACTTGGCTGAAGAGTCAGTGGTTCCCCTTCTCTGCATTATACCAAAGACCAGTCATCTACTTTTTCCTCTGAGTCTCACCTTTCCATCAAAAATAAAATGTGCTGCTTGTGCAAATATATCATTCACTATATATGAAGTTTTGCTATGTGTATTGAATTACTTCAGGCCCAAAGGAGTGCCCTTTGTAGCTTGAAAGCTAGCATACCTTCTCCATCAGATGTTGGTCCAATAAAAGATACCATTTACTTTGTCAGCCTTCGTCAACTGGCCCTATATTTATAATTCTGACCTTTCCACCATTGTCCATACTTTAATTACCTTGAGACTAGACTTCTGTAATGCATTCTATGTGGGGCTGCCCATGGTGACAGTCTGGAGGCTGCAGCTAGTGCTGAAGGTGGCGGCCCATCTCCTTACAGGGCTGGGATGTCATGAGCATATAACTCCAGTCCTGTGAGCACTGCACTGGCTGCCAATAGTCTTCCAGGCTCGATTCAAGGTGCTGGTTTTAACCTTTAAAGGCCTACATGCTCTGGGTCCCACTTATCTGAAGAACTGCCTCATTCCCAGGCCCTAGTCAGCCTTTGTGGTCTTCCGGGAGCACTTTCCTTGTGGTCCTGCACTGTTGGCAGATGGTCACTATGAGTAGGACAGCCTCAGAGGCCATGTCGTTGCTGTGGAACTCCATCCTGGAGGAGTCCCACCTCTACTTGGGTCTGCTCACCTTCCAGCAGCTATGTAAGACCTTATTGTTCCACCAGGAATAAGGAGATGGGGGAATAGGGTGTGTGGGGGCATAGGTGACTCATAGGGAGGTATGGGTGCACATGCCCCCCCCAGATTTTTGGAAGCCCTATAGAAACCCTACCAAGCCCCTTGCCCAGTTTCCGATCCTGTGTGCCCCCCCTCACTATCAATAGTTACCAGTCACCTATGTGTGGGGGCATGGGTTGGGGGAAGAAGGGTTATCTTATTTATGTTTTATAAATTATGTTCTATGATGTATTTATGATATGATATTGTTAGCTGTCCTGAGTTACCTGAGGCAGGAGGGGTGGGATATCAAGAATATTAAATAAATAAATGAATAAATAAATAAAATAAAATTATTTTGTGGATCAATATGGCAACCTTGCTCTTGCTGTCCTAGACTATGTACAAGTTTGCATAGAGACAAAAATTATTTATTTTATTAATTTATAGATTTGTATTATTATTTTATATATTTAGATGTAGTCTTCAGTCCTGAATCCACTGGAGCCAATGACAAAAATCCCATTGACTTCACTGTTATGAAGATTACACATATAGGATGCTAACAGATAGGATACTGGCCCGATTCAGCCTGCTACAGCCTGCCTAGGCCAGCGCCTTACCTGTGCATCTGTTTCTGGGCCACCAGATGTGGGCCCAGTAAAGACCCTGGTGAGGAAGGTGGTTGGTCTAGAAGCATGGGCCTGGAAGGAACTGGGCTCAAGGGTCACCCAGGCAGGACATAGCAGGCCGAATGGGATGTGCACATCTGTTTCCACACCAATTTGGCCAGGCATGGGGGACTGCCATGGCCATGCACCATGGCTTCCTGGTTTTGGCAGCGATGCCTACCCATCATGATGGTGGGAAGGGCTTTGGCCGCAACACAGGGGTGAGGCCAACCAGCCACACATCACTCCCCGCCCCTCCTCAGCTGGATCAGCCCATGGAAACGTTCTATTCCCTGACTTGCTGTGTCCAGTGGCAACCCTTCCCCTTCCCTGGGACATGCTCTGCACATCTATAAACACCCATAGTTTATATAGATATATATTATATAGGCTTTAACATTTGATCTATGATTAATTACTGTGGTTGTGTTGCGAGAGGTGCAGAATGCACCCAAAAAAGGACAGACACCCCCTCCCCATGATCGGAAAGGACAGAAGAGACATGAGTCATCAGACACTGGAAAAGCCTGAGCAGAGCCAGGATTGAGCAACAGAGAAGTCTAAGGGAAAAAGTATTTTCATGCAAAAACCAGCCCACCCTTGGAAAAAGCAATTAAGTGGAGGAATCCCTGAGTAAATATGGGGCAGTTAAGATTAAGGCCTCCTCCTTGTTTTAAAGAAATCATTGGTGAATGGAATCTGGAATAGTAATAACCCCAAAGGCATGGACAATTAGAGCACCCCAGGTTTTTCCTACACAGGATAGTACCCCCACACCTGATCAGTGGCAATTGCCCGCCAGCACCAGACTCTCCTCATGATTCTCTTCCGTCCCCAGACTGATTAGAAATCTCCCTCTGTTTATGCCTTGATGTGTCTTTTGTCTCCACGGCCCCAGTTTGTTTACCCTTTGCCTCTTCCCTTTTGTGTAACTAGACACACTGGCATCTCTTTCTCGTCACACCTATTGGGATTCTTGGCCCCTCCGTCCCTGTGGGCATGTTCCTTTTCTCAGACCTAAACCCACCCAGGAAATCTCTCATATCTTCCCATCTCACCTATTTTAGTATACTTAAGCTAATCCCAAAACCTTTGTCCCAAAACTTATAACCACTCCTTGCTCTCCCTCTGAAACTGCGAAAAACTTTGGACGCAAACACATGCAGGTCTCTCTGTGCATGTCTGGATCTTAAGGGGTCTCCCCAACTTTGGTCTGTCCCTTCCCTGCATCCCCGACCTTAGCTGGATCTGTGGGGTTGCCTGTCCCCTTCTGCAACAAGTAAGGAGAGGTAGCCACTGGTCCTGGTTCCCCTTCTTCAACCTCCTTTCACTTCTACCCCCCACTCTCATATTACTTTTATTTTCCCAGCCGCCGCTTGTGTTTCCCTCTGAAAACCGCCAACCAGACCGGGAACTGTGTTAGCTAATTGTGGATTTTCTTGGATACCTCCCGTTCTTGTTAAATACATATTCCTTTTTTTATTAAGCATTTCATCTCCCTCTTTTCCCTTTACTATTCTTTTGGGGAGGGTACAAAACCTGACTGTGGCACGTATCTGACCTCAGAATGATCTGGGAGACAATTGGGAACCCCTAGTCCAACCAATTCAGCTAATTCCCCCAAATTTAAGCTTCAGGTGGGTATTGGGGCACCAATCCCCCAATATTCACGAGTGGGAGTGGGGTCTCCTGTTAACAGATTTGCCTAAATTATTTCAATAAACTTTCTTCATTGAGGACCCAATCTACTTCAAGAAGGAGTCGCTCCTGAAAAAGGAAATACTAGTAGAACTGGCAACAGCAACACTAAAAATTGGTACAAGTTTTTTAAACACACTAATTGCTTGTCTCTTTCAATTTAATTTGTGACAGCTGAGCCACAAAAGGTGTTGAGACCCTTTCAGGAGTGGCCAAGCCTCTCCAAAGTTTATGTGAATAATATCTATTATTTTTATAATTTTTTAATTTTATTATTTAGTTATTTAGTTCCATTTAATACCCCACCCCTCTCACCTCTGGTGGCACAGAGCAGCTTACAACAAAAATAAAAGCATAAAATACAATTATAAAATAAAATTTTAAATCTTCAACAATATACAACTGTACAGGTCTGTGATAAAACAACCCCCCTCCCTCCTGCAGAATGCCTAGAGGAAAATTCAGGTCTTGAAACTACATCGAAAAGCCAGGAGATCCGGGCTGAGGTGGACCTCCACCAGGAGGGCATTCCAAAGTGACAGCATGGCCACCAAGAATGCCCTCCTGTCTGTATGGACCTGCCAGTAACATGGGATCTCCAGGAGAGTGTCCCTGGATGACCGCAGGGGTTGCCCTGGGACCCAGGGGGGCGAGGCGATCTTTCAGGTAAGTGGAGCCTAGGCCGTACATGGCTTTAAAGGTCAAAACTAGCACCTTGAATTGGGCCCTGAAAACAATCAGCAGACAGTGCAATGCACAAAGCACAGGTGTTATGTGCTCCCTGAGGCCCGGCCCAGTAAGGAGACAAGCTGCTGCATTCTGCACTAGCAGTAGCTGCAGTTTCTGAACCATCATCATGGGCAGCCTCATGTAGAGAGCATTACAGGAGTCCAGCCTTGAGGTGACAAACATATAGATGATGGTGGTGAGATTGGACTCCGAGACATATTGGGGGAGCCATCTCACCAGATGCAGTTGGCACAGCTCTGGATCCAGGTGTACCCCTAGACTCCGCACAGATGGAACCAATGGAGGGCAGTGGCCGGGTAGCTTGAGGCAGTTTACACAGCCCCTCTGTGGGCACACCCTTCCCCCCTCCTCCTAACCTGATTTCCCGGTGCAATCCAATGTGTTCCCAGCTGTGTCCCCAGCTGCATCACTTGGTGATGATGTCCCACTGAGCGTTGTGTCTCTCTGCCATTGCACTAGCTGGTTCCACCCTGGCTGTGGATTACTGCTTATTTCCATCAGGCTGTATGCAAAATAAAGGTCAAATAATGAGGTGGTGCTAAAAATCTATGTTTCCAGATATTAATACACATCTTTTTTAAACTAGTCTGTGTAGGGTCCAGCTTCTCCTCTGGATCACCCAGAGGGTTGTTCCCAGCTATGTTCCCCTGAGGGTAGAATTTGCTCTAGTTGCCAGGGGCTGGAATACTTCAGACAGTTCACCCATTCAACTTTCCCTACAGGGCACACCATCTCCTCCTACCGGATTTATCACTTGGTGATGACATCCCACTGAGTGTTGTGTCTCCACTGTTGCCTACGGACTGGTTCCACCTCGGCCGTGGATTTCTGCTCATCTCTATCAGGCTGTATGCAAAATAAAGGTCAAGTAGTCAAGTGGTGCTTAAAATCTAGGTTTCCAGATATTAATGCAGAGCTTTTTAAAACAAGTCTCTGTAGGTTCCAGCTTCTCCTCTGGTGCACCCTCAGCCCAGTCAAAGATGTCTCCAGCTACGCTCCCCCCAGGGTTGAATTTTCTCTGGGGGTCAGGGGAGGGGCTTCAGACAGTTATCCCTATCTCATTCCCCTCGGGGCATGCCATCCCCCCCACTCCTACCTGGTTTGGACTGATGACATCATTATCTGTGCTCAAGATATCTGGAAGTTCTATTTTTCTTGGATGCGTTCTAGCAAATTCTGCAACAACATTAGAAGGCTGTGGAATTCTACCTTTGTGTGTATACATCAAGGCTAAACCAGTCAGTCACTCTTCTGTCATTGCTAATCTTGTGTATGTCTTGATAAGGCACAGTCTGCTGAACAATCTTTCACATTCACAGCTGGTGATGGGAAATGTTGCACAAATTCTTAGCATTGGGTTGATATTAGAGAAAAGTAGTGGATCACAGCTCTTCAATGGGCATTTTTACACACACCTTAAAGTGCTGGTCTTTCAATCTTCTGGGTTTACAAGTCCACAAGTAAGTTCCAGATGCATTCTTCACACACACAGACTGCCCCGAGGCAGCCTAAAGTAGCCACAGCTGTAGACGTGAGGGGCTGCCATGGAAACCAAATGACCACAGCTACCTGGAGTAAAGCCATTTCCCAGGAGAACATTTTATACTCACAAGTTCTAGGAGACACCAAATTTGTAAAACCACAGAGATCAAGGACTTCTTAAATCTGTGAGAATATTCAGAAGTTCAAAGAGCCAGATGTTTCAGATCTGGGTGAGGGATTTAGACACACAGAAAGTTCAGGATGTAACAGCAAACATGTAGGAGAAATGTGTGTGTAAATATACCCATTGTCTCCACAAAGTTCTTTAGAGGTGTATCAGAGTCCTTCCATTTAATAGACTAGGTGTGCAGTGTGTCAGCTGATGGCAAGTCCTCCATCAAGTTGCTTAAGTCCAGAAAGGGCACACTTCAGTTCTCCTGCCCAACTGCAACCATGACACTTGGGATAAGCTGTAGTGCCAGAGCAGCTCTTTGATACAGCTTAGAAGAGTATCAGCTCATCTCTGTAGGGAGGTGTGTTAGGAACGACACCATTTTAAAAAAAATTAGACACCCCCTCCCTCCCTTGGAAGCACCGCATGAGACACAGGTCAAAGAGTGCAGGAGACCAGAAGGGGGGGAAGGAAAAAGAAAAGGAAAAAGAAAGAAAAAAACCCATGCAAAACCAGTCTGTTCAGAAGGAATAAGAGAATGGAACAAGGGAAACTCCTGGATAAACAATGGAGTGGTCAAAACCAGGTAGCCTCCCTCTTTTGAGATGAGCCCTCCACTGCTGTCAAAAACTCTGAGCAAGCAATAGCTCGATCGTTAGGCTGATAGCTCCTTTTTAAGAATAGCCATCTTCCCCTGTCTATAGAAATTCCCTTTTACCCTCTTGTTCATCCTGCCATGCCTCCTATTAAAATCCTCCAAGGCTTTGTTTCCCAAAAAAACATCATGCAAGTGTTTCTTTTTCAGCCCTAGCATTCTCGAGTGCCTATGGGTTCTCTTTTTTGTTGAAGAAGTGCCTTTGGGACCCATTGCCCCACTTCTCAGAAACCTATAACTGCCCTTGTCCCCATAAGAAAATTGGGTCGTTCTTGAACGTGGACGCAAGTAGGTTACTCTGTGCATGCTTGCCTCAAGGATTTCTCTTAGACCACTACCCCCCTTTGGTCTGACCAAGCTTCTTCCCGCCCTGCCCCTCTCTCCAAATGTTGCTGGATCTACAAGGTTACCTGTCCCGTTTCAACAGGATGGGATAGATAATATTATTTATTTTCCCCTTTTCCCCCTCCCTTTCACAACGTCCACTTACACCAGGGTAACCAGATTGGAGGGTTTCATTTTTAATAAATTTGGCTATTTCCCCCTAAATTTAAGAGGTCATTTGGATATTGGGGTACCAGGCCCTAATATTAACTCATGGAGTGGGTCCGTGTCCTAACAGGTGGTCCAGGAAGGAACAGGAACTGTTCTGCTGTAATAACTTTCCTGATTGTCTGCCTCCAGATTTTCCCAGTGACACTGTCTAACAGTGGTTCGTGGCTTTCTTAGCTGAACTCCAACTGTCTCAGCAAGTACAACAGCTTGTTCATACCATCTGGAATGATGTGCATCGTTGTTGTCCCTAACATCGAGCTGCTGTGAGTAGAAGAGGCAAGGAATAAATAAACAACATCTCGCAGAGCTTCCTGGGTATTGTTTACGTGTCTAATGGCTTTCACCACATCTAGGGCTGAGCCTTGAAGAACAACACTTAGTACATGCAAGCACTGTAGGCATTTTGCTGTTACTATAAGGGCCACCACAAAGTCAAAACAGATCACACACTTCAAGAGACTGCACCACTTCTTCATGCCTTGTTGCTTGTTGGCTGATTTCTTCTAGAGCGTTGACTACAGCTGAGTACATGGATATCAGTACATCAAAGGCATCATGGCGTTCAATCCATCTTGTATGGCAAAAACAAATTAGTTTGACTTTGCTTACATTCAGCTTTTTGGTTTCAGTCTGAAGAACAGGTTCTCTCTTTGGAGAAAAATTTTAAAAATTTACAACAGCATCTACATTTTCCATCATATTGCTAATGATGGAATTTTCAGATGCTATTACAATGTGCCTGTTCAGCTGATGGGACTCAAACTAAATCCACAAGACCTTGGGAAACTAGTTTTTTAGTTCTAGGGCATGCTCCTCTCTTTTGTCCTCTCATGTTGCCAGCTCCATTAGAGCACAGATTCCTCATTTTGTTAGCATCTAGACCAAGTTTATTAAGGAGGGCAACTATCTCTTCAGAAATTTGCACACCAGAGGTTTCACTGCTTACATCGGTGTAGGTAATAAAATCTTCATGGATTTCACAACTTTCATCAGCGTAACGAATGGTTACCAGTTGCTCCTTGTTGCTGATATCTTGCGCCTCATCAACAGATACATGGGACTATCCACCACCTTTTTTTATCTCCACAATTATATCCCTCTGGATCAGGTCACCAGTCACCATAATCAGTTCATTCTGGATTGTCTTGGAGTGGTATGTTGCATTTCTCTTTGTCAACTCAAAGTGCTGTTTCAAGATTTCATCCCCACTCTCAATACGAAAGTCAGGTAGGGCTGAAAGTTTCCACAGTTCACAATCTTGTCATTCAAGTATTTGCAATAATCTCTGTGTCCTCTAAGGGCAAGATTTTGCTTCCCACAAAGAATGATTGTGCTATTGAGGTCAGAACTTTCAAATACTTGATCCTCCTTTCTTGAAGGACCTTGCTGTATCTTACAACAATGTTTTCATCATTTGTTCTCATGACTGCCAATTTTCAGCTCGAGCAGCACAGACAGTGTGTTTCACATCCTGCTCCTCCATCCTTGGAACTGCTTCCATGCACTTTGTTGAAGAAATGGGCACTGAAGTCTGAACTTGCCTTTTTCCAGTTGTGATAACTACCCATTACTAAAGCATATTTCTTTCTGTTGCTTTCCACAAAGAATTATTGTGCTTGATATCGAGGCCAGCACTTTCAAATTCTTGATTCTCCTTTCTTGAAGGATCTTGTTGCATCTTACAGTTGTCAACATCATATACGGTAGACAAAATGCAGCATCAAGGGAAGCACTGTAAGCCAGTCCTGGGTATCTATATATCCATGCAGTCTGAAAGTAGCACCTTTCCTTTCCAAAAATGGTAGCAGGTGGCTTGATTGAATTACCAATGTGGTAGTCAGCAGTCAGTAGTTTAAATTTCTCTTTGTCAGTCACTTTGTGTAGAAAGTATTCAGTGATGTCATACTCACTACACATGACTGCAGACCGAATCAGAGTTCTCCTGGAAGGTTCAGCTGCACAGCTTGTTGGTTCTTCTGGTTGAGATCTGACAGACGGAAAAAGCCACAATGTTAGTAATTTCAAATTGTAAAAAATGAACTATCAGCAGGATCTAGCCATCCCTGTCTCAAAACTGCACCATTAACTTGGAAGGTGCTTGCCTGCTCATAACATGACTACAAGGAAATTGTTTGGTTGACAGTATGGTTACTAGAGGTGTGCACCAGGGATCTATGTTGTTATTTTTTTTATTTTTCATTATGTGTGTCAAATTTCAGAAAGATTAGGAAAAGGAATTGAATGTTATAAGCAGTTAAATTATGCTATATTGTGGAAATCTGATTATACATTCCTGGCTGTAACTTCTTTGTCTCTCATCTAATGTGGATGAAACTTGTCAAAAAAGTGTACCCCTCCCAATTTTTATTATCTATGACAATTTTCAGAAGGATTGGATAAAGGATCTTGATGATATAACCAATTAACTTATAAATATATTTCTGGCTGTAATAAATTTGTAGTCCAACCAGTGAACATAACATTTGGCAGGGCTATATACAACACCTTCAGAATAATCTCTACCAAATACCAGAAAGATGTGATAAATCCCCTTCGCCGCCAAAATGGCAGCGACGGGTCAATTGTCGCGTCCCCCGCCTTCAGGAGAGACGCAGAGGCGCGGCCTGGCATCGAGGCTCGTTAAAGAGCCTCGCTGGCTGAGTTCTGGTTGCTGTGGCAACCGTCCTGTATCAAGGCTGCGCAAGCGTGCCTCGTTGGATTTTGAGGGGCCCGCCCCTTTTAGGAGGGGCGGACCGCTCTGTAGCCGCGTGGCGTGGCATTCCTTTTGCTGACGCCGACGAGTCAGCCCCACCCACCTCCCTCTAACACTGTGGTTAAGAACGGTTGCCATTAGTGGGACCGAGGAGGAATTTTAACGGGTAGCCTTCAGTTATGAGGACCGTAATTTTTGCCTCCTCCACAGTGCAGAGTAGGTTCAATAGGTTAATTATCATTCGGCGAATTGGCAATTTTAAATAGTTTATCGTTAATGTAACTTCAATTCGGCTTAATCAAAAGAATTCGGATTCAAAAGAAAGGAACGATTGGGAACGAAAGGTTCTTGTATGATTGGAAAAATAATTGGATGAGTCATCAAAGTCGCACTCGGCAGGGGTCCAATATGCCAGTAAAAGTTTAATAGGTAGGTTGTTAAGATACTAAGAGTCATCTCACTAAGAGATGGGGAGATGGTACATGGTGTAATGATGGGCACAGCATGCACTGTGATCACGCTCCCTGGGAGTGGTGTTTTAACCAGAGTCTGCAGGGACATGCGCTGTCTTCGGACCTGGTGGACGCTTCACTTCTTACTCAAAACCCACAGTGGGTTAGTCCCCCCCTTTCGGCCTTGCCCTGTCGAAAGAGGGGAGGAGA
>QEPC01014089.1:293227-317958 GCA_003113815.1 Sphenodon punctatus | reverse complement strand
AAGGCGCTTAGGGGAGCAGGGAAGGCTTGGAAGGGTGAGAGAAGGGACAGAGGAGGAGCGAAGTGCACGGGCTGGAGTATGGAGGGCGATAAGTGCAGAGAGGTAGGGGGGAGCAAGGTTGTGAAGAACTTTATTCTTATTACCTCATAAGGTACTTTAATTCAATCAGTTAATTAATTAATTTTATTAGGCTCTAGCTTTCGCCATAGCCAAAAGAAGAAACCAAGTAAAACACAAAACAATACAGCAAAAATGAACATCTCATAAATTACCCCTATGCATGCACTCATCTACTATACATTCTCCATACTCACATACCGTACATTGAGTTTCGTTTGCTGACCCATTGGCCCTTGCTGGGAGGCTATAGCCTTTACTATCTTTCCAACGGCTGGTGGGCTATTCCCTCCTTGGGATACCAAGAATCAGATAGCTTCGCATTTATCCTTTTTGACCCAGTTCCCCTTCACTTCTGGGGATATTTGTTCTATAAGGGTAACTTCGAGGAGATTATATAATCATCAGTGTGTTATTTCTTTCTGGAAGGTCTTCCATCCAAGGATTATATTTAGGAATATGATTTGATTTCTTAATCATGGGATCAAATTAGTCAAAATTTTTGTCAGACCTAGAGAGGCCCCAGGGAAAGGGCAGGGTTTGGGGGGTTCAAGAACCAAGGGAGAGGTTGCTTGTTCCCTTCGCTCCTCGCCCAATAATCCCAATTTGGTCCCCTTTGGGGCTAGTCATAGAACCTTCATTAGGAAGGGGCCCCTTATGAATAAAGAGAGTATCCCGGATCCTCAATTGGGGGATTCTAGGCTTTCCCCTCAGGGGAAAGTGGTGGATTACATTCCCCTGTGTGGGGCTTGTCCCCTATACTGGTGGTGGAGGAACCCAAGATGGATTTGGGTAGGGAGGAAGTTGGACCCTCTATTAATGCAGGTTAGGCTCCCAATGGGGTGTTACCTAACTATGGATCTGACTTCCTGCAACAGCAGGTTTTTCCAGTAATTGAGGTAATTCCTGGCAGAGAGGGGGGTAGTTTTCTTTCCAGTGATGATACACAGGAGCCAGGGGTAGTTTTTGTAGGGAACCTGGGTGTGGTGGATGGGGCTTTAACAACTGCACAATGGGAAGCTAGCGGTGCCTGGACCCTACTGAGGATGGGCATGTAATTTGTGCACCCCATCCCACCCCGGGAGATTTTCCCCAGGCGAACTCAAATTTGGGTTCCTCGGGTGATCTTTCTGAGGGGTTAACCAGGCCCTTGCTGTATACTGAGCCTGCCCAGTTTGTGTTTGATGCTGGGGAGGGGGATGCTTTAGGCGGAGTATTTACCTTTAAGGGGGGGTTGGTGGGAGATTCTATATTAGCTTGCCAGGATGGCAAGCAACAACCTGCAGAGAAAGCATTATTAGATCTGGGGGGAATAAAGAGGGTTCTAACCCCACCAAACCTTGCAGGGGATGAGTTCATCATGCAGGGGGGCTCGGACTGACGGTTAGTAGGTATCAGGGTGCTCTCCTGGAATATTGCGTGTTGGAAGGCCAAGGCAGTGGACAGTGGGTTTTTATCCTTTTTGAGATCAAACCACATTGTCTGCCTCCAGGAAACCTGGTCTGTGGATCCGTTTTCCCTTTCAGGTTATGATGCCTTTTCTTTGGGTGCTCTCCCAGCTGGACCGAGAGGTCGATCTAGTAGGTGTGTGTGGGGTGTATGTTTCATTTCTACCTCTCTTGCAACTGTTTATAGTCCTCTACCTGGATCCCAAACAACCTTTTGTGGAATTATAATGACTCTCCCCAGAAGGACTTTGGCCTTGATTAACGTTTATATTCCCCCGAGTACCTCGCCCTATTATAGGGACTCCTGTTGGCAGGAACTGCAGGGATTGATTGAGGCAGTGGAGGAATCCTATCCGGAAGCAGATATTTTGCTGGTAGTGGACTGTAATGCCCATCTGGGTGAGTCAGATCAGGTGTTGGCCTCAAGGGGGGGGGCTTGGGATTTGGAGGCAGCTTCATTCTGGTCTGGCAGAAGCTCTAAGGATGCGGCCATCAACGGGAGTGGTCTTTACTTTGCAGAACCTTTGGCTAGGATGGGTTTGGTCCTGCTTAATGGCAGGATTCGGCCGGACTCACCAGCAGGGCTGACATATTTTTCTGCAAGGGGGAAGTGTAATCGATTTGATCGTGGTTTCTGGGGTATTATTCCCTCTGATAATCCATTTAGAGGTTCTCTTTCATACTTCCAGTGACCATTTTCCAGTTAGGATGACTCTGGCAAGGCCTGGGATTATGGAAGCGGAGCAGCCTGTATCCCCCGTCTTTCAGCATCCTCATCCAATCCCTAGGGCTAAATGGTCCTGGGATTGGGAGACGAAAGTTGTGGCCCTTACTTCCTCTTTGGAAGGGGTCAGTTGGGTGCAGGCACTGGTAGAGGTTCAAGATGTTGAGAAACTATTGGTCGGGTACAGTTGTATACTTGAAGGACTGCAACTTGATGTTACAACATCTAGGAACAATAATTGCTTGGTAGGTAATCTCAAATCCCCCTCCAGGTTTGACTACGAGTGTTTCCATGCTAGAAGAGATCCTGACTTCATGGGTTCAAGCTGAGATTGTGCCTATTTATAAAAAGGGTCCTCCTGAGGATGCTAAGAACTACAGGCCAATAAGCTTACTTAGTGTGACTGGGAAGTTTTACGCCCATTTTTTGCTGAACAAGCTTCAGGGCTGGTTAGATCAGGAAGCTTTTCTAAGGGAGGAGCCAAATGGGTTCAGTGCAGGTCATTCCAATCTTGACCATTGCTTATTTCTCCAGCATTTATCCGGGAAATATATGTATACTTCAGGTCTCTTCATGGCGTTTCCGCTCAGCATTTAACCTAGTCTCTAGGAATAGACTCTGGGAGAAAGTATCCCTCTCACAAGTTGATCCCAAACTTTTAGCACTTATCCGGAGGTTATATATGAACACCTTTCTCTGGGTCAGGCTGGATCGTGAGGGTTCATTGTTGGGAACAATTCCAACTAATCGAGGGGTCAAACGGGGGTGTGTTCTTGCCCCGACGCTTTTTAACATCTTTCTGAATGATTTGATCCCTGTGGTTTCTTCTCCTGACAATCATCCCAACAGATTAGGGACTACAGATGTGGCAATCCTACTCTATGCGGATGATGCGAATTTACTGGCTAGGTCACATGTGGGTATGAATAGACAGCTGCTGGTGTTACATAATTACTACACCTGGAATTTTTTGGAAGTGAATTATATGAAAACGAAGATCATGTTTTTCTAACATAAACAGAAGATTCATAAGTGGTCCCTAGGGTGCCATGAGCTCGTGCAAGTCACTTCCTACAGGTATCTGGGTTTAGTTTTTCAAGCCAACGGCTGCTGGGTGAAACATCTTAATGTTGTAACCAGACAGACTAATCTGTTGGGGAAGGCACTTTGCCGCTATTTTAGATCTAATTGGGGGGGGGGGGGTTATTCTCCCGGCCCTAAAATTATATAAAACTAAATGTCTCTCCTTCCCAGGAGACAACCAACCAGCTCGCAACACTTTCTTAAACACCGCTACAAATTGATGGTGAGTTAGTGGAGAACTGACCTTGTGGAAAAAAAATCACCCACTGCCCAAAGCTGCTTATATCATTCCACATAGCTCTCACCGGACAAATATCACTCCCTGAAAGGCTATGCAACACAATCATAGGACCATGTCCTCTCTGATCCATTTTTGATCTTCGTAAACATAACGTAACCCTTTCTTGCTCCATGAACACATCCCCCACCTTTAGTTCACTTCCCAATGCAACATTTCTCGATTCAACTCCCAGCTCACTAGCTCTAAATGCACCCCAAAAAGCGACTATAAAAACACATCTGAATAACACAACCTTGTTCCCATTAAAACTAACTCTAGGTAAGATCTGACAAATCAATGATAATATTTGCATGGAAACCAGTTCCCTCTCATCCACTGCTCTGACAGCTTCTCTCTGCCAACATTCAATCATACGTTTAACATAAAAGCCTTGTGATTCCATGGGAAAACCAGTCACACTGCTCATGAACGCAAGTGCTGAAAACTTACCTGCAATGGTTCCGGCCAGGCCCCTATTGTGCAGCTGCAACCCAAACTAGATTAGCTGCGCCTCAGGGAAAGGAAAAGTTAAAACCCAACCTTTACTTGCTCTAAAGGCTTGAAACTCCCTAAGCACTCTCGTATGCCACCCATGTTTATTTTGCCACTGATCCCCGCATAGCCCTCAATAGGTCTAGCATCCAAGGTTCCACAGGTCCTTTGGGATGTTCTCTGGCATGTCACATACCATTGGGGCCAAAAGATGGAAACAATCCATCTGGAACCAAGAGAGGGCATTTGCAATGCTGTTATCAACACCCAGCACACATCTTGCTATAAAGAGAATGTTATGCGCCAGACATTTTAAAACAAATGCCCGAACCAGCCCCATGACCCACACATTCTTTGATGACAAGGAATTGACATTATTGACCATGGCCATGTTGTCGCACCAAAAACGAATGGTCCTGTTCTCAAATTCCTCAGCCCAAAGATTAACCGCAACTACTACAGGGAATAGATCTAGCAGCATCAAATCACTTGTCAGCCCCAGCTGCACCCACAAATCTAGCCAATGCTCTGCATACCAATGTCCTTTAAAATAAATTCCAAAACCAAGAGAACCTGCCGCATCAGACTGTATCTGGAAGTCAGTCTTTAACAATAGAACCTGCCTCCAGAAACTGACACCATTAAATTTTGCTAAGAAAACCGACCAGGTAGCTAAGTCAGCCTTCATGTCCTGTGTCAACCTAATATGATAATGAGGTGGCAGATTACTGGCCACCTTTCCATAGAGCCTCGATAAAAAAGCTCTCCCTGGAGCAATTACCTTACAAGCAAAATTAAGGCTGCCAAGCAATGATTGAAGCTGCTGAACCATAACTTTTCTTGCTCCTAAACACACATCAGTTCCTTTCCTCAGCACATCTAGTTTCTCCTCAGGCAAGCATGAAAGTGATTTAACCGTGTCCAATTGGATTCCTAAATATAACCGCAATGTCACTGGCCCTTCTGTCTTCTCAGGTGCTAATGGTACCCCCATCTCATTTGCCAAATCCGGGAACAAATCTAACAGCCATCTACAATCCTCGGAGCTGCCCCCCCACCATAAATAAATAATCATCCATGTAATGGATTAGTTGGTCCAATCCTGACCGCTTCCTAACCAGCCATTCAAGAATAGAACTAAATTTCTCAAAGGCCGCACACAAAATGGAACAACCCATCGGCATGGCCTTATCGAAATAAAACTTCCCCTCAAATGTGAATCCCAAGAACTTAAAATCCTCAGGATGCACTGGCAATAACCTAAAAGTGGATTTAAAATAGCATTTTGTGAGGAGTACCCCCACGCCGCACTTGCGAACCATCTCAACCACTGCATTGAACTAAGAATATTGCGCCGAACAAAGTTCATGGGGGATTGCATCATTCACCGAAGCTCCCCTCGGATAGGAAAGATGATGAATCTGCCTATACTTCCCAAGTGCCTTCTTTGGAACCACACCCAAAGGTGATATGTGCAAGTCAATTAATGGTGGGCAATCAAAAGGGCCTGCAATCCTGCCTTCTTTGCGCTCCTTTTCCAGTTTGGCACTCACTATATTTATTTATTTATTTATTTATTCTATTTAAACCCCGCCCCTCCTGAACACAGCTCGGGGCAGCTTCCAACAATAAAAACAATGAATATAAAACAATTTAAAACATATAAAAATACAATTTCAATATTAATAACAGGGCCCAGGATACATTAAAAAATAAATAGGGTAGGTGCGATAAAAAATCCACCAACCCCTCCCCTCCCCAAAGGCCTGGGCTAACATCCAGGTTTTACACCTTCGCCGGAATATCAAAAGGCTTGGGGCCAGGAGAGCTTCCTCCGGCAGGGAGTTCCAAAGACGTGGCCGGCCACCGAGTATGTGCTCTCCATTGTGGCCCCCCGCTTAACACGGGGGACCTCAAAGAAGGCACCCCCAGCAGACCAAAGGAGCCGCTCCGGGGCATGGAGGGTGAGGTGGTCCCTGAGGTATGAGGGGCCGAGACCGTGAAGGGCTTTGTAAATCAATACCAACACCTTGAACCTGACTCGGCACGCTATCGGCAACCAGTGCAGAGCACTGGTGTTAGGTGCTCCCGACGACCCATCCCCGAAAGGAGACGGGACGCCGCATTCTGCACTAGCTTTAGCCTCCAAACCAGGCACAAAAGAAGCCCCACGTAGAGCTCGCTGTAGTAGTCCAGCCTCGAGGTGACAAAGGCATTGATGAGGAAGGCCAGGTCCGGGCCGGAGATGAACGGACGCAGTCTCCATACCAGATGCAGCTGGCAAAAAGCAGCCTTTGAGACTGCCTCCACCTGCAACTCCAGGCAGAGATCTGTGTCCAATATCAACCCCAGACTCCGGACCTGCTGAGCTATAGGAGGGCAAACCCCCCCAATCAGGGGGGCCACTACCTCCCTCGCTCTTCCCACCACCATCACCTCCATCTTATCGGGATTGAGCTTCAGTCTGCTCTGCCACATCCATTCAGCCATGGCCTCCAAGCACTGGGATAGCACTGAAACAGCAGGGTCTGGGTTCATTGAAAAGGAGAGGTACAGCTGAGTATCATCAACGTATTGGTGACAACGCACCCCAAACTCTCTCACGACCTCCTCCAAGGGCTCCATATACACATTAAATAATAACAGAGACAGAATAGTACCCTGCGGAATGCTGCATGATAAAGCGCGGGGGCAAGATGTCTCATCCCCCAGCACCACCTGCTGACTTCTCCCCAAGAGGAATGAATGGAACTATTCAAGAACAGTCCCATCCAGACCCCCCAGGTCACGCAGCCGTCTCAACAGCAGCCCATAGTGTCAAAAGCAGCTGAGAGATCTAGCAGGATGAGAAATGTTGAACATCCTGCATCCATCTCCTGGAGGAGATCATCGACCAAGGCCACCAACGCCGTCTCGGTGCCATAGCTGGGGCGAAACCCAGATTGAAACAGGTCCAGGAAACCAATGCCATCTAGATGCGCCTGGAGCTGGATTGCCATCGCCCGCTCAATAACCTTCCCTAAAAAGGGAAGGTTAGAGACAGGTCGGTAACTGGTGAGAGCATCCACGTCCAATGATGGGTTTTTCAGTAGGGGGTTCCCCACAGCCTCCTTGAGGCTGGGCGACAACCTCCCCTGCTGCAATGATGCATTCACTACCCCCGCCAGCACCGTCCCCAGTGTCTCCCTGGGGGCTTTTCACCAGCCAGGACAGGCATGGATCAAGTTCAGAACAGGTGGCCCTCACAGACCCCAAGACATTCACCGCATCGGCCGGCGTCTCTTCCGGAAACTTTCCCCACAAAGATGGACCAGACAGGACCTCCATTACCTCATGCTCTCTACCTACTACCCTAATCCAGCATCAAAGTCGCTCCAAATCCAAGTGATCTTGTCTGTGAAGTAGGTGGCAAACTCCTCACAGCGGACGTAGGACAAGTCCCCATCCAGGCGGAGGGAGGCCGGACTGACCAGGCTCCGCACCACCCAAAACAGTTCCGCCGGGCGTGACTTCGCAGACACTATGAGGACAGCAAGGAACTCCTTCCTTGCTGTCCTCACAGCCTTAACATAGGACAAAGGACTCTTTAGCCAAATAAGGCAAAAGAGAATCTAATACCTTCCCTGACCACATCACCCTCTGCCCCAGAATTTCCCCCCTGTAAATTCGACTCCACGCCATTGTCCGGAGGCACATCGGCTCCCACCATACCCGGCCACATACCCAAAGGGAAGTGATCTGAGTCGGGGGCCCTCAAAACTGCAAAGTCTACAACCAGGGGGAGGAGTAGAGCCGAAACCAATATATAGTCAATCGTGCTATTCCCCCTACTGCTAAGGTAAGTAAACTCACTCCGCCTATCACCCAGCATTACCCCATTTAGGAAAAAAAAAGATCTGCGCATTCCATGAGTGACTGTAGCCTAGACCCTGCAACATTAGAGCCCAAGTCCCTAGAAGCACAGGCACCTAACATGACAGGCGGAATCAGCAGATTCCCCACCAAGTCCCCACTAGGCCTAACCCCAACTCCCCTAGCGTTAAAATTGCCTGCTACAATTAAGAGGACCTCGGGGTACCAATCATAGCATAGTGCAACTAGGTCTGTCAATTCTCTCCATACTACTTCTGAATAGTGGGGTGAATTGGCAGGAGGTATATACACGTTTATTATAATCGTGTCCATGTTCTTCCCCGGGACTACCACCTTCCAGGCAGCAAAAAACTGGGACGTAGTAGCTATTGCTTTGACGTCCACACCTCCACAGCCACCAAGAGGGCAAGACCCCCACTCGGTCTGCCCCTACCAGAAGTCCCGGGAGGGACAGCAGGAGAGTTATAAACCAAAAAGCCCTCCATGGAAAAGTCAGTTGAAACCCACGTCTCCTGGAGACAAACATAATCATAGAATCTTAACCTGGCCCTGAAGTCCATATCCCAAGCCTTGTTCCATCACCCCAAAATGTTCCAGGATAAAAAGGATGCCAGGTATAAGTCGGGTGGTAGTCAGATGAATGTAAAGTCCCCTGAGCCCTTGTGGGCCTCAATTAAACTAACCCCCACAGCACTCTCAAGGGAACTGACTGAGGGGACCAAGGGAAGCTGGGAGGCTTCCAAATCCTCCAGCCCTAGACAAGAAACCCCAAGTACTGGTCCTACCTCCTCTCCCATGTAGACGTTATCCACCCCCCGACTGCTTTGCATTCCCACACTAACTAAACTCACCACTTCGTCCTGGTGCTTTGTCCCAGCCACTGAGCTTGCTAAAATCTCTCCTGATTCCTTGTTATCCACACTATACCTCCTGGCCGGTCTCAACTTATGGAAGACGGACCCCAACCCCTGGAGAATAACATCCTGCTGCGCTCGCAACGATATCTGGAACCTATTCACCCAAACCTTTCCTCTCGCATCTCACTTTTCCGTAGACATGGAATCTAAAAGGGATCCCAAACCCCCATTCTCTATCTCCCTAGATGCTGTGAATGCCATGGTACCCTGGGCAGTCCCTGTACAAACCTTAGTGGGTTCATTGGTAATCACCAACCCATTACCGTTCACTTCCCCCAATACCGTAGGCTCTTGATTGAAGGAGATGAGTAGGGGTTGAGCATCACCAACCACCTGCTCCCTCTCCTCAGACTCCTGCTGAAGTGGCCCCACCTCCATAGTCTGGGGGCCCAGATCCGTACCCTCCGACCCATCCTGAACCACTACACCCAAGGGGTTGGATGTCCCCTTCGGCTCAGACCCCTGCCGGCCAGGTACACTCACACTTCCAACTTGGGTTACCTGGCCAGAAATGGCCTTGGTATGGCCGGCAACTGCCGAGTAGACTCTGTTCATGTGGATCCCCTTGGCGGCCAGAGCCTCCGCCACCTGGAGAAACCCCATCAACGTAACTTCACCCCCAAAATGGACCACCAACCGCTGGGCTAAGTTGGTAGGTGGCAGAAAATAAAATCGCTCAATATCAGAAACTAATAGTTGAATATGGGTGAGAGAGACTAGATGTTTCCTGATCAGGTATTTAGAATGCCATAGGGGGATACAAACAATTTGGATTTTTTGTGTGTATTTTATTAATGAGCACTTCCAAATATCACAAGAAATAAAATGCTGAGAGACTGGTATTTTTAATGATAAAATACTTTCCCTCCCACCTCACTCTAACAGGAGACAGCAGTGGCTTCTGGGTAAACCAGGCATGCATTGAGGTTTGGAGACAGATACATATGAACCAGATGTAACTATATGGGAGTGCATGGAAAGGCGTTTGCAAGAGAAACACATGTTGGTGATTTAAGGATTGCTTCGTGCCATGAGGCATTTGGTGTTCTCAGATGGATGTGGGGTTTACCCATTCCCAGAGCATGTCCGCCTGCTTCCAACCCCACCGGGGTTCAGATCAGATGGAACCGGAGGGTTCCCTGGCCCATGGGCCCATGACTCACCCAAGCAGAGCTCCCATTACACCATAGGGTTGTGGGCTAGTGTGTCCACAACACTATTGAGTTTCCCAAAGCAGAGCAGCAGTGTGGGTCTGCGCTTTAGATAGGACCACTGCTCTGCTTCAGGACGATACCCAGGTTTCACCTTGAGATGTTCCAGAGCACCTTCAGCGGGACTGGCCTAGGGCAGGTGCAGCCTGATCCACGCCTCCTCCACCTGCACATCTAGCGGGGCACCTTTAGATAGACAGGTTACCTGGGGGTGAAGTGGTCGGGTGCAGTCAGTGGTCGGGAGCAGTCCATCTAAAAATACCCATTCTGGCAATGGGGGTAAAGCAAGTGGTGTGTTGACCTGCTCACTCACCCTCAGTATAAGACCTGTGTTCCTGTAAAACTGTGGGATTTTTTTGTTTGTTTTTTGTTTTTTTAAGATGTGTGGAAGTGTAATTGTGAGAGGCATCTCCTGAAAGATGATGGAAAGGAGGGAATGATCTGGATGACTTTAACAATGTGTCAGCTCCACCGCTCCTCCCCCACCCCCATGCATTTTATGTATGAGGTGTTAATAATGCCTTTAAGCTCTGTAGCAGTCGGCAAACTTTAATCCACAATTGAAGCCTTTAATCCACAATGGAGACCCTGAGCAGGAGAGCATTGTCTTAATGGACATTTGTACCCAATCATGGTGTGAGGCAGAGGTCCTTTGTGAGGGTGTTTTTAAATGAGATGCTACCATCCCCCTGGTTCTCTCTCTTCCTTTCTCTCTGAATTCTAGTCCAGACTCACTTTCTTCCTCTCCGACGATACCCCCACTCTCATCCTCGGTAACTTTACCATTCATGTTGATGTCCCTTCTCAGCCCTCTATCTCTTACTTCCTCTCACTAGCCTCCTCTCACTAGCCTCCACCTTTGGACCAACTCCCCCCACCAACACTAACGGACATCCTCTTGAACTCGTCTTCTCTAGAACTACTCTGTCTCTGATCTCTCCTCTGATCCTCATCCCATCTCTGACCACTTCCTTGCCTCTTTCAACATCTCCCACTGCCCCCCCTTCCCCATCTCCATGCCCCTTCTGTGACCTGCAGGCCATTAACCCCCTGGACTTTGTCTCCTCTCTCCCCCCTTCCCCCTCAGTCTCCTCCTCCTCCCCTGACTCTGCCGTTCCTGTTTTCAATGCCTCTCTCTCTTCCACCCATGACACCCTTGCCCCCCTCTCCTCTGGTCCCACCGACTCACACAACCCCTGTCCTTGGCTCACCCCCAGTATCTGCCACCTCTCCTCCTGCACCCATGCTGCTGAATGCCTCTGGCACAAATCCCACTCTGATACTGACTTCCTTCACTTCAAATTATCTCTCTCCTCCCTTACTTCTGCTATCTCCTTCACTTGTCAGCATTACTATGCTTCCAGCATTGAGTCCTGTCCTCGGTACCCTCGCTGCCTGTTCTCCACCTTTGACTCCCTCATCAAGCCTCCCTGTTCTCCTCCTCCCTCTTCCCTTTCTGCTCAGGATCTTGCTTCCTTCTTCACCTCCAAGATAGACAAGATCCGCCTTGACATCGCTTCCTGCTCCTCTCCTCTTCCTACTCCCTCCCCTCTCCCTCCTCCCCCTCCTTCTCTTCTGTCTTCCTTCCCTTGCCACCTCCCTTGAGTAAAGCTCCTCCCTGTTCTCCTCCTCCACCCCTTCCACCTGGCCCCTTTGAACCCATCCCCTCCTGCCTCCTGACCTCCATCACCTCCACTGTCACCCCTTCCCTCCTGCATATCATCAACTTCTCCCTCTCTACGTTCCTTCCCCTCTGCCTACAAACACTCCACTGTCTCTCCTATACTTAAAGGTCCACTCTTGACCCATCTAACCCTTCTAGCTACCGTCTTGTCTCACTCCTTCCTTTTGTTTCCAAGCTTCTTGAATGTGTTCTCTACTCCCACTGCCTTGACTTCCTCTCTGACAACTCCTCCCTTGACCCCTTCCAATCTGGCTTCTGCCCTCTTCACTCTACTGAAACTACTCTCATTAAGATCACAAAAGCTCTTGGAGCTAAATCTAATTGTTTCTACTCCATTCTTATCCTCCTTGACCGCTATGCTGCCTTCGATACTGTCGACTACTCACTCTGGTTGGATCACTTCACTCCCTTGGCTTCATCCTCAACTGGTCCTCCTGGTACCTTTCTGACTACTCCTTCAATGTGTCTCTTGCCAACTCCTTATTTCCCCCACATCTCCCTGTCGATGCTTATCGATGGGGTCACCATCTTTCCCATTCCCCAAGCCCATAGCTTAGGCTTCATCTTTCAATCACCCCTTTCTTTTAAACCCTAAATCGACTAAGTTGCCAAATCCTATCACTTCTCCCTCTATAATATTGCTAAGATCCGCCCTTTTCTTTCTGTTTCCTCTGCCAAAACCCTTGTTCAGATAGGCTGATACCTTGGTCATCTCTCACCTTGATTACCGTAACCTCCTTCTTGTTGACCTCCCCTGCTCTCCCCTTTCTCCCCTTATCTCTATCAAAATTTCTGCTGCCAGGGTCATCCACCTCACCCATCAGTTTGACCACATGAAGCCCCTCCTCCCCTCTCTTCACTGGCTCCCCCTTCCTGAATGAATCCTGCACAAGCTCTTAGTCTTCAGTTATAAAGCTTTCAACAACCTTGCTTCCCCCAACCTCTCTCCACTAATTTCCCTCCATACTCCAGTCCATGAACTCTGTTCCTCGTCTGTCCCATCTCTCACCCTCCCATGCCCCCCTTGCTCCCCTAACTGCCTTTGTCCCTTATCCCTAGCTACCCCACACACCTGGAACTCCCTCCCTGCCCACATTTACCTCACCCCCTCCCTTTATACCTTTAAATCCCTCCTCAAGACCCACCTCTTCCACTCTGCCCTCCCCGACTCCTTCCTTGCCTCTCCTAACTCCTGCTGATACCATCTATCCAGGATAATATTTTACCTGAGGTCAATGTACTCATATCCTCACCACATAGACCAGTCATCCATCATTCTCGAAGTAACCAAGCCAAGCACGTGTACCTAAGACCTTGCATCTTCATGAATGTTACACCCCTTGTCTCTCCCTCTGCTCCCCTTTGTTTGTCTCCCCCCTGACCCACCCTGTCTCTCAGATTGTGTCAGTGGGGAGGGGGAAGGAGAGCCCGGAGGCTGCAGATTGGGGAGGAAGGGAGGAAGCGAGTGGCGTGAAGCATCGGCTGCCTTGACCCAAATACCCAGCAGGAGGTAGGCGATTAAGATGCCCATCAGGATAGTAAGTGTGTCCTTAATACTACACAAAGATCAGACCCCTATCATCTTAGGGCGCCGAGCCATAGGTAGTGGTACTGGGTACCCTGCCCACTGTTTGACCACTCTTGGACCACAATTCATACTAAGAAGGAGAGGAAGGGAATCATGTGCAAGGACTATAGTGAGGGCAGGGGGACTAGGTTTCCCAGGGTTACAATGAGGAATGCACGGGTCAAACACTCTTGCAGGGGGAAGGACCCAGAGGGGGAAGGGAAGGGAAGGTTCTTGCAGCTGTGTGGAGGGTATCTGCGGGGGATGCAGCACTGAAGATAGAGGCCACATCTTACAGCACCCCCTGATAAGCCCCCCAGCCAGGTCCCCATCGTGGGCTGGCCTTCTCAGGATGCCATCTATGGAAGAGACGAACAAGGCAGGGGGCAGAAATATTAATGGCAGGTTCCCACGAGCATTCCTCAGGCCCAAACCCACACCCTCAATCATTTGTTCTCTCACTCTCTCAGAAGCTTCACAAAGACAAAAGGGGTCACACTCACCAACTCACACGCAGGCTGCACTCACCCAAGGTTCAGTCAGGGCGAAGCAGCGAGGAAGGGAGCCTTAAGGCAAAGGGAAAACCACACAGCAATGAACTTCCAGTCCAGGGGCCAGTCTCTGATCACCGGCGCCTCTTGTCCTGTGGCGTCGGTGTTTACAGCTGGCCATGCCCCCTCTATGTGCCTGGAGATGCTCCAAACAATGCCGTGGTGCTAGCCCTGCCCCTGGATGCTGAGGGGCAGGAGGGGGCTGTTCTTGCTGCGGAGCTAAGTGTGATATTGGGGGGGATTCCCCAGATGTGCTAGGCATGTCTGTCATGACCGCCTTTTCCTGTAACCCCCTAGCTGGTGTTGGGGTTGCCCGAGTCTTGCGGCTGTGTGGAGGGTACCTTTGGGGGGTGCGGCACCGAAGGTAAGGGCCAAATCTTACAGCACCACCCCAACAAGCCCACGGCCAGGTCCCCATCGTGGGATGGCCTTCTCAGGATGCCATCTATGGAAGAGACGAATGAGGTGGGGGGCTGAAATATTAACGGCAGGTTCCCACGAGTGTTCCTCAGGCCCAAACCCCGCCCAGTTGACAAAGTAATCAAGCTGCCCATAGCGGAATTTAGAATCAAGGATGGCCCATACCTCATATTCTGGAGATGCTGGGGAATCAAGTTCAGGAGTCGTAGGAGGACCCTCCTTCAAGTCAGGTGGAGGTGCACACTTGAGTAAGGAGACGTAGAAGGTCGTGTGGATGCATAAATGGGGTGGTAAGGTGATCCGGAATGTGACCTCATTGATTTGTTTTTCAATAGGGTAAGGCCTGAAATATCAATTGTCAAGTTTCTGCGATGGTCACATGGATGGGTAATAGTGTCTGGCTATCCAAACATAATCTCCTGGTTGCAGAGGCGGGGAAACATGACGATGTTAGTCTGCTTGTTGTTTATAATATTGCCATGGTTGTAGAAGTGTCTTCTTGGCTTTATCTTGAATGCTGTGGATGTGCTGAACGAGGCTTCCTGCAGCAGGCACCTTGGTCGCAGGTGCATCCATCAGACCTATCTGGGGATGAAAACCATAGTTTAGAAAGAAAGGAGAATTCCTAAGGAAGCATTTGGAGCATTATTATGGGCAAACTCCACCAAAGGGAGCCAGGTATACCAATCGTCTTGAAGGTAGTTGATATAACAGTGCAGGTACTGCTCAAAGTCCTGGTTCACTCTTTCAACTAGTCCATTTGCTTGGGTGTGATAGGCGGTGGTGAGCTTGATTTGCACGTGAAGAGTGGAAAACAAGGCCTTCCAGAAACGTGAGATGAACTGTGACTCTCGATTGCTTATTATTTCTAGAAGTCAGCCATGCAGTTTCATCACATGTCGGATAAACAAAAGTGCTGTTTGATAGGCGGTAGCCAAACCTTTACATGCGATGAAGTGGGCCATTTTAGTGAAATGATCGACCACCACACAGACCGTAGTGTATCCCCATGAAAAGGGGAGGTCTACAATGAAGTCGATTCCCACTCGTTGCCAGGGTCCCTGTGGTGGGTCAGCTAGCTGCAGTAACCCTGCCTGGGTTTGGCGGAGAATCTTAGTGCATGCACAGGTAGTGCAGTTCATGACATATCGTTGCACATCCGGAGTCAGGGTTGGCCACCAGAATGTACGCTGAATTAATTGGCATGTTCGGTTCCATCCAAGGTGTCCTGCCAGAGGGGCATCATGGTAGGCCCACAAGATATGAGGATACCATGATGGTGTGGCCACTATGAGACCATCTTTCTTCAACAGGCCTGTCTCTTATACTAGCGAAGGGTCTGCGGGTGGTAATAGTTCTCCGGCAGTTGCTTGGTGAAGGCCCTCTTGTGACGAAAGGGTAGCCGCGAAGACCCTTCATTCTAAAAGGGGCCCTTGATGTTTTCGGTCTAAGCTCCTTCATAGTACTGGAGAAGGGCATCAGCAAGGATGTTAAATTTGCCTGATCGGTAACTAATAGTGAAAGAAAACCAGACGAAGAAGAGAGCCCAGCGGGCATGACAGCCGTTTGTTATTTGTGTGGATTGTAAGTAAATCAAATTCTTGTGATCGGTCACTACCCTCACCGGGTGTCATGCCCCCTCCAGGTAATGACACCAAGTTTCGAACACCACCTTAATAGCTAAAAGTTCCCTATCAAATATTGTATAATTTTGTTCGGCGGAAGATAGCCGATGTGAGTAATAGACTCAGAGCAACATGTGGTGCTGCAGAGGTTCCTCTTGGGAAAGGACAGCCCCCAGCGCCTTGTTGGAAGCATCTGCTTCTACCTGAAAAGGTTGTTGGAAGTTGGGATGGCATAGTAGGGGTGCTGCCATGAAGGTTTTCTTGAGGAACAGAAAGCTATGTTGCTGCTCAGGGTCCCCAAAATATGGCTGCCCCTTTTTTAGGAGCCACGTTAAGGGTGTAGTAATCTCTGCATATTTGGGGATATACTGGCGGTAGTAATTGGTACTGCCCACAAACCACTGCAAGGGTTTGACCGCCTTAGGGGGCAGCCAACACCGAATTGCCTCAAGTTTGCGTGGGTCCATCTGTACTCCAGTAGGGGTAATTACAAATCCCAAGAATTCGATCAATGTCAAATGAAAAGCACATTTCTCCAATTTACAATATAGCTGGTGCGAACATAAGTGTCGAAGCACCTGGCGTGCATGTTCGACATGTTGTTGCTGAGTGTTGGAGAAGATAAGAATGTTGTTGACATAGGCGACTACAAAGACATCTAACAGGTCACGCAGTATTCCATTTATAAAATGCTGAAACGTTGATGGTGTGTTTCCTAGGCCAAATGGCATAACCAGGTATTCAAAATGTCCATAGTGGGTTCAGAAGGCGGTTTTCCATTCGTCTCCCTTCCGAACCCGCACTAAATTATAGGCCCCCCGTAGATCCATTTTGGTAAATATATGGGCTCCCTGTAGTCGGTTCAGTAATTCAGGGATCAGGGGTAGTGGGTACCGATTTTTTACCGTGATTGCATTGAGGCCACGATAATCGATGCACGGATGGAGGCCTCCATCTTTTTAGGAACAAAGAATATTGGTGATCCTGCAGGGGAATAAGAATGGTGAATGGTGCCATTCTCTAATGCCTCATCGAGGTATTGTCGAAGTGTTTTTAACTCGGGGGTCGATAGCACATATATGCGTCCAAATGGGTGTTCTATCCCCGGTTGCAGATCAATTGGACAATCATATGTACGGTGTGGAGGCAAGGTAGTGGTGGCTTTTTTGTTCAAGACGTCTTCGTAGTCTCGATACTCTGATGGTAATCGAGAAGGGACTGGAGCTGGTGTTAATGCCAGCACCGCTATCAGACTCAGCTTTGGCATGGGCCTGCAACAAATGTGGAGGCATCGCTCTGAAGTCCAATGTAAACGGTTGTCGGTCCACAATATCTGAGGATCGTGCTCCCAGTACCACTTGAAACAAAGGTGTAAAAACAACATCAAATATAAAGTTTTCTTGATGGTTTCCTATACTACATAGCAGTCTAGTGGTCTGCAATACAATGGATCCGGAAATGAGAGGGGAGCCATCAATGGTGTGGACCAGTTCAGGCCTTGATTTTTACTCAATGGGAATTGTGTGGGAGTGTACCACATTGCTATCCACAAAGTTGCTAATGCTCCTGAATCAATGAGGGCCCAAGCAATAAGAATGCATAGAGGGGAGACTTGTAACATCACCGGGATCTGCAGGTGTGTGAGGGAAACAACGAGAGTTGAGGGGATTGCTTTTAGGTCCAAGGTGTCCCCTGCCCACCCCGGCCACTGGCATTTCCCCCTCCACGTTGGGATGAAGGCAGAGCAGGGCAGACCTGAATGAAGTGGGAAGCGTCCCCGCAATAATAACACACACGAGCGCGCCGCCATCTCCCTCTTTATTCAAGCATTAATTTATCTCATACAGCACCCAATTGCATGGGTTTGGGTTCTGAAACTGTACTGGCTTCGGAATGTGACACAGCATTGACCCACGGGTGAGGGGGCTATGGCATCCGCATCTCCTGGTGTCGCTCCCACCAATGTTCTGTTAGTCGCTCTTTGATTTGAAGGGCGAGGGTGGACAGCTGTTCCCACATATCAGGTAGATCTGTAAAGGCTAACTGGTCCTTCAACTCATCGTTCAACCCATTGCAAAATATTACGCGCAATGCGTCTTTGGACCAGCCCAACTCAAACGCAAGCTGTTGAAAGTGCGTGGTATACTCCACTGCACTACATTTACCCTGTTTAATGCTTAGGATTTGTGATTCAGCATCCCGTATTCGATGGGGTTGATCAAACCGAAAAGTCAACTACTTAACTAATTCAGCATAGTCCGTGAGTAGGGGACTTTTACCTTTGAGCAGAGTGGTAGCCCATTCCAGAGCAACCCCTCCTAGGTTACCAATAATAAAGGCTACCTTCACCTTGTCTGTAGGATAGGTATTAGGTTGCACTGAAAAGGTCAACTCACAGAGGGCCAAGAAGTTCTGGAATTGGTGGCGATCCCCCAGAAATTTTTCCACCCGGGTTCCCGTGGGGAACATGCCCCAGTCTCTGGGGCATCTGCCACCGCAGGGGAATTCTGGGCAGGTGGTGATACTACAGGGATGGCACAGGCAATGGTATTGGCCACCACAGCTGCTTCCAGCTCTGCTTGTTTTACCTTGACGTCCCTCATCTCCATCGCTAGGGATTGGACAGCTCGCACCAACTCCCCTAGTTCGCGGGCCACATCCATTTTCCAAAAACTCCTTCTCTCCAGAGGGAGAAGGATGGGTGCCGGTGATGCTGTCAGTGGCGATGGGGAAGGGGAGCCCAGAGGCTGTGGATTGGGGAGTAAGGGAGGAAGCAATTGGCATGAAGCACAGGCTGCCTTGACCCAAATGCCCAGCAGTAGGTAGGTGATTAAGATGTCCATCAGGATAGTAAGTGGGTCTTTGATCCTACACATGGATCAGACCCCTATCATCATAGGGTTCCAAACGTAGGTACTGAGGTACCGTGCCCACTGTTCGACTACTCTTGAACCACAATTCACACCAAGAAGGAGGAGAAGGGAATCACGTGCAAGGAGGACTATAGTGGGGGCAGGGGGGCTAGGTTTCCCAGGGTTACAATGAGGAATTCATGGGTCAAACACTCTCGCAGGGGGAAGGACGCAGAGGGGGAAGGTAAGAGGAACACCCACGTCCTCAATCACTCGTTCTCTCATTCTCTCAGGCACTCCACGAAAACAAAAGGTGTCACACTCACCAACTCACACGCAGGCTGCACTCGTCCAAGGTTCAGTCGGGGGGAAGCAAGGAGGAAGGGAGCCTTAAGTCAAAGGGAAAATCACACAGCAATGAACTTCCAGTCCAGGGGCCAGTTTCTGATCACCGGTGCCGCTTTTCCTGCGGCATCAGTGTTTATACAGCTGGCCACACCCCCTCTACAAGCCTGGAGATTCTCCTAACGCCGCCGCGGTGCTAGACCCGCCCCTGAATGCTGCGGGACTGGCGGGGGCTGTTCTTGCTGTGGAGCTAAGTGTGACATTGAGGGGAGGGGATTCCCCAGATGTTCTGGGCATGTCTGTCACGACCACCTCTTCCTGTAACCCCTCAGCTGGTGTCGGGGTTGCCTGAGTCTTCCGGCTGTGTGTAGGGTACCTGCAGGGGGTGTGGCGCTGAAGGTAGGGGCCACATCTTACAGATTGTAAGCCCTAGGACAGGGACCATGTCTATCCCATTACTTTTTAAAGTGCCAGCTACATTGCTGGTGCTATATAAATTCTTGATCATAATCATCATCATAACAACAACCACACATGGCCACCCAGGAGCCACTCATTCAACCACCCATCTGAAGATGGAGCGAGGGAATGTGCACCTCCATGAACCACTCAGCACCTAATCACTGCCATTCACAATGCACTGCCAAGAAATCTGGAGTGTGCCATGCCGGGCAAGCCAAAAAGGTGTGTGGCAATCAGTGGACATGCCTCCCCTGCCTGTAAGTACTGGGGCAGCCACCCACACTGCCCATATGCACTGTGGGAGGGGTCATGGCCTTTGCAAATCACAGGAATTGGCTGTGAGTGCTAGGGAACCTGGTTCCCCAGCACTCACACCAGGGCATGTCAATTTCAAAGGCTAGTTCAACATGCTTCCCCCTCCCCCGTGGTCCATGGCAGGGGGAGTACATGGAAGCAGTCTCCATATCCACACTGGGAGCTTATTGTTAGATTGTCCCATGCACTCCAGCTGCGTGGGTGCCCCATGGCATTCAGTGGCCATTTCAGCCTTACTCATTTAAAAACACCCATAGATTTGATGCTCATTATGAAGTTATTTGTAAAGAGTTGTGGCCATTTAAAGCCCACATTTATGCCCATGTGGTGCAGCACCGCAATGCTGCATTTTATTTTTCTATCTAAGAGTAGTCAGGGACAGAAGCGAAAAACTACATGAACAAGGACACTGACAGAAATTAATTAAAGGAAGTCACGAAGTGGGAGAGCCACTTCATCCCAGTCCTCTCTGATTTAACCATGCCCTGTCCCAAGCATTGTGACACAACAACGCTTGGAAAAGGGACATGGTCCCATCAGAAAAGGATCAGGGCCCCCCTTTGCACCACCCCTTTTTGACATGCCCATACCCCTTTACCAAGTATTATACCATCATACCACTAAGAAGGAATGGGATCGGGGGGAGGGGGAGCCAGTGAAAGTGCAATTGCTCCCCTTTTCACCTTTCCTGGTGCCCATATACGTGAGCTAATGCAACATATAGACCGTTCTTAGATGAGACACTAACATGCATGTCCACCCTGTGGACACATGTGTAAATGCCCGTCTAAAAGTGGTGGTAGATGGGCGTGCGCTTCCACGACCCATACACCTTCACCCATCCCCACCCATCTCCCTGCATGGAGCAACTCGGGTTTTTCTTGGTTGCCTGTGCAGGGACATGAATGGGTAGTGTGTGGATGCACGTGCACACCCAGCACATCCCCATTCCCCACCGTGTGAATGCCTCCCATCTGGGTCCATTTAAAAATAGTCATGATGTTGTATTTTCCCCCCCATGGGAAAAAATTATGAAAAAATAAAATAAAAATCAGGCTTCCCTAAACTTAACATTTGGGAAGTTTTTGTTTTTTTTTTTTTTTTTTTAAACAGGCAGGTTTTTCTCAGATTTCACAGCTCTATTTTTAATCCTAATGAATTCTATTAAATTTATAATGGCAGTATCATATCACAGCTAATGCTTTTCCTGTGCAATGATGCAGTTCCACCCCCTACCTCCATCACCAAAATGAATACTTTTTAAGGTCGCTATGTGAATACTAAATCAATCTCAAAGTGTGTATGATCAAAATGGAGTAGATAAATCTATATTAACCATATAGCTCAGCCGAAACTGCTATTCTGCATTTAAATTTGACATCTTCATTATCTTACAGTACCAAAAAAATTAAAAAAGGATATTCCCTCATGAGAGCCAAACTTTGGAAATACCCAGTAAGGCCACATTGAATAGCAGTGTTATCACATAGAATAATTACATTCAGAAATTATTAAAAGGCATAAAATATGTTGGTATAATTCCAAACCAGGAAATGCAAGTATTCCATGAAATTCTAGCCAAGCCAGGAGAGGCAATGTGAAAATAACACTTACTTGTTCATTGGACTTCAGGAGTTACCGATATTTACCATTCTCTTTTGTGGAGACAACCAGAGAATGGTACATTGGACTGCAGGACTGCAGGAGTTGGACTGCAGGAGTTACCGATATTTACCATATATTTACCATATATATTGTATATAATATATATGGTAAACCATATATTTGGTATATATGGTATACCATATATATATGGTTTACCATATATGGTAAACCATATATTTGGTATATATGGTATACCATATATATATGGTTTACCATATATGGTAAACCATATATTTGGTATATATGGTATACCATATACCATATATATGGTATACCATATATATGGTAAACCATATATTTACCATATATATATTGGTATATAAATATATATACCATATATATATTTACCATATATTTACCATTTACCATATATATATATACCATATACCGATATTTACCGATATTTACCATTCTCTTTTGTGGAGACAACCAGCTCTAAATGCTTCACGTCAGTATTTCCCCCACCAGCAAGTGACAAGTAGGATATATTTCATTAGAAAAGTGATTCCAGAATGCTATGACATTATAGTGAAGTCTGTAAAGGTGGCTTTACAGCAATGTGAGGAAGGCACTGTTCACCTTACCATAAACATGTGGGCCAGTGCAGTACAACATGACTATATGTCTGCTATGTACAAATTATAAGGACTTGCTGGGTACAGAGGCAAGTCATTCTTCAACTGACCTCTTTAAAAAACAGAACAAAAAGCATTCTGCAGAAAACGTTGCTGCAGAACGCTGCCATCATTACAGAGTAGCTGGGACCACTATCAGTGGGTTTCATAGTCACAAACAATGCATGGAACATTGTTAAGGCACTGAAGCTGGGAAAATTGATGCAAGTGGCTTGCCTAGAACATTGAATCAACCTTGTGACACAGGAGTTTTATAAGGCAACTTGCAGGTAGAAGACCATCTCACAAGATGCTGTCAGCTTTCACCTATTTTCACCATGATGCCTCATCAAGATGAATCTTGAGGGAAGTCCAAGAGCAGCTGTCCCTGCCAGTACAACATTTACTACAGGATGTGGAGACACGGTGGAATTCTACCTACCTCAACCGAAGAGGCTGCTGATACAAATGAAGGCCATGCAGCACGTCTATGTGGAGGCTCCAAAAGCAATAAGAAAGGATCGCTCATCACACATTGCCCCATGCTATGGAGCCTTATGGGGGACCCAATACATCTGCTGAACCTGCTTAATAATGCTATAATCATAGCCAGCAGTGGGGAAGTATCCCTCAGCCAGTACTCAATAACAGTATCTGTTCTTGAATAGTGGACTACAGAACTAGCAGCAGAATTTTCTGAGGCTGACAGCCACCATATTGCATAGCTCACAAGAAAATTGCTAAAGGGCATGGATGACAAGAAGTACCTAACAGAAATGAAAGGTGCACGTCACACCGGGGTCTCCTTCTTTCTGGACCCTCACTTCACGTGGCAAGCATACTCATTAAGAAGGGATGATGACAGCACTGCAGTGACTGTAAAAACAATGTTTTCTCCCAATTAGAGGAAAAAATTCATCAGCTGAGGGCAGATCAGGAAGCACTGCCAAAGGAGGTGGGTTTGTTTCCCAGTGCATCATCATTGTGTCATGGTGATGATCCTTCACAACAGGACAGACAGTGAGATTTTAGAAATCTGTGGGAATTAATCCCAAGATATGGAATAGTAGCACAGACCATCTACAAGCATAGCAACACTAATGCACTTTCATGCAGCAGCTCCAAGGGAAGAGGCAGAGGCCTGATACATTGACCTAGAGTAATCTTTCCTAGGATCACAACTCTAATCTATTAGAATACTGGCAAGGGCAGAGGGATAATGGCCTGTGCTTTACAGTCTTGCCACTGCCAATATGGGATGCCCACCAAGCTCTCTTCATCAGAGAGACTGTTTAACTGTGCAGGAAACCTTGTGTGTGACAAATGTGTGTGTCCAGCACCAGTCTCAAGAGGTTTGCATTCTGACACATGAACTGTGTCAGAACATCCTTGAGAAAGAGGCCTCGCTGTTCTCGTTTTCAGAGCTGGACATTGCTGAAGACATACATATGGGAGATCCTTTGACTTCACCTGATCCAGATGATGATGCTTCCGGGGGAATTTTTTGAGTATTGAGCACAATCTTAGATTTGGGTTGTTAAAAGGCTGCAAGTTGGAGAAAGTATGTTTGTGCATTACTTGCCTGTGCTTACTCTAAACTTCTATTTAATCATATTTTTTACTACCTATGGGTGTTGTGGGTGGTATCAGGTTGACACAGGTGTAGTTAGGTATCACATGTCATGAAGATGACATGACATAAATACCAATTTGTGTGTTTTACAAGTTTTATGTTACTTTTCAATAAAACTAATTTTTCAGGTTTGTAACTGATTTTTGAGAAATTTACAAATGTCTTTCACTGGCTGAGTTGTAGTCATACATACTACTTGTCCAAGAAACAGTCACTCTGTTATTCCTTTGTGCTGTGATTAAAGGACTTTGAAGAAGTTAATAATATATTGTAAATGCAGCTGTCTTAAATCAATATTATTTCTTCTTGTGATCATTATGTTAATTACACCTGCCCTATTTGAAAGATACCTCAGGGAGTCTTGTAATAATTAGTCTTCACTTCTGGTTAGTCCAGCTCCTTCTCTTTTACAGGGCAAAGCAATTTATTGAAGTATTATTATTATTTTATTATTATTAGACATTTATAAAGCGCCAGTCATATGACCTGGTGCTGTACAGAACATAGAATTAGACGCGGTCCCTGCCTGTGGCTTACAATCTAAAAGACAAAGACAAAGGGGGGGAGACATGGAGAGGGGACAGTGGGAGACACATGGGAGAAGACAAACAAACATTCAAGCGAATGCAAAGTCTCAGGTGCGTGTGCTTGGCTTGGTTACAAGGAAGATGGTAGCAGCAGTCAGCAGAGGAGGGCCGACAGTAAGAGTAAGGGGAAAGACTAGCGGGCATTGGAAAAGGCAGCATGGAAAAGGTGGGTCTTGAGGAGGGATTTGAAGGAGCGGAGGGAGGAGGCAAGGCGGATGTTGGCAGGGAGGGAGTTCCAGGCATGGGGGGCAGCGAGGGAGAAGGGA
>QEPC01014089.1:263049-290500 GCA_003113815.1 Sphenodon punctatus | reverse complement strand
GGGGGTGGGTGGGGGTGGGCCTACAGGGAATGGGCAAGGGGGGATGAGGGTGGGGAGGGGGGATGGGCGTGGGTGAGAATAAGGGGTATGTTGGCTGGAGAAAGGCCACTGGAGGTGGAAGAGGGAGAAGGAGGGGGTTAGTGAGAAAGGCGAGAAGGAGGGAGGTGATAGAGGGCGAGGAGGTGAGGGAGGTATGGGGAGGCATCATAGGTGTTAAGTGTCCGGGTAACAGGGGGAAGCCAGGCCTGCGGGTGTTGCGTGAGCGTGTGCATGCTGTCCCACGGCAATGGTCGTTGGTGGCAGTGTAGCGTGGGCACCGTCAGGGGGGTGGCTCCTCGCTGTCCTCGCTCTGGCCACACAACAGCCAGAAAATGGCCAGAGTCCTTTTGTCGTCGCCCTTCGGTCGCCGCCCAAGGGCTGCCGCCTGCTGGGGGCGGGCATGCAGCTTTGGCCTGTGGCTGAGCCCTCCCAGGGGGTGGAGCCTCTCTCACCTGGAGGGGATGGAGAAGGATAGTAGTAGGATAGGTGGGGATGTCTGCATAAAATAAAGTGTCATAAAAAATAAACTTTGCCAGAAAATAAAGTGCAATTTTACTGACATATGCAGGCATTCTGGTGACATTCTTCCATTCATGTCAATGGATGTTGATGTGTGCATTCATTCATTCATTCATTCATTCATTTGATCTCAACCTTCCCATGAAGGCTCAGGACAGCTCACAAAATATAAAAATACGAAAACATAAATCCATAAGCATATATAACATATAAAAACATTTAAAACCTCTAAACCTCACCTAACTCTCTACTCCCAATACCACCCAACTCTATCCCAGCCCACCAAATGCTTAGCCAAACAAAAAGGTTTTACATTTCTTCCAAGATTGCCAGACAACCTCCCCTTGCTTCACTGTGGCATTTAGGCATGTAGATAAACAATGAACTTGAATATTCATTATATATCCTTCTTTAAAAAAAAAAAAAAAAAAAAGATTCAGATTGTATATTATTTACTTATAGTTGTGCTTGATCACTGAAGTCATATATTTGTACTTTCTAGCTTTTTGGCCAGTGGCAACTGTACTTGGTTGGGGAGATTTCTTTTGTTGGACAGGGTGGCAAGTGAGCTCTAGGGATGTGCGAAGGCTGTTTGGATGTTTGGAGTTGGCCCGAACTCAGCCAGTTCAGACTCCCAAACCGAACGTCTGAACCGAACGCCAAATCCCCCCAACAGTTTGGCTGCGTTTGGATGAGTTTGGGTGCATTCAGGAGGGAAAAGTCTGGCTGGCAGGCCCAGGGAGGGGGGGACAGCTGAGGAACAGACTTCCTGGTGCCAGGGGTGGAGAGGCGTGGACTAGCAGCCAGTCTGCTCAATCCATCCCTCTTTTCCTAAGACCACTGACTTCGCAGTCTGCGATTGGCATGTGGCTAGGTTGCATAGAGCCAATGGGGTTTGTGGTAAGGCGGGCGCAGCAAGTAACAAAAGTCATTGCCCTCCCCCCTTCCAATTCCTTCTGACCTAGCCACTGATCCAGTCAGCAGGCATTTTCAGAAGTCTCCCTCTCATAGCAGTTTGTGTTCCTAATCCATTGCCATCCTCCTCCTATTTCCACACATTTACATTTACATTTCCACACATTTACCTCCATAGTTTCATTTATTTAGATTGGATTAGATAAATTTAGGTTTATTTTGTATTTTTTACCCCTCCCTATGTTATTTCTCCCTACCCTTCATTGAATCCTTCCCTCCTCCCTGTATATATTCCATCCCTAATTCCCTTCCCCTGTTTTTGAGTTTATTTAGAGTAGCATTAGATTGATTTAGGTTTCATTTCAATTTTGTACCCCTCCCTGTGTTGTTTGCTGTGAGCTGTCTGTGTCCTCCCCCCAATCCCTGTGTATATATATAGATAAATATTAGATAGTTACTATAGATAGATAGTTGTAGGAGTTAGCTTAGTTATATAGAGAGATAGAGATAGTGTGTAGTGATTCCGTTTTAATATTTTATATTCTGTTTGTATGTAATGGAAGACCATGGCCTTTGTATGTAATAGAAGACCATAAGCTCCCCTACCACAGGAAGGTTAGAGTCTAGGGGGGTGGGGTGGGTGGAGGAATATGGGGGGAAAGGAAAGGGAAGAAAGACTTGGAGAAGAGGAATTGTCGGGATTTATTTAACTGTACCTAATCTTGTGTAGACAAAATATTGTGTTTGTCGCGCATATGTGTCCTACAACTAAATCTTATTTCTGTCCTCCTATTCCTACATGTCAGTGCTTAATGTATCTTAAACTCTACCTATCTTATTTTAAACCCTATAATTTAACTTATCTTAAACTCAACAATAAAATGGAAACAACATGAAAAAGGAAGAGGGCATGATGGCATTGCTCAGTCCATCTTCTCAGCCTCATCTTCCTCAGCCACATCCCCAGGCTGGGAAAAGGGATCTGGAGAATGAGATGGCAAAGAAGAGGAGAGTTGGGACTGTCTCCTCCAAGCCCTCTACCACTCCCTGCCCCTTTTCTCCTGGCTGTGCTGGCAATTGTGGACAACAAACCATTGCCCTCCAGCATGTCTCCTGGGCACCCTACCTTCATGTAGCTGAGTGAGGTGGTGGATCAGCCCAATCATACCGCCCCTGGTCCCATGCAAGATCCTATGGTCACAAACATTGCATCATGCATACTCAGAGGACATGCCTGCTGACTGGGAGAATGGCTTCCACACAGCTAATGCCTTCCTCCTCTGTGTCCTTGGCTGCCTTTGCTCCACCACCTCCACGGAGTCACCACTACTGTTGTGTCCCTCTCCTTCATGGAAAAAACTTATGAAAAATCCTATACTAAATCCTATACCTATACTAAATACCAGGACCGCGATCTGGCAAATTCCCCCCGCCGGCGCAAGGGGCAGTGTGCCGGCGGAAGGGCTGAGAGAGAGAGAGAGAGCAGGTGGCTGGGAGTGTGTGTGTGTAGGGGGGGAAGCAGTGGAAGCAGAGTTCCACCAGCCATACCCCCTCATTAAACATGGGGGCCACACACCCTGTGACAGCATTGGAGCAGGGAGCACTTGCCATTCAAGGGGTTCAGAACCCCAGGGCAGGTTTCCCAGGGCCGGTGGACATCCCAATAGGGTTTACAGGCATGGGGAAGCCCACCGCCCCCACCCCCATGAAAGGACCATCTGCATCGGTAGGGACTTACAGGCAGCCGCAGCCATAGGCAACCATGCACTGGCTGTCCTCCCCCTGAGAAACTGCTGCACCTGCCGGCCCAGGCAGTCCCCCAAACCAGCCTGCAGCACTCACTATTGCTTGTGGGAGCCCATGGATGGTTCCCAGTTTGACCTGGCTCCCGACCCAGCACCACAGAACATTGAGAGGTACAGGAGGGGCGGGGTCTTGCTGGGGACTGTCCAGGGCTCCTGTGAGTGACAGTGAAGGCTGTGGGACTGACCAAGTCAGCATGCAGCAGCTTATTGTTGTCAGGGAACCCCAAAAAGCCCCCCTTCCTTCTTCCTCTTCTGCAGCCCCACCTCCTCCAGCTCCCCCTGCATGACGCAGGGACTAGAACTGGATCTGACGCAGCTGCCACCAGTGCCCCAGGGCCTTCTGTTGGCACAGCTGCCCTGATGTACCAATACAGCTGGATCACAGCTCAGGGGTACAATCCTGTGGCCCTCGTAAACTATGCCTAAGTGAGGCGCAGTACAAGAATGTCACAGCTCAGGTGCACACGCACCCCGCCAGTGCAGCAAGCTGCATTGGGCAATGGCACGCCCCTTCTGATGTGACCTCCTGAGCCCACACACGCTGTAGCCAGGGGGGAGGAGGGTGAAGCAGGAGCCAACACTGCTTTATCCCCCGGGCTGCAGGGTGTGTGGGTTTGGGTGTTGCAGCAGCATGGGTTGCCCTGAGCTACTTGCTGCACATGTGAGGCACATGTGTGCCTGGGCACCCACTGCCCAGCTCACCACTGTACCTGCTGCTGATGTAAGCCAGCAGTAGGATTTCACCCACTATATAAAATCCTACTAACTAATCCTGTTAACTAACCTACTATTAATATATTTATTAAATCCTCTTTCTACGTGTGTAGCTGTCTGCATCTGTGTCTCTCTGTCTCAATCACCTCATGGAGCACACACCTTCCTCCACTCACAGAGGCCCTTTCCAAATGGGCCACAGTGCAGGGGGGATGGGGGAATGCCGCAGTGCAGTGACAGCGGGAGAAGGGGGCAGCTGTTAAATGGCCACATACCCATCTCCATGCATGGAGCAACTGGTTGCTCTGTACGTGGATGATGGGTGCAGGTGGGTGGAGATGGGGGGAGCACCCCCATCTACCCACTGGCCACATCGGTCATACAGGTGCCCCCCCCCCAATGCCTACGCAGCAGATTTTCATGGACATGTGGATGTGTGTCTTCTGTGAAAAGGGCCTAAGTCTCCTTCCACTCACATAGAAAACTAATGGAGGCACTGTTTTTTTATACTGTGGGTAATTTCAGATGTGACAGGCCTTTTGGCCCACCATGCTGAACCCTGGACCGGGATCAACCTCGGATCCTGGTCCGTGATCACACTGGCCATCCATCAGACGTGCTGGCCTGATCGCAGAGGGGAATCTTGGAGGGGACGGGACTGTACAATGTGACCTGCGGCCGCTCAGCCCCGCCCCCCCCACATTCATGGCGTCCCGCCCTCGGGGAGATGGGTGGGCTCAGGGGCCAATCAGACTGCTGTGCTCGATCCCATCCCATGGTTGGGACCTGATTTCGGGATGGGGCTGGCAAACAGTCATTCATCGCAGTCATTGCCAGCCCCGTCCCGGATCGTGGCCAACCTAACCATGGTTCTGGAGGTGAGGCTGGCCAATTTGATCCCAACCAGGTGTTCACTGTGGTGAAAATCTGGCCGGGAGCAAATACACGTTCACGGGATCGCAGCCACCACCCTAAATCCACTGTGATTCAGGGTGGTTGACTGCGATCCCGTAATGTCTGAAAATACCCTGTGTCTCGGGGGTTGGGATGGGGGGACGGAGATGGTTAAAAGGAAGATCTGCTATTTCATATTTTATTGGCTCAGAAATGCAGTAAAAATCAGAAATCCAGAATGAAAACGGTACCCTCAGTAAAGTGATAAGTGGTAAATGAACAGTACATGGTAAACATCAAGGGTAACTGGTACGCGATAAACCAGTAAATCAAGATGGTATTTCAAGAAGTGGGAAATCGAACTGGTATCAAGAAATAATTAGGAAATTCCCCTGCTAAGTGCCCCTGTGCACTGCGGGGGGCCTTTCTCCCCGCTTCACTCAGGGGAGAAGGCACAGTGGTGTGTGTGTGTGTGGGGTGACTCTTTTCCGCTGGTTGGGGGGTGGTTGGTCAGGCTGCAGCTTGCAAACTGCATCCCTCTGCGGTCTCAGTGCCGTTGCACTGCATAAATTGGCTGGTTTGAGACCATGTGATCATGTAGCATGCTGTGCAGCTCTTATTAGGCTGGCAGCAGCCGAGCGCAGCAAAGGGGGCTGATCCAGGCCATGGGAGCTTCTCTATACCCCCCTCCCCTGCAGATTTTGTGAGGCTACTGTGGTGGTGGCAGAGGGGCTTGAGGATGTGGTGGCAGGCTGAAGAGTGGCAGTAAAGGCTAAGTTCTCAGGCAGCATTAAGGAAAAGGGTGGATGGACTAGCTAAAACGTGCATTTCCCAGGCTTGGGATATCAGTTTGGGGTGTTGGTATGGGCAGAAGAAAAGGGCCCAGGGAGGGCAAGAAACCCATGAGCGGGGGCAAAAAGGCTGCTGGCAGAGGAATGGGGGGGGGGAGACGGAGGACGGCTGACCTTCCACCCCTGGCACAGTTGGGGGTTCAGGGTGCTAATGATGGCCTGATGGATGTGGGGCCTGGCTTCCTCAATGGGCAGAGGGTGGCTGAGCTGGCATTCCAGACAGCTAGTGAAGGTGGCCCTAGGCAGCATGCTACTGTTGCTGGGTAGTTTTGTGACACGGCCCCCTCTGGTGGGGGTACAGGAGTAATGCAGGGGGGAATGGCAGAGCAGACTTGGCAGCATGCTGCTGTTGCTGGACAGTTTTGTGATGCGGTCCCCTATGGTGGGGCTGCAAGGGCAACACAGGCTGTAATGGTGAGGCAGGCTCCAGGTGGGCTAAGAGGCCAGGAGGATCAAGGGATTGCACTATTGCAATCTCTTGCAGACAGGATGGATGCGTGGGATGGGGTCATGGGCAGGCTGGCTGCAGTTGGCACGAGGGGGGGCGGAGCAAGGACCCAATCGGTGTGCAACTCGGGCTGGTGGTTTGAGTGATTCTGCCCTTGTTTTACCTCAGCCTAGTGAGCATGCTTCTCTGATACCCGCAGCAGCTGGTGCAGAAACTGGTGAAAATAACCTGGCAGTGGAGCAGCTTGCACAGAAGGTGGACCGGATAGAACAACAGATCACCAGGATTGCGGCATTCATTGAGGCTGGCATCTGGCCTGCGGCAGGGAGTATGCCTCCGGTCATAATGGCGCAGGTTTCACTAGTTCAGATGGCCCAATAGCGGGGGATGGTGAGTATATGGATGGAGGTAGATGGGTTAATGATGGGTCCAGAGGGCCACAGCTGTGTGAGAGTAGCTGCGGGCTGTGGGCACCGATTGCCTGGAGCCAGGCGTCATTCTCACAGGCTGGGGCGAGTACGGTAATGGCTGTTGGGTTGCCAACACAGCTGCAAGGGGGCAGAGTTGCGACAACGGGGCAAGCTGGAAAGGGTCAATTGCATGGGCAGCAGGATCCAAACTGCTTGGTCTGGGTAGATAATGTGTGGCACCCACAGGAGGGGGCTGCGGCTGCGAGTCAGTCTGGGAATGTGGGTAATGGACAGAGTTAGGTAGCACCAGGGAGCGGTGCTCAGGTTCAGTCCACTGGAGGGCCATCAAGCAATCTGGAGGATGCAGGGATGGTGGCACAGTCAGGGAGTGAGGTCCCTCCCCTGAGAGGTGGTTACGCCAGGGTTTCTGCACTCATTGGGGTGCATTTGATGCAAGCCACACGAGAAAAAATCTGGAAGGGGGAGTACATTGATTTATTTGCCCTGCTCTTTTGCGATCCTATCCCTGATCCTAACCCAAAGCAGAAACCTAGGGAGTATGAAAAGGCAAAGCGAAGGAAGGTTGATAGGAATTGGGCTAACTTGGAGTCGGCGTTTATCATTTACGCCAGGGTAATCATGCAGTCGTTTCCCGAGAGGGCGATAACCCTATGGAAGTATTTTGATACTGTGAGTAGGGCCTATTTGACGAAGGAGGGTTTCGGGTGACTCAGATACGATGAGGCCTTCAGGCAAAACGTGGCTATCGCACCGGATGTGCAATGGTATGTAAAAGACCATGATTTGTGGCTTGAATGCATCAAAGAGAAGGATGTGGCTAGGGCTGATAGTGGCCATGTTATTGTAAAGGGGGCTGGGCAACCGACTGATAATTTTTGGGGCGAGCCTAGCAAGAAAGGGAGTCATTCGCTGGCATGCTGGGATTTTAATGATGGGTCACATTGTTTTTGTGCCAACTGTGGGTTTAAACATGTCTGCTTGCAGTGCAGCAGGCCACATTCCATTGCCAACTGCCAGAGACGGAGGGGTTGGGGTCAAAGGGGCAAGTGCCCCTTCCCGAATGGAGGAGGCCAAGGTGGGGGTGCAGGACAGCAGTTTGTTAGTAAGAGCACCAACCCCAGTTAAATGGTGGGTACTCAGGGAATTTTTGAGGGGTTACCCACAGGTATGGGATGCAAGTTACATTGGTGAAGGTTTTCGTACTGGTTTTGAGACTCCGTTTGAAGGAGAGCGGGTGCACATGTTTGCCCATAATTTGAAATCGGTTAGTGTTTTGGAGGATATTGTTGAAATAAAGTTGACGAAAGAAGTTTTAGAGAGATGGGTTGCGGGGCCCTTCACAGTTTTACCTATGGACAATTTGAGAGTTTCTCCACTTGGAATTGTACCCAAGAAGGCCCCAGGGAAATACAGATTGATACATCATCTGTCATGTCCCTGGGGGTATTCGGTCAAGGATGTGATTCCTCGGGACATTTTCACTGTGCACTATGCGTCGTTTGATGTTGCGGTGGAATTGGTGTGGGATTGCGGTAGGGGTGCCCTCATGTCAAAGAGTGATATTAAGTCGGCATTTCGCCTTTTGCCTATTCACCATAAGGATTTTGACCTTTTGGGGTTTGCTTTCAAGGGTCAATTCTATTATGACAAGGCTATGCCCATGGGATGTTCCATCTCATGTGCTGCTTTTGAAAAATTCAGCACCACACTAGAGTGGATAGTCAAACAAAGGGTGGGACCGGGTCATGTGATCCATTATCTCAACAATTATTTGTTTATAGGAAAGGCAGAGTCGCGGGAGTGCACCGACTTCTTGGGTGTATTCCATGAAGTGTCTGAGTTAGTGGGTGTCCCTTTGGCTGAGGAGAAGACTGAGGGCTCTGTTCAGGTGCTAACCTACCTGGGCATAGAGCTGGACTCGGTCAGGGAATTGTCGCAATTACCCCAAGCTAAGATTCAGAATTTCCGGGTCGAGATAAGGGCATGCATGATGGCTGGTAAGGTTACATTGAGGTTTTTGAAATCCCTGCTGGGTAAGCTGCATTTTGCTTGCCGGGTTATTGCCCCGGGTTGGGCTTTTCTCTCTCGATTATACACCAGGACAGCCAGGGTCTTGCCTCCCCATCACCACATCAGAGTGTCGAATGAGATGCAGGAAGATCTGGAGGTGTGGTTGGAGTTCTTGAGGACGCACAACGTGGTTAGCCTGTGGCATGACCTGTATCTATTGGAAGCAGAGTTGCAGGTGTACTCTGATGTTGCTGGGGCAGTGGGCTTGGAGATTTATTTCCAGGGTGCCTGGTGTTCAGACAGGAGGCTGGATTAGTGGCATACACCAGGTATTTTAAGAGACCTAACCTTTTTGGAGTTGTTTCCGATTGTAGTTGCGGTGCATGTTTGGGATGACAGTTTTAGGGACAGGAAAGTTATGTTTTCTGACCCTAAAACTCCCCCTCCCCATATCCCCCACATTTCTCCTCTACCCCAACCCCCCTCCCCCCGTGCTCTCATCACAGAGTGGATACATTTGGTTAATTGGTTTTGTTTTTCTTAACAGGTTAATTAAGATTGGATTCAATAAATACAGCTGCGGCCAGCTTTTACCCAATATCCTTCGTGTCTGTGTCCTTATTCCTAGTGTGGGGACAATCAATTATGTTTCCCAATATGACAAATTTAGCTGCTTTGTTCAACCCTAATATAGTCATTTTCCTTTTTTTTTTTTTTTTACAAATCACCTTGAAGGACTTTTTCTTTCTTTCTCTTCATGAGTTACTCAGGTAAAACTGGGAGAAAAAAGGTCTGTTTTAAGACTTCAACTAAATAGTTCCTCAAACTTTTAAAACATAATTATTTTCCAGACTGGTTGTTTATTGGTGAAATGACCCTCTGTGTGGAAAGGAAGGAAAGCTCTGTGGTGCCTTTCCCAATGAGTGCTGGGTGCAAAGAATTTCCCCTTGAATATGGGGATTTCTTTCATGGGTTTCATTTAATAATGGGGGAAAACCCTTCACATGACATTAGCACTTTTTGGCAGACAGCAATACTAGTTGCACTGTTTGAGCTTTCCCTCATGCCCCTGATGCCAATGGAGGCTAAGAGCAGGATAAAAAGACTACCAGTGGAACTTCAAATTGAGAACATAAGAAGGTGCCATAGTGGGTCAGACCAGCAGTCCATTGTGCCAGGCATCCTGTTTCCGACAGTGGTCAGCTCCAGTAACATAACTGGTTGCAGTTTTCTTGGATATGTCCCCTCAGGATTAGGTCCATAATAATCAATGCCTCTTGGGAATCAGCTTTGTTGCAAATTGTTTATTCCTATAAAAACAATCAGTGTCTTCACAGAATAGGCTTTAAATACAGTGTCCTCTCTAATGCCAGGAAGTAACCCTCTAGCAACCAACTTCCCTAACAGTAACCTGTAGCTCAGCCATGACCCTGGCTCTGACTGGCTGTCTTAATGAAATCTACTTAAATCAGGGCTTTCCTTTGTGGGTGCAGGCCTGCTCATTATCAGGCCACACCTGAAGAGGAAATTTCCCAATGCTTCGAGCTTGGACTGCACTGCTAGCACCACTCCACTGCCGGCAAGGTTAGTTGCTGGGCTGGGGAGGATGAGAGGAAGGAAACCTGTGGCACCCCCACCCACCCAGCCCATGCAGGTGGGCATGCAGCCCACCTTGTAGGGATATGCGAATGCGGTTCGGATGTTCGGAGTTCGGACTGAACTCAGTTTGTTCGGACGATCGAACCAAACTCGAAAATGACCGAACAGTTCGGTCATGTTTGGGTGAGTTTGGATGAGTTTGGGGTGGAAAAAATGTGACTGGAAGGGGGAGGCAACTGAGGAGCAGACTTCCTGGCACCAGGGGTGGAGACCAGGGTTGGTCTCAGGGCCAAATGATACCTATACAAAAAAATAAAATAATCAAATTCGGTATCGATATTGCTATTTCAAATGTTTGGCAATGTTCAGCCAGACCGAACTCCGTCGAACCAAACACTGAACCCGAACTCGGTTTTTAAACCGAATGGCTGAACATCCGAACCGTGTTCTGTTCACACATCCCTACAACCTTGATCCCACGTAATTGCTGTTTTCTCATGAGATTCAAGCTCCTGAGAAAACACATGGTGGGCAAGCAGCCAAAGTCTTCATGCTCAGGAGCCCCACTTTTCTGCAGAGTTCCTTTCTCCTTGGCGGACAGGCACAGACTTGGCCTATTAGTCTAATTCCCTCATACTTTTCACAGTATGTCCATGTCCCATTAGGGCCTGTTTCCTTCACAGCACATATTTTATTTATTTATTTTATTGTATCAATTTATATCCCATCCCTCCTGAAAACAGATCAGGGCAGCCAACAATTTTAAAACATAAAAATACAATTATATAAAATTTAAAACAATCATAACAATATTAAAACAGGGTTAGGCACACAATAAAACAATAAATAAGGGTAGGGGGAGATTTAAAACCCCTCTAACCCCCATTCCCCCCTCCCCAAAGGCCTGGGCAAACAGCCAGGTTTTACATACTTGCTGGAATGTTAAAAGTCTTGGGGCCAGGCGTGCTTCCTCCGGGAGGGAATTCCAAAGGTGCGGCTTGGCCACCGAGAATGGCCTCTCCATTGTGCCCCTCCTCTTAACACAGGGGACCTCCAAGAAGGTACCCCCGGCAGAACGAAGGAGCCACTCTGGGGCGTGGAGGGTGAGGCTGTCCCTGAGGTACGAGGGCCCAGACCGTGAAGGGCCTTATAGATCAATACCAATACCTTGAACCTGTCTCAGCACGCTATTGGCACAGGTGTTATGTGATTCCGGCAACACGTCCCCGCAGGAGCCGGGCCTCTGCATTCTGCACTAGCTGCAGCCTCCGAACCAGGAATAAGGGCAGCCCTATGTAAAGCACATTTCAGTACTCCAGCCTCAAGGTGACGAAGAAATGGCTGAAGGAGTCCAGGTCCGGGCTGGAGACGTATGAGCGTAGCCTCCGCACCAGATATAACTGGCAGAAGGCAGCCTTCGCCACCACCTCCACCTGTCGATCCAGGCAGAGATCTGCATCCAATATCATCCCCAGACTCAAAACCTGCTGAGCGATAGGCGGGAAACACCTTTGGATGCCACTGTATGCATTGGGGGCTGGTAATAGAGCTTCTTCTGGAAATGACACTTAGTGCCATATTTGGTAGGAGGATATAGGAGGGGACAGCTGAGTGATGGTAAACAAGATGGCCAGTTTTGATTGGCTGGCCGATTCAGATGTCCAACTTTTGAATTGGCTGGCAGGGAAAAATAAAAGTGTCTGCAGCCATTTTGTGACCATTCTCTTTGGTGAATTTGGTTGCATGCTACAGTGCTACTGGATCTGTAAGTAATTGGCTGGCGTGGGGGAGGGATGCCTGGTCTGGCCTGGCCTGGCCTGGCCATATGGCCAATGCTGGAGGATGGGGGTTACGTTTAACATTTACTATGCCATGCAGGTTTTTTAAAAAATAAATAAATAATTGGTGCCAAATTGCTGCCTGCTGTGCACTTGGCACTATAAGGCCAGAGGGATCTTTCTGTCTGGCTCCACTTCCCAAGTTTGCTTGGTCTGTTCAAGTAATCAGTGCCACAGTACCAATGCCATGCCAAGAGGGTGCCCCTGGGCCCATGGATGTGTGTGTGTGTGTGTGTGCGTGTGCGCGCATTTGCGCGTGTGTGTCTGTGTGTGCACGTGTTTGCGCATGTGTGTGTCTGTGTGCCTGTGAATGTGAATGTCTTGTTTCTTAATTTTGTGAATGCTGGGGCCTGGGCTTACTGGCTTTTGGTGGGTTTTATTTTTCCATGCAGTTGCATACTGTTTTTCAGGGCTGTGCGTGTTGTCCAGGCTGTGGCATGGCACACAACAGAGCCTAATTCATTATACAGTGTAACTTCTACTGTTCTTCCAGCTGCTTGGCACCATGAAACCAGAGTCAGACTGGGATCTCTCTGCCTGGTAGGGGTGTGCACCAGACCCCCATGTCGTTTTCATTTTTTGTTTTTGTTTTCATTATTCAAAAATGTTGTTTTTGTTATCGTTATTAACGACAATGTCATTTTTGTTTTTGTTGCAGTTATCATTTTTGTTATTTTGGGTATTATTGTTTTTGAATTTTAAAAAAATATTGGTATCAATATCGGTATCATTTTTTTTATCAATATCGATATTCATTATCATTATTGATATAGTTATTAATATAGGTACCATTTCAAACAAAGATTTTATTTTTGGTATCAGTATCATTATTGATTCCTGTGCATAACTAATATTTATCTAAATCTAAGGAAGACGGGGAAGGGGAAACAGAAAACTATTATCTAATCAAGTCTCTATATAACTATTCTAATCTAATCTAAATGTCTGTAATATATATCTATATCTAATCTATACTACCTATCTCTATATAATGTACAGGAGGGAGAAGGGCAGGGAAAGGGAGAAGGTAAAATGTAGGGTATGAGGAAGGAAAGGTATTGGTGGGAATACCTAATAAATAAATAAATAAATAAATAATACAATGAGGACTAGGGAGGATTTTTTTTATGTGCAAACACCACAGTTCTGTAAACGCAACCTGACAAGCAGAGCTCTCACACAACATAGAAAAAAACCTGGCCCTCCCATTATAAAAGGTTGCAGTTCCCTCTCCGAGAGACCCTCTGATTGGTTGTGGGAGGCAGCAGGCATTGAGCAATCACAGAGTCCCATGAGACTGCTGGGGCCTGCTTGTGTTGCTCGTTGGCCAGGGATACATCCATCAAATACTGCTGAGCTGCTCGCCCCTCCCAACACAGGCAGGTATAATGATTAAAGTGGGTGCACTTACTGCTGATGTTGGGCCATGCTGTAGGCACAATACTGTTGGGGTTTGGTTTTTAAAAAAATAAATAAATAAAATATTTCTGCATTCAGGTGCACTTTGGTTTGTGACTTTGTGGAGTTGCCTTCTGGAATGATTGTCCCACTCTTGCTAGCCTGCTTTTCTGGGTTGTGCTTTTGCTGTGGGCTCAAAAACTGATTGACTAGGCATTTAAACAGCTGAAGTTGCTGCAAATGGCAACAACACGTGCTGTGCCAGGTGGCACCATCACCGTCATGGAACCAAATAGCTCTGAAGTGTTCTGAAGTTTCCGGGGGGTCTGGAATTCCAATTCTGAAATCTGAAACTTTTGAACTAGCCCCGAAGCACTGTCGCATTGGGTTACTCTTTTTTACAAAAGGAAAGAAGGCTAAGTTTTCCAGTTGAACTAGTCACACTAGATTGGGCCACTCTGCTCCAAATTGTATAAACTGAGTTTACACTTTACTTTGATGCCAGGCTAGCAAAGCAAGTATTGTAAAATGACAATATATTTATAAATAAATGGAACATGAGACTTTTGAATATATTAAAAATATAGGCATAGTTTACTTAAATTTAAATGGAAAATATCAGTAGCTTACATAGAATGGTATTGATAGCCAATCAAAGTTACATGATCTTAAAACATTTCTATTTTAAGAAAAAAGCTTCTAAACGCTTAACATATGCTCAATTCATTTGCTCAAAGATATCAAGAATCATACATTACATTCTTCCCAGTTCTTTCCTTTGTCTGCCAAGATGTTGATAAGAAAGAAACTCCAATAGTATGTGGAAGTTCAGTCTGAAAAATGCCAGGCTGTGTCTCTCTTCTTAAAGCAGTTTGCCAGAAGCTAACATTCCTAAGCAGTGATGTCAGTTACTATGGAAAAACACAGGACTCTAACTGGCTCTCTTAATTCTGAGCAAGTAAAGAACCTCAAATTTCCTTCAAGGTCTGAACAAAAACCTTATATTTCAATCAAAAATAATTTTCAGATTACAGAGAGACTGACCACAGCTTCAAGGTTTTTGAACTATTAATTAAAATAGATATGTTATCTAGAAAAAAGTAACTTAAATCTTCCTTCTCAGTTTGGAGATGTTTATGGCTGGATCATTTGTCATTTAGACACACAAATGATAAGGTCCTAGATACTTAGACTGGTAAGTCCCTTTGAAGTCTCCTACATTAGCCTTCTGTCTCTGTTTCCTTGGATACGGCGAAAGTTCATTCAGTTTAGAAAAAAACTTAATTAGAATGCAAACTAAGGGGGCCCAAGCCTGGACCAAGCTAATCACAGAAGCTGATTTTAAAAATCAGTGCTGCAAAATACAATTCTAATACATTGATGCAGAAAGTTAACATATAGAAGTTCAAAATTAATACATTAGGAACCCAGATGGCCAAAAAATATATACTTATAATAGGAAATACATGACGGTGCCACCAAGTATCCAGCCCAGTTCCTCAGAACTTCAGAATTTGGCTCGAGTACCCGGAAGCACTATTTGGTACAGCACTAGTAAAAAAAAAAATGTAGGTCATAAATACATCCATGGGGTATATTCAAATGGGAAAGCTGATGTGGGTGAGGAAGGGCTGTTGCTGCCATATATCTCCTCCAGAGAGCACCCATGCAGATGGAGTGTGTGGGGAGCAATTCAAACGGGCAGCTACCAGCTCTATATGTGGTCATTAGTGGGTTCTCCATGGCCCATGAGAGTACGCATCCAGTCACTTCATCTTCAGACAGATGGTCAGAGTCTAGGTGGCCATGAAGGGAAGCATCTCATCTAAAAACACCCATTGTAAATTAGCATGCAGTGATTTCCATGGGCTTTTCTATTTAAAAATGATAAGGTGTGAAAGTCCTCTAAATCTAGCGAAATAATTAAAAATAATTCCATAATTCTCAAATGAATCCATAAATGCACTTATTTGGGGACATTCCAATTTCAGCATGTCCATGATGTCCCAAGATTTTACAAGCCTACCAAGATTCTGTCAAACCATGTGATATCTATGAATAACAAAGAGACTAAGGGTGAAAACAGACATGACGCTAGCCACCCTTTAACCACCTTTGGTGGTAATTTATGCATGTTTCAGGGCCGCATAGGGCACCAATACAGCCTTGCAATATGCATAAATAACCACCAAGGGTGGTTAAAGGGTGGTTAGTGTCATGTCTGTTTTCACCCCAAGTTGCATGCCAGGGGTGAGCAATTACCTGATTCTGAGAGCTGCATCCATTTATCACAATGGTGCCAAAGAGCTGCATGTGGCTCTAGAGTCACAGTTTGCCCACTTCTCTTGTATGCTATTGCCATAACCATCTCAACATCAGTCAACATCCAGTCACAGCTCACTTAAACAAAAGACATTAAGGGTGCTGTTTTTAATTTTTTTTACCCCACATAATTACTGAGTGCAACCATGCTCAGGAGTATCCAGCCCAGCGTGTAAACTGATTTTGAATGGCCAATAGGTGGTCAAGTTGGATCTATGAATCAAAGAGCGTTTTCAGACAAGACACTCTCCACACACTACCCACCGACCACCCACCCACTATACATGTTACAGGACACCCATAGGGCAACACTGCAGTCCTGAAACATGTATAGTGGGTGGGCAGTGGGTGAGTAGTGGGTGGAGCGTTTCTTGTCTGAATACACCAAAAGTCCTTTTTTTAACCAACCTCCCCCACCCACCCCTACTCATGCCCCCGCATGGAGCAACCTGAGTTTCTGATCATTTTAAAAAGGCCAAAGAATCACAGACACAACTATTTGCCCCCGCACTAGGAATAAGGCACAGACACAAAGGACATGGGTAAAACTGGCCGCAGCTGTTTTATTGAAGCCGAATTTAATTAATAACCTGTTAAGAAAACAAGAAACCGATTAAGCCAATTAAATTCAATTAACAACCATGAATAACGGTGGATAGAATTAAAAGTCAATTACCCTAATTCGAATATTTTCCATGCCAAATTGTGAGGTAAATTAGAATATCCAATTAATCAGAACCTTTCCAATTAGAATGCCAATTAAATGCTGATTAGAATTATACCTAATTAACTTAGGTGAATAACAAGGGGGGTGACGAGATGATAAAACTTTACCATCTCTCACTCCCCGCATTCAGTACCATAATGGCAACCATTCTGGATTGGAGATACTGGTCCAATCCCCCTCTAATGGACTGACTTGATCCATTTTTCCAGAAGGACAGACACTGCTGATGCAAACCTCAGGACCTCTTAAATCCTACCTGTAAGCACTTAATGCTTGCCCTTCTTTACTGTGATAATTTGGGGTGCCCATCTCCTAAATTACCCACCAGGTACACCTTGCAGAATGAATCCCATCATCTGCCCATAACCCAGACTATAAAGACCTTACCAGTTTAACCATATGGTACTGAACACCGCAACAGCCGCAACAATTAACAACAGGCCTACACATCTAACCCTGACATTTCCAATCAGAATGGTACTGTGAGGAAGTTGAAAACCCTACTCCGAGGGAAAAATTCCTTCCTGATCCCACACTAAATAGGTGACCAGATTAGACCCACAGTACCAGTCAAGGGGTGGGTGGGTGAGCTTCTCTAGCGTGCTGCCAACCGAGTGACGGGCTGCGTGGTGTGCTACTCCATGTGGCCCTAACTGGCCAATCAGGGAGGCGCCTTTCTGCACCTCCGTCAATGCCTTGCAAGCCGCAATCCCGAGCAGATTGAGGCTTGCAATGCTGCAGCCAGCTCGACCCCGGCCCCAAATTCGGTGGGAAGGCTTGGCAGACGCCCTAACCCAGTGTCCCATTCCTCAAGTAGGTGGGCACAAAATCCCCCGCAGCGAACAGGGCACATAGCGGGGGGATTTTGTGGAAAACTGACATACTGGAGTCTTAATCTACCACAGGAAATTACAGAAACTCCTTGGGGCCTTCACAGATCCAAATTCTGTGCTGAGTTTCAGTGTGTATAAAGCAGCCAGAACCAATGGGACTACATTAGATGCAAATGAATTCAAGACTTGGCCCATCAAGTCTCCTGTTACTTAGATAGTTCCTTTTCCTCTCACATTAGTGCCAACTTGGCCCCAAATAATTAACATGTTTTGCAGTATTGCAGTGTAAAATCAAAGAAAGGTGTGTTTTCTCTTTGTGCCCCAGAGATAGAAAGAAGCAGAAGGTATTTGTGATCCAGCCCATCTGTAACCAGAAATTTGTGAAACTTTCATGTTATTCTTGTAAATGTGTTTATTGTTTAAATAGAAGTAATTATTTTTCTTCTCCTGCTGGAAGCTTAAGGCTCAAGCCAAATGTCTTCAGCATTCTGCTAGCAGATATTACATTTTATAATAGAGCACATATGTTCAATTGTTTTTATGGAAAATCTGGTAGGTAGTAACACTGTTGGTTGCTTGAATATGTAGATGAGACTTCCAGAGAAAGAAAATCTGCTAAAATAGCAGTTTGATAATTATATAAGCAAACGTTCAGCTACACACTCACATAGTATATTGCTTTGCAATTGTGAAGTATCTTCTTTGCTTGTAAAATATTTTGGTCTAGCCCACCCCTTGCCCCCATATCAGTGCAACTGTGGGACAAATTTTGCACATAGGTGCTATGTAACATGAGAGGAAGTGAGGGAGATGTGTCCCTCAAGGCATCCTTATGTTTCCCTCAAAATTTGACAGCAGTCTGCTTCATAAAATCCCATGTCCCTCCCCCCTGGTCAAAATTTTAAGCTGTGGCTGCACATGTGAATAGCCACTGAAAAAAGACTACAGCTCTTATTATGCTGGAATAACCCGTGCTTATTTCAATGGGTTGCGCTGGCTCAGTACTTGGGAGCATTGCAATCTAAGACAGCTAAAAAGAGAGGGAGAGCTTGGTAGAGGTTTGTATATGTCTTTTCTCTGCAATGAGCTTTGTCTTCTTGTGGAAATTGCACCTCCACCAATATTTATATCTATACATTTTCATTGTTTCCTGTTCTAAAGGTTCTAGCCAAGAATGAGGCATATTTGTTCATAACACTGCAAACCACATGGTAAAAGTCAGAGCCCTTTCAGACGTGCATGAAATTTGTGCTGCTTTGCTGGGGGTGAGGGGAATGAGGAGCCAGGGAAAGCTTGAAGGAAGAGGTGAATTTTGAGGAGGGATTTGAAGATTTGGAGCTCGGAAGCCGAGCAAATGTGTTCATGGAGGGAGTTCCAGGCATGGGGGACTGCCAGGGAAAAGGGGCTGATGAATTTTGAGGAACAGGAGAGTCATGTGTAGATGAGGGTGGTGGAAGAGGAAAAGCGGACTCCTGGACAGAAGTGTAGCAGGAAATGAGTACTGAGAGATAGGGGGGAACAAGCCCATGAAGAGACTCGTAGGTAAAAAAAACAGGAGTTTGTGCAGAATGCATTCAGGAAGAGGGAGTCCATGGATAGAGGCAAGGAGGGGCTGTACATGGTCAAAGCAGTGGGCAGGGTGAATGACCTTGGCAGCTGGGTTATGAACAGAAATGAGAGGAGCAAGGTAAGAGCTAGGGATGTGCCAACAGAACCGAGTTTGGAAATTCGGTTCGGTTTGTTTCAAAAATCAAGTTTGGCTTGGAAGTTTGGTTCGGTCGACCGAACTAGTCGAGTTCGTTCAAATTCCAAAATTCCGAACCGAGTTCGTACATTCAAAACCAGTTTTTAAAGCTGTTTTTGGCCTTCCGAACTGGTTTGGATTCACCTGAACAGTTCGTTAGAATTTCAGTTCCGTTCAGAAGTTCGGTTCGGTCGACTGAATTAGTTGAGTTCGGTCTGAACTCCGAACTTCCGAACCACGTTTGCACATCCCTAGTGAGAGCAAGGAAGGTCAGTGAGAAGGAGGTTGCAATAGTCAGTGTAAGAGATGACCAGGACAAGGTTTTTAGCAGAGGAAAAACTGAGGAAAGGATGGATCTTAACAACGTTGTACAGAGATAAGCATGCGGATTTGGCAACAGAATCAATCTGAGGTTTAAATAAGAGGGAGGAGTCAAAGATGAACCCTAGACTACGTGTTTGAAGGACGGGCTGGATGATGACCCCATGAACGAAGACAGAGAAGGAAGAGAAAGAGGAAAGATTAGGCAAAAAGATGAGGAGTTTGGTTTTAACCATGTTAAATTTGAGCTGACTATGGGATATTCAGGCAGAAATGTCAGAGAGGCAGTTAGGGGTGTGCATGTAATTTTCGTTATTAAAATAACGATAACAAAAATTGTCATTTTTGTTTTTGTTATTTCAATAATGAAAAGGACAACCTAGAATAACGATAACACTAATGAAAATGACAATTGAGAATACCAAAAACGACAACTGAGAATACCGATAATGGTAAAAAGAATGGTAATGATATTGATAACGATAACGATATCGATACCGATACTGATATCAAAAATGATCCCAAAATGATATCAAAACCAATACAAAAACAATAACAAAAAAGATAACAAAAAGAATAAGAAACAAAAATGACAATGTCGTTATCATTGTCGTTATTATTAGTGCTGTGACAGTCTGGTTTTGGAGGGGAAAAGTAGAGAAGGGATGAGGGAGCAGACATCTCGGAGTCTTAACAGGATTGAACTCTTGAAATGTACCTCTGTTGGGAGGGGCGAGCAGCTCAGCATTATCTGATGGCTGTATCCCTGGCCAATGAGCAGCACAAGCAGACCCTAGCAGTCTCATGGTTGCTGCCTCCCACAACCAATCAGGGGGGCTCTGGGGGAGGGGCTTACACTGCAACCCTTTATAATGGGAGGGCCAGTTTTTTTATCTATGTTGTGTGAGAACTCTGCTTGTCAGGTTATGTTTATAGAACTGTGGTGCTTGCACATAAAAAATCCTCCCTAGCGCTCATTGGATTATTTAATTTATTTAATTACTTATTTATTAGGTATTCCAATCAATACCTTTCCTTCCTCATACAAATATGAAAACAAAAAACAAAAATGACATGGGGGCCTAGTGCACATCCCTAGTTAGTGATGAGAGACTGAATAAAGAGAAAAAGAGAAGGGGTGAAAAGACTGAGTTGGGTATCATCACCATACAGATGGTATTGGAAGCCATGAGATTCAACGAGTTTGCCTAGGGACAGAGTATAGAGAGAGAAGAGAAGAGAAGAGAAGAGAAGAGGGCCAAGGACCTCCAACCAAGAGGGTAAGAGAAGTAGAGGAGGCACCAGCAAGAAACACATTGAAGAATCAGTCAGAGAGGTAGGAAGATAACCAGTTGAGGACTGAGCCACGGAAACCAATGGAGTGGAGGGAGAGTAGTCGACATTGTCAAAAGCAGCAGAGTGATCAAGGAGGACAAGGATGGATTAGAGGCAATTGGATTTTGCTAAGAGAAGGTTGTTAGTTATTATAATTTATTTTAGCAAGAGCATTCTCAGAAGAGCAGAGGGGGTGGAAGCCAGATTAGAGAGGGTCAAGGGAGGAGTTGGCTGAGAGGAAGTCAAGACAATGGGTTGCCTTGACAGCACGTTACAGGAGCTTAGAAACAAACGTGCCTGTAACAGCACTTTACAGGAGCTTAGAGACAAAAAGGGAGGAAAGAAATGGGATGGTAATTAGAGGGATTGGAAGGATCAAGAGTAGGCTTCTTGAGGATAGGAGAAACAGTGGCATGTTTGAAGACAGAGGGAAAGGAGCTGGTAGGGAGGAAGAGACTGACTATGTGCAGGAAGGATGGGGTGTAGGGATGTGCAAACAGAACACGGTTCAAATATTCGGACGTTTGGTTCAAAACCCGAGTTCGGGTTCGGTTCTGTGTAGTTCAGTTCGGCTGAACCTGACCAAACATCCGAAAATAGCGCTATCGATACCGATATCAATATTTTTTTTCAGTTTTGGTATGATTTGGCCCTGAAACTACCCCTGGTCTCAACCCCTGGTGCCAGGAAGTCTGCTCCTCAGCTGCCTCACCCTTCCAAACATGTTTTTCCCACCCAAAGTCACATTTTTCCCACCACCGAACTCATCTGAACTCATCCGAACTTTTCCTAACTGTTCAGCCATTCGAACGTTCAGTACAGTCGTCCAAACAGGCTAAGTTTGGCACGAACTCCGAACATCCAAACCACGTTCACACATCCCTAATGGGGAGACAGTGGATGTGATACAGATCAGGAGGAAAGATGAGATAGGATCAAGGGGACAAGTGGAAGTGTTGGAAGTGCAGAGCAGGGAGTTGATGGGGATAGGGGGAAGAGGACAGGCGGGAAGGAGGGGGAGGAAAAGGGCGTAGGCAAATAGGGGATGGAGAGGAGTGGGAAGCGTGTCTGAAGTCCTCTGTGTGCTCTATTTCAGGCCAGTGCAGTTTTAAAATCAGTGCACTACTGGGTGAGGTAAATCTATCCTTACAAGAGCGGCTTTGGATTTGTTCGCTTATTCAAACGTTGGAGCAATGATTACTGCGCACAGTCTGTGCATGCACTTCCGGCCATTTGTCTACCAGTCCAGAAGCTGCACTAGAGCAGTGACGGGGGATCAGGGAAAGGCAGGGGAGGGGAGCGTCATGGGGATTGGGGCTGGTGGAGGGAAGAGGTGGGGAAGGGGAGTTTTAAACAGCATGGTAACGTGGGAACAGATTAGCATGCACTTAATGGGCATTTTTACACACACGTTAAAGTTCCAGATTTTTCAGTCTTCTGGGTTTACAAGTCCACAAGTAAGTTCCAGATAGGGATGTGCAAACAGAACGGGGTTCGGATGTTCGGCCGTTCGGTTTGAAAACCAAGTCCGGGTTCATTCAGTTCGGGACCCGAGTTCGGGTTCAGTTGTTCGGTTCAGTTGAGTTCGGTTCAGTCTAATGTTCAGCAGAGTTTGGACCTGCCGCAAGGCTTGGGGTGTTCCAGGGACCCCCAGGAGTGCCCGTGGTGGCATGGCAGTCCGTCAGAGACCCAGCAGCAGCAGCAGCAGCAGAGACCGGGAAGAATTGGCGCTTGGCACCCTGGGTTGCCCTGGCATTGCAGGCTGGCAGGCCTCCAGTTCTGCTCGCTCTGTGCTGGATAGGATCTCCACTTCTAGTCACCATCAAGGCAGGCAGTGGCTGGCTAGCTAGCTGGCCATGTGAATCACCACCGGGCAAGGCTACTTGACCAATTTGCAGAAGAATTGGTTGAGATCTGGTGAGTAGGATGCTAGTCTGCAATGCCCAGCCCCGTATGGGTGCCATGCCAGCCACCAAGCCCTGGCCAGGCCTCTTCCCTGCCTGTAACGTAGGTTCCAGAACCCTGAGGGTGGGTCCTGGGGCTGGAAGGGCTGTTACTTGATGCGGTGGAATTACAGTGCTCTGTGAGCGGAATGATGGCCCCAAAACCCTGACATTGTGTCCTGGAAATAGAGTGGCTGACTGCTAAATTAACTGGATGGACAGCCCCCTGTGCCTGTAACGTAGGCCCCAGAACCCTGAAGGTGGGTCCTGGGGCTGGAGTGGCTGGCTGTTTCTTGATGTGGTAGAATGATGGCTCTGTGTGAGTGGAATGACAGCCTCAGAACCCTGAGGGTGGGTCCTGGGACAGGAGTGGCAGCTTCTGGATGAATTGGAATGACAGCTCCCATGTGGAGGGTCCTTATTTTCTTATAGCATGGCCCAGGGTCAGTCGGCTCTGCTCCTGTTGGACACAGACAGCTATTTGGACTTAGAGGAGGTATCCAGAATCATCACTGAGGCAGGTAAGGAAATAGTCAAGAGAAGATTGCTTCCAGGCTGGCTCGCATGGGTGGATCAGCAGAGGCCCAGACAGGGCTTGGTGACTGACAGCACCCCCACTCGGCCAGGTATTGCAGGCTTGACTCGTACTCAACAGAACTCAAGAAGCCCTAATGCCAATCAGTCAAGCCTTGCCCGGTGGAGAATCACGTGGACACCCAGTAGCAGACATTGGATTGCCCGGTCCCAGAACCCGTGGCACAGCATAGATGGCATTGGCAGCAGCAGCAGACATGGATTGTCTGGTAGCATAAACCGTGTTAGCATAGCAGAGGCAGCATTGGCAGCAGTGGAAGACATTGGATTGCCAGGACACATTACCCGAGGCACAGCAGACAGCAGCACCAGTATTTGCCTGTGTGCAGCACCTATGGATGGTAGGAGTCAGGATGGTAGGATTTTCTAGGGAAGAGCTTCCATACAGCAGCATATGGCAGCAGCAGGATTGCTTGGAAACATTTGGATTGGCCAGGGCAGAGCACCCACAGACCAGCAGACAGCAGCAGCAGGATTACCAGGCCAGTGGGGCACACCACTCAGGGTTGCCAGGGAAGGAAGACAGCCACCTTGCCATTAGAGGCAGGCAGGCTGGGGCAGGGCTTCAACTTTGCCCACAGGTCGGGCAGACAGGCAGCATGTAATGAGCAGAAGGCAGGCAGACTGAGGCAGGCTTTGAGCTTTGCTCACAGGGAGGGAAGACGTGCAGAAGGCAGGCAGACTGAGCTTTGAGCTTTCCAACATGGCAGGGCAAGCAGAAAGGCTGGCAAAGACTGTGCAATGTCATTTTCATTATTGTTGATATCAATACCAATACCAATTTCTTTTTTTCTTTTCTTTTTTTAAAAAAAATATTCTTAATTTTATTTTAAGGAAAAGTACAAATAACCAGACCAGAAATAATCTTCTTACAAGACAAAAGCAGGTTCACATTCCCTGGACAAATAATTACACCAAACAAACAAGGTTAAACTATTCACGAAAGCAAAAGTTCTCAACTAACATCTTTGAAGTAAGGTACTAATAAAGTCTATGGTATATTTCCTTCTATTAGGTTAGATATATCTATTAGGTCCAAATATCTTCTGGTACTCTTTCTTGTCCATCTACTTTTCCTCCAAGGTCAGAATAATTGGTCCCAAGTCTCTTCAAATCCCTGCCTCTTATTATGAAGATCTGCATGAAACCTTTCCATGGTACACATGTACCAGATTCTGTGGCACATTTCTTCTATGGAGAGATCCTCAGTCGCCCTCCAGTGTTTAGCTACAATATTTACGGCTGCTAGAAAAATACTCTTACATGATCCCTGACACTGAATCATATTTTTTGTCTTGGGATATAAACCAAGCTGAGCTATTTCAGGCTTAAATGGGATCACTTCCCCAGCTACCTTATTGAGTAACTTCCAAACCTTGCACCAAAATAGCTGGACCTTCCCACAGTCCCACCAACGGTATTTGTAGCTCCCCCTTTCTCCACATCCCCTCCAGCATAACCCTCTCCCATTCGGGTCCACAAATCTCACCCTTTCTGGTGTCAGGTAGAATCTGGTAGTCAGCTTGACCTGAATTTCCCTGACCTCCAGGGAGACCACACATTTATTCATGTGGCACCATATTTTTTTCCCCTCCTCTACTTCCAGGGGAATACAAAGGTCCTTCCTCCATTTTTCCAGATAATCTACCGAGGAGTCATATGTTAATTCCTTTAATTCCTTGTATATCCTACCCAATCTGCCTGAAGCCTTGTTTCTTTTAAACAGTATCTTCTCTAGCATCAGACGTTCCATATTTAGGCTGTTCTTATTCTTTGGGGAAATAGCCCTTCCCCTCAACTGCAAATATTGAAAAGTATTTAGATTCTCTTGTGTCAGTTCCTGTAATCTTTGAGGTGATATGAATTTTCCCACCCTAAACAATTGCTCCATTCTAGTTACCCCTTTGTTCCTTAGAGCTGACCTAATCTCCAGGGCTATGCTCCGTTCCCTAATTTGTAACGAATCTATTGGGGTGAAAGGGAACAGCTCTCCTTCTATCCCTATTCTTTTCTTGTCCTTCTATCCCCAGTTCTTGATCAACATTTCTGCAAATGGGTGGTCATATTTAATTTCCCTGGGGATACTGCCCTGATCTACAATCAGGTCCTTTAATGTCTGGGCCCTTAAGAGCTCCTTCTCTAAAACTGCCCATTCAGGTGCCTTTGAATTGTGATACCAGTCATATAACGCCCCCAGAGATGCTGCCATATTATATAGCTTTACGTCTGGAACATTTAACCACTCTTTCTGTCTAAGTTGTAGTAGGCCTTTTTTCTTTATATGTGGCTTTTTCCCATTCCACACTATATCTTTCAAAAGATCATCACTTAATTTAAAGAAGGCAGTTGGGAGTTGAATCGGAATTACCATAAGCTTGTACAGAAGCTTGGGGAGCATGAGCATTTTGAAAAGATTGATTCTCCCCAGCCACGACACCATCAATTTCTTCCAAGGGTGTACTTCTTCCTTCAAATGTTTAATTAGTGGCAAAAAAATGACGGAATATAATTTTTTTGTATTTTTTGTTAACATTACCCCCAGATATTTCAAACCTGAATCACTTACTGGGAAAGGTGATATTCCCTTTAGTTCCTCCTGTTTAGTCCCCTGTCCAATGACTAACACATAAGATTTCTCTTTGTTGACTGAAGGTACTACCGAATTTCTCCATTACCTTCAGCAGTTCCGACAGCGTCTCCTTTGGGTTAGTTATGTATACAAATAAGTCATTGGCATACAACGAAAGTTTAGTCACCTGTCCCCCTATTTTTACCCCTTCTATTTTTTCATTCTGTCTAATCGCTGCTGCGAATACCTCCAAAACCAGGGGGCAACCCTGTCTAGTCCCCCTCTGCAACCTAAAAAGTTCTGAGAGCTTCCCATTAATTAAAATACTGGATTGTGGTTTCTTATAGATTGCCATAAGCCATCTCATAAAGTTACCTCCAAAACCCAACTTCCCCATGATCTCAAATAAACATTTTGGCTCCACAAAATCAAAGGCTTTCTCAGCATCGGCAGAGATTACAATAGCTGGATTTTGTTGCTTGTTCAGTGCATATATCACACTGATAGCCTTCCTAATGTTATCCCTTTCCTGCCTGCCTGGAATGAAACCCATCTGATTTATGTGAATAATTTCTTCACTAATCGCTTTCAGTCTGTCAGCTAAGATTTTAGAAAAAATCTTAAAGTCCGTATTCAGCAAGGAGATGGGGCGGTCGCTGCCACATTTGTCCGGATCCCTACCAGGCTAAAGAATCAATGTGATTACTGCATTATAGAAGTTCTGCAGCATTTCTTTTTCTTTTAAAATATTGTTATACACTACTGTAAGGTGTGGCACAAGGACTGGTGCAAAGGCTTTGTAAAATTCATTCAGAAATCCATCAGGCCGAGAAGCCTTATTATTTTTTGAGGCTATTATAGCCTCCTAGACTTCCTTCTCTGTGATAGGGGCCTTCAAAAAAGCCACTTGATCCACATTTAGTTTGCGCAATTTTACTCCCTCCAAGAATTCACGAATTTCTGTTTCCTCCGGATTTTGTGAGGAATATATTTCTTTATAAAAATCCAGAAATGCCTGTGTAATATGGGGGAGCTCTGTACAGCTTTCATTTTGCTTATTGATCAACTTTGCTATGTGCGCTTTTCTCTGCTTTATTTTAATTAGTCTAGCCAATGTCTTTCCAGCCCTATTGCTGTTTTCATAAAAATAGATTTTTATTTTATTGAGTTGTATTTTAGTCTTTTCCAGCTCTAGCACATTTATGATTTCCCTGTTTTTAACTATTTCTAATTTTAAAGCTTTAGTGGGGGAGACTTTGTTTTTTGCTTCCAATTTTTATAAGTTAGCATATGTTTCTTTCTTTTGTTGTCTTTTGTCATTAAGAATTTTGGCCTGCAAAGCGATAAGGTTGCCCCTAGTTACCACCTTTGCTGCTTCCCAGGGTGTTTTCAGATGTGACGGGGGCAGTTGGCCCGTCACAAAATCAGTACATTGATCCCCTGCCGGGATGACCCGTCACGCCATACCAGACATGCCGGGGGATCCCGGCGGGGAATCGAGGAGGGGAGCGCATGGCGCAACGTGCAGCCGCATGGCCCCACCCCCTCCAGGCTCCCCGTCACCTGCCCTCTGGGGAGACAGGCAGGCGGCGGGGTCAATGC
>QEPC01014089.1:234149-262799 GCA_003113815.1 Sphenodon punctatus | reverse complement strand
AACACGGTGAACCACGGTGAATACCCACCTGTGGTCACCGTGTACCGTACGTCTGTTTGCGGTGCGCCAGATGTTGGCCACGGTCAATCCCCACATGGGGTTCGTTTGAACCACGCTTCCCGGGCTAGCCGGGGGAAGGTCCCGGGAAGCATGGTCAAACAGACCCCGGGCCATGGCCAAGAAAAAGTAACGTCTGGCCGCGTGCCATGGCCCGGGATCCCCGGCGGGATCCCGGGCTGTGGCACGGTCGGCCGGACGCGGTGGACGCATTGGCCCTGCCGCCTGCCCGTCTCCTCGGAGGGCGGGCGGTGGGGTGCGTGGAGGGGGCGGGGCCGTGCGGCCGCACGTTGCGCCGTGCGACCCCGGCCCCTCCCACTTTCCCCACCGGGATCCCCCCGGCACGTCTGTTGTGCCGTTACGGGGTGACCCCGGTGGGGAACGAAGCCGGTGGTGCCGGTACGGGGCCAAAGGGCCCCGTATCGTCTGAAAGTACCCACAGTGACCACAGGTGGGTATTCACCGTGGCTCACTGTGATCTCGTAACTTCTGAAAATACCCCCAGAGTACTGCCGGGGATTTAACTAAATCCGAGTTTAATGTGAAATATTCCACAATGCTCCTCTGTATCTGCATTTTATTTCCCCCACTCCTAAGCAGGCTCCTATTTAGTTGCCAGTTAAAAGATTTGGGGCGCATGTCTCCTGGTTCTTTGAATATTGTCACCACTGCATTGTGGTCTGCCAGCACCGCTGGTGTAATATAACATTTTACTCCTCTATGAGCATCCATTTTATTGATCAGCACGTGATCAATACCAGTATAGCTATTGTGGATGACTGAAAAAAATGTATAATCCCTCTCTTTCCCGTTTAGGTGCCTCCAAAAGTCTACCCATCCATATTGTTCTAAAAGCATAGACAGATCCCTTTGCTCCCTTTTTACACCACCTGCACAAGAGTGGTCCAACCCTGTTATTGTGGCATTGAAGTCCCCCTGGATGGTGATCCAACCTTTAGCCACTTCTGCTCTTCTTTTAAAGGTTTCTTTGAAGAAGGCTGCCTTCCTCACATTGGGCGCATATATGTTTGCTATAGTCATCAGTGTGCCCTGCATCTTCCCAATTATACAAAGGAACCTGCCTTCCTTGTCTCTAATACATTTTTCAATCTCAATGTTTTTCTTCTTGCCAAATCCTATTAAAACTCCCGCTTTTTTCTTTTTTGCACATGAGGCACATAAACCTCCTATCTTTGAGTTTGCAAATCTAGCGACATCTTTATCCAATAAATGGGTTTCCTGGAATAGGAATATGTCAGCCCCCTGCTCTTCTACAAAATTTCTCACTCTTTCTTTTCTGTGGGGAGTTTAAACCTCTGACATTGATAGTAACACTTTTAAAACTAGTCATTCTCCAATCTCAAGTTATATTTGGGATTGATCCCCTTTTTCAAACACCCAGTAACTTGCCATCCCCCTGACTTTTTGGTGTTATCTTATGGCCTGTTAAAACCATGTTTCAACTCTCTTGCATTGTACCTACTTCTTGAAATCCATTGTCTCTTTTCCATTATCAGTACCTTGTTGTGAGAACCTTTACTTTCCCCAACCCTTTCCACCTTGAATTCAGCCCCTCTCCCCTGTCTAAATTGTCCCACCCCCTCCACTTCCCACTCTGGCGCTTGCACCAGCCCTTCATCCTCCTTCCCCTACTTGTATAAGGGACCCGCTGAAAGCCTGCACCTGGTTTCAAAATCCCAAGGTGTGCCCTTCTCCTCACCCCCAGCTCCTTTCAACTCAATTGTTTTAGTTTCCCATCTTGTTGAATCAAGCCCTTTACAATAATTAAGACCCATTCCCCAATAGACACATTCCCCAATCAGTACATTCAAGCCCTCAACACAGTTCCTTGATCAGTGTCTCTATCTTGCATCCCATGCTTCTTCATCTCTTCTCTTGCCTCTGCTCTATTTGCCTCTGCATCTGGAAGCCTAGCATTAGGCTGGATTCAGCGGTCTTGTGCTCTGGTGCTGGGAACTGCTGGTTGTGCTGCCAAAAAGACCTCCATATCTTCAGTGTTTTCAAAAATTTCTTCTTCCCATTATCAATGATCATCATTTTCACAGGACAAATCAGTTTTGGTTTCAGATTTCTCTCATTAAGCTGACCAAAGTATTTGTTCCATCTCATTCTTTTTAAAAAATTGTTCCTGTGGCATAGTCAGGAAACACTTTCACAATCTGCTGCTGGAATGACAGTTTCTTCTTAATTCTGGCATTTTTCAAAATCTCTTATTTTATTTGATAATCTCCGAATTTTACAATTATGGAGCGAGGGGGATCCAGGTCTTTCTGACCTGGCCGCCCTGTTCTGTGAATCCTATTAATTACTGCAGAATGGAGATGCACCTCCTCTGGAAAGTTTTCTTTCAGCAGAGCCCAGATCATTTCATTAACCTTTTCAGTGCCTGCCATTTCTTTACTTCCATTAAAGCTTAGGTTCCCTCTGCGGGAGCGATTCTCTAAGTCCTCACACTTGAGTAAAAGAAAGGCTGTCTCACCTCTGACTCTATTAAGCTGCTCCTGAGTAGTTAGGGTCTGATCCTCTATTGAAGAGATTCTTTCCTCTGCAGCCTCTATCCTTCTAGCCATCCCCTCCAGCTTTTTGTTGCCTGCATCCACTGCCTGCTTGATCTGCTTCATTTCAGCTTTAAATTCTTTTCTCATTTGTAGGAGCAGGATTTTTAGGGACCCTTCTTCTCTCTCCTCCACCTCTGATTCAGATGAGGCCTGGTCAGTTTCTTTTTCACGCGCTTCAGACGCCATTAGCGGCTCATTACTGCCCTCCCCCATCTCTCTCTGCTCCGTGGTCAGTTTCTTCTGGCAGAAATGCTCCAGCGCATTTGCCTGTGAGATTTTCTGTCGAGGTTTGTTCTTACCTGCCATCTCTGCACACCTTTGGGGTTGTTTTTATTTTTTTTCCCCTTTTTGACTTGAATATCAGGCTGGGGGGAGTGGAGCTCAGGTAGCTTTCAGCTGCTAGCTCTGATGCATGCGCAGATCACCCCACCAATACCAATTTCAAATATTTTATTTTCGTTATCAGTATCAATATCATTTGGTCCCATGATTGCACCAAAAACCGGAACCCAGAAACCTGAAATGGTATTTCAAATGTGTGTGTTCTGTCTGGCTTGTGAATTGTGGTGTCTGTCTGGCTTGTGTGAAAAATTGGTTGTGAGCTTGTGTGTGTGTGTGTGTGTGTGTGTGTGTGTGAGGTTTGTGGTGTGTGGTGAAGGATGAAAGGTGGGGAAAAATGAATTTGAGGAAGGTAAAGGTGGTGGAGGAGGAAGACTAGCCTGGACCATCTGTCGAGGTGGTGGAGGTGGGCTCCTCACCAGAGGAGGAAGAGGGCAGAGGAGGTGCCACTGCTGCCAGGTTTGTAAAATTTATTTTTGTTTATTGTTCCATATAATTTTGAGGACAAGAAGAATACTATCCTTTAGAGCGAGCTCACTCGCATGCAGGTGGGTGGGTTGTGGGCAGTCAGGCACAAACAGTGAGCATCAGCGGGTGGCAGCAGATGGGCAGGATTTGAAAGTGTATTATTTATGGTTTTGCCAGTGAGAGGGGGGTGGGGGCTTTTCCAGCAGTCAGGCATGAGCCGAAGCACCCACCCAGACATGTACAAGCCAAGGTCTCCAATTGCCATCCCTAGCACCCCAAGAAGGGAAGGATTTGCACGTGTTTTATTTATGGGTCTGCCACAGAGAGAGAGGGTGTGGGGGACTCTTCTAGGGGTGTGCAAATGCAGTTTGGATGTTTGGAGGAGGAGGAGCCCCGTTCCAAGACTACCCCTGGCATGGGATGGCGTATGCCACTGCGCCATCACTCCTTGTCAAGGGGCAGCTCGGGGAATCCCAGCAGCAGAAGGTTGACATTCAAGAAGAGCAACTGCTCCACAAATTTGGCTCCTAGTCTCAGGTGGTGTGAGGAGAAAATGTCCCCTGCCACAGAGAACACCCGCTCGCTGGGGACACTGGTTGGTGGGTAGGACAGGATACCCTTGGCCACTTTCGACAGGACCGGCCATACGTTGGATCGCTGCTTGGATCAATGCATGGCTCCTCCTCAAGGTAGGTCTCCACTGCTGCTGAGACGCCACCATACTCCCTCTGGTAGCTCTGGGTGGGCACCACCTTCCCCACTGCCCTCAGCCATGCTGTTTGCCCTTTTGTGTAATATTGAATATATATATTAGATAGATAGATAGATAGATAGATAGATAGATAGATAGATTAGATGAGATGTGCTGGGCTCCATGCTCTCCACAGTGGACTGAACACACACACACACACACACACACACACATATATATATATATATATATATATATATATATATATATATATATATATATATATATAAACAAAGACTACGTGTGCCAGGATCTCCCATTATATATAAATATATTACACAGGATTGGGGGGGCGTGGACACAGACAGCTCACAACAAACAACACAGGGAGGGGTACAAAACTGAAATGAAACCTAAATCAATCTAATCCTACTCTAAATAAATACAAAAACAGGGGAAGGGAATCAGAGATGGAGGAGGAGGGAGAATTCAATGGAGGTTAGGGAGAAAGGACACAGGGAGGTTAAAAAATAAAAATAACACCGAAGTCTCTCTAATCAAATATAAATAAATGAAACTAGGAGGTAAATGTGTGGGATGGGTGAAATAGGAGGAGGATGGCAATGGATTAGGAATAGGAAGGAACACAAACTGCTGGGAGAGGGAGACTTCTGAAAACAGCTGCTGTCAGGAACAGTGACTAGCTCAGAAGGTGTTGGGAGGGAAATTACTTTTGTTACTTGCTGCGCACGTCTTAAGTTATCAGAAGCCTCATCAGCTCTGTGCAGCCTAGCCCCATGCCCCCCATTTCCAATCGCAGACTGTGAAGCCAGTGGTCTGAGGAAAAAAGTGATGGTCATTGGGCAGGCTGGCTGCTACTCCAAGCCCCTCCACTTCTGGTGCCAAGAAGTTTTCTCCTCAGTGGCCCCCCCTCCCAGTCACGTTTTTGCCAACCGAACTCATCCGAACTCACCCAAATGATACTAAACTGTTCGGTTGTTTCCGAGTTCGGATCGATTTCAGTTCAATCGGTTCGGGTTCAGGTTCAGTCATTCGGTCATCTGACTGGACCGAGTTTGCTCCGAACTCCAAACTACGGAACCGCGTTCACGCATCCCTAGTTCCAGATTCATTTTTCATACACACACTGCCCTGAGGCAGTTCCTGGATGCATTCTTCACACAAACACTGCCCTGAGGCAGCCTAAAGTAGCCACGGCTGTAGATGTAACAGGCTGCCATGGAAACCAAGTAACCACAGCTGCCTAGAGCTAAGCAGTTTACCAGCAGAACTTTTTATACACAAAAATACTGGCAGAAGTTCTACGCAGAAGTTCAGCGATCCGGATATTTAAGATCTGGGTGAGTGATTTAGACACACAGGAAGTTCAGGATGTAACAACAAACTTCCAGGAGAAATGTGTGTGTGAAAACACCCAATGTTGTGTCTGCTGGTCATAATGGGTATTTTTACACACACATTTCTCCTGGATGTTTGCTGTTACATCCTGAACTTTCTGTGTGTCTAAATCACTCCACTTAGTACCAGTGGAACATGCTAACCATTCACAGGGTTTGTATGGGTTTGTATGGTCATACTAGTTAGCTGGCTGTTTCACAGGAACGCTGGACCGCAGCTCTTCATTCTAACCACACAGTTTGTGGTATAGTTTTTTCCTTTGTTTGAAGGTGAGGAACAATGGGGTCTTGTATTAATTTCAAAAAATCAATTGTGATTTTTCTCCTTTTCATTTGTAATGCTGTAGAGGGCAGGATGCTCTGTAGATTGCTACAGCATTCTGTCTTCACACTTCCTCCTGAGAATTGTGGTACTTAGTCAAAACAGAAATCATTATCTCCATCTCTCTCTTTAGTATTTATATATTTCCCACTACTCCCATCACTGTGGTATCAGAATCCTCATACACTCTCAAGATTTCCAACCTGTATAGTAGTATGAAGAAGCAAAAGCATTTTTATTCTTATGGTTGTTGAAAGATTAATGGTTGAAGCTCTTAACTCAGAACTTCCAAACTATGGGTCAGGGGCAGGCCACAAGACAGATCATTCCATTGATGGATGAGGTAATAATCCATCCTTTTTGATATTCAGTACTTTGCATGTCTTTGTTGCTCTCTCAATTAAGTTTAAGTTTAAATGGAGTCATGAAAGCAAAAATTTGGAAACCACTGTTCTAATATCTTCAAACGTTTCTTATGCCATTGCAAATAATAATATTTGTAAGACTGTGGTCCTCCAGACACTCTGGAGTGGTTCAACTTAGGGATGGGTGAACGCAGTTCAGAAGTTCAGAGTTCGGACCGAACTCGACCAGTTCGGTCAATCGAACCGAACTTCTGAACCGAACTCGATTTTTGAACTGAACCGAATTTCTGAATTTCCGAACCCATCCCTAAAAGATAACATTCCATTTAGTTCAATGGGGTTTGAATTTCTGAACTTTGTTTGGAAGTTCGGAGTTCGGACCAGACTCGAATAGTTCCGTCGACCGAACTGAACTTCCGAACTGAACCGAACCGAATTTTCAAACTCGGTTCTGTTCACCCATCCCTAGTTCAACTGAAATTAATGCAAGTAGAAGTGTTTTGAGCATCATGATGACCTACAGAAATAGGGGGTTAAGATGCTCGTCCATTTGACTGGTGTTCTTTAATATCTCCAACCCTGGTGTGTGTGTGTTAGGCATGGGCGAACAGATCGCGNACACACACACACACATATATATATATATATATATATATATATATATATATATATATATATATATATATATAAACAAAGACTACGTGTGCCAGGATCTCCCATTATATATAAATATATTACACAGGATTGGGGGGGCGTGGACACAGACAGCTCACAACAAACAACACAGGGAGGGGTACAAAACTGAAATGAAACCTAAATCAATCTAATCCTACTCTAAATAAATACAAAAACAGGGGAAGGGAATCAGAGATGGAGGAGGAGGGAGAATTCAATGGAGGTTAGGGAGAAAGGACACAGGGAGGTTAAAAAATAAAAATAACACCGAAGTCTCTCTAATCAAATATAAATAAATGAAACTAGGAGGTAAATGTGTGGGATGGGTGAAATAGGAGGAGGATGGCAATGGATTAGGAATAGGAAGGAACACAAACTGCTGGGAGAGGGAGACTTCTGAAAACAGCTGCTGTCAGGAACAGTGACTAGCTCAGAAGGTGTTGGGAGGGAAATTACTTTTGTTACTTGCTGCGCACGTCTTAAGTTATCAGAAGCCTCATCAGCTCTGTGCAGCCTAGCCCCATGCCCCCCATTTCCAATCGCAGACTGTGAAGCCAGTGGTCTGAGGAAAAAAGTGATGGTCATTGGGCAGGCTGGCTGCTACTCCAAGCCCCTCCACTTCTGGTGCCAAGAAGTTTTCTACTCAGTGGCCCCCCCTCCCAGTCACGTTTTTGCCAACCGAACTCATCCGAACTCACCCAAATGATACTAAACTGTTCGGTTGTTTCCGAGTTCGGATCGATTTCAGTTCAATCGGTTCGGGTTCAGGTTCAGTCATTCGGTCATCTGACTGGACCGAGTTTGCTCCGAACTCCAAACTACGGAACCGCGTTCACGCATCCCTAGTTCCAGATTCATTTTTCATACACACACTGCCCTGAGGCAGTTCCTGGATGCATTCTTCACACAAACACTGCCCTGAGGCAGCCTAAAGTAGCCACGGCTGTAGATGTAACAGGCTGCCATGGAAACCAAGTAACCACAGCTGCCTAGAGCTAAGCAGTTTACCAGCAGAACTTTTTATACACAAAAATACTGGCAGAAGTTCTACGCAGAAGTTCAGCGATCCGGATATTTAAGATCTGGGTGAGTGATTTAGACACACAGGAAGTTCAGGATGTAACAACAAACTTCCAGGAGAAATGTGTGTGTGAAAACACCCAATGTTGTGTCTGCTGGTCATAATGGGTATTTTTACACACACATTTCTCCTGGATGTTTGCTGTTACATCCTGAACTTTCTGTGTGTCTAAATCACTCCACTTAGTACCAGTGGAACATGCTAACCATTCACAGGGTTTGTATGGGTTTGTATGGTCATACTAGTTAGCTGGCTGTTTCACAGGAACGCTGGACCGCAGCTCTTCATTCTAACCACACAGTTTGTGGTATAGTTTTTTCCTTTGTTTGAAGGTGAGGAACAATGGGGTCTTGTATTAATTTCAAAAAATCAATTGTGATTTTTCTCCTTTTCATTTGTAATGCTGTAGAGGGCAGGATGCTCTGTAGATTGCTACAGCATTCTGTCTTCACACTTCCTCCTGAGAATTGTGGTACTTAGTCAAAACAGAAATCATTATCTCCATCTCTCTCTTTAGTATTTATATATTTCCCACTACTCCCATCACTGTGGTATCAGAATCCTCATACACTCTCAAGATTTCCAACCTGTATAGTAGTATGAAGAAGCAAAAGCATTTTTATTCTTATGGTTGTTGAAAGATTAATGGTTGAAGCTCTTAACTCAGAACTTCCAAACTATGGGTCAGGGGCAGGCCACAAGACAGATCATTCCATTGATGGATGAGGTAATAATCCATCCTTTTTGATATTCAGTACTTTGCATGTCTTTGTTGCTCTCTCAATTAAGTTTAAGTTTAAATGGAGTCATGAAAGCAAAAATTTGGAAACCACTGTTCTAATATCTTCAAACGTTTCTTATGCCATTGCAAATAATAATATTTGTAAGACTGTGGTCCTCCAGACACTCTGGAGTGGTTCAACTTAGGGATGGGTGAACGCAGTTCAGAAGTTCAGAGTTCGGACCGAACTCGACCAGTTCGGTCAATCGAACCGAACTTCTGAACCGAACTCGATTTTTGAACTGAACCGAATTTCTGAATTTCCGAACCCATCCCTAAAAGATAACATTCCATTTAGTTCAATGGGGTTTGAATTTCTGAACTTTGTTTGGAAGTTCGGAGTTCGGACCAGACTCGAATAGTTCCGTCGACCGAACTGAACTTCCGAACTGAACCGAACCGAATTTTCAAACTCGGTTCTGTTCACCCATCCCTAGTTCAACTGAAATTAATGCAAGTAGAAGTGTTTTGAGCATCATGATGACCTACAGAAATAGGGGGTTAAGATGCTCGTCCATTTGACTGGTGTTCTTTAATATCTCCAACCCTGGTGTGTGTGTGTTAGGCATGGGCGAACAGATCGCGGTTCGTGTTCCGCCGTTCGGTTCGGCCGCGATCGGTTCGTGCATTCGCGTTCGGCCGTTGGGTTCGGCCGCGTTCGGTTCGTGTGTTCGTGTTCGGTTGTTCGGTCGTACCTCGCGTTCGTGTTCGCCCGTTCGGTTCGGCCGTTCGTGTGTCGGCCGTTCGTGTTCGGTTGTTCGGACAGGTCGTACGTTCGTGTTCGGCCGTTCGGTTCGTTCGCCATCGGGTTGTGCGTTCGTGTTCGGTCGTTCGGTGTTCGGGTGGTTCGCGCGTTCGCGTTCGGCTGTTCGGCCCGAAAAAACCAATGTTTTTTAATATATAATTTTTTAAAAAAAATTTATTGAATTTTTTTATCAAATATTTATATCTCTATATCTACACTAATAACTAACTAACTAATTAACTAATAAATGTATTCTAAATGCTATGAATAACTCCAACAAACCCTAAAGCTGAATCACAGAAAACAGTAAACTCTATCAGTAAACCTTAAACTAAACTACTCAAACAAAAATGTATCGACCTAATCCTATCTATCTACCTATGAATATATGGGATGGGGGTTGGGGGGCAATCACAAACAAGACAAGGAGGGGTACAAAACTGAAATGAAACCTAAATCAATCTATAAATTAATAATATACTACTACTCTAATGAATCAAAAAAACAGGGGAAGGGAATGGGGAGGGAATATTCAATGGAGGGGGGAGGGAAGGAGGAAGATTGAAGATTGAACACAGGGAGGGATAAAAACAAAAAATAACAACTAAATCTATCAAAGCTAATGTAAATAAATGAGAATATGGGGGTAGATGGGTTGGATGGGTGAAATAGGAGGAGGATGGCAATGGATTGGGGAGCTGGAAAATGCTGGGTGAGGGAGCCTTCTGAAACGCCTGCTGCTCAGGAACAGTGACTAGCTCAGAAGGTATTGGGAAGGGGGGAGGCAGACAGTTTTGTTTCTTGCTGCGCCCGCCTCAAATCAGCCCCATTGGCTCCGTGCAGCCTAGCCCGTGGCCAATCATAGACTGCCAAGCCAGTGGTCTGAGGCGAAAAGAGATGGTGATTCATCAGGCTGGCTGCTACTCCAAGCCACTCTCCACCCTCCACCCCTGGTGCCTGGAAGTCTGCTCCTAGCTGAGTCAAATGACTTCCCCCTCCCTGCTACATTTGGCCTTCCAGTGACCTGACAGAAGACCATGTTTTAGCCACCCGAACACAACCGAACGCGATTCGAATTGAACGAACTGTTCGGCCATTTCGTAGTTCGGTGTTCGGTTCCGTTCGGTGTGTTCGGCCATTTCGTAGTTCGGTGTTCGGTTCGGTTCGGTGTGTTCGCCATTTCGGTGTTCGGTGTTCGGTGTTCGGTCCATTCGGTGCGTTCGTGTTCGTGTTCATGTTCGGTTGTCCGAACAGGCCGAGTTCGGGCCGAACACCGAACTACCGAACCGCGTTCGCCCATCCCTAGTGTGTGTGTGTGTGTGTGTGTGTGTGTGTGTGTGTGTGTGTGTGTGTGTGTGTGTGTGTGTTAAGATGTCAGCTGCTCCCTTTGTGTAATCTGGAGCTGTTTTGCCACCTTAACCAGATGAAAGTGGTTCATTGATTTTATGTAAATAAGTCATGTCAAGTTTTGGCTCACTTGTTTTTTATCACCCTAATCCCTGAACTGGAAATGAATTATGGAAACAAATAGAAGAGAAGAAACTTCCTTCAGGACACCTTTTGTTGCTACTTCTAAACTTGAAAACATCCACAAGCAGGAATTCTGTTAACCTACAGTATAGTTTTAATTTTTCAGACTTTTTTCACCTCTGGGAGGGTTGGCCGAACTTATTGTTTTCTGTCCAAATGTCTTTCGATAGTTATTCAGTTGTACAAGACTTTAAAGTCTCTCTAGATAGTCTGCATCAAAGATGTAAAGGTTACTGTCTCCCATGACAGTGTCCTAGTCAACATAAGTCATTTCTAAATGATTCCAGAAATTACCATTCAGAATCTCCTGGGGCTTTCATGGCAACAAAAATGAGAACTTGGGGAGTTTTCCCTAGCTGTCCCTTGGTTGTTTAATGTATTACTGAAACCTCTGCTCAGGTTTTTCTAAGTGGAAAAAAAAAATTAACAAGACATTTTTAACTGTTGTCTCCTAAGAATTACATTCTTTCCTTGCATTCCTGCCACCTATTTAAGATGCATGTCCCATCTGTTTAATTTTGCCTTTGTAATGAATGGAGACAGAAATTAGTCTCTTCACAGGAAATTAAATTTCATGTTTTTGGAAGACTTTCGACTGTAGACCATAGAGATCCTGGATCAATATAATAAAAACACTTTTATGCTGGCCATTATGTCTGATGCACAATGCTTGTAAGCACCTAGGCATACTAATACTTCTTTAATTATTTCTTCTAAGATTACTCTATTTGACAGTAAATTATTAAAACACTGATAAAAATAACCATGAATAGGGCTCCTAACTCTATTTTATCTCTATCCTCATCAGCTTCTATTTCTTTCAATTTTCCATCTCCCTTAAACTCATTCCCTTTGCCTTCTCCATCATTTATATTCATACTAAAATTAAAATATGTGATTTGCTACTTTCTCCTGATCTTTATTTTTATTATTTTCCTTCTATTCCCTTTCTTTGGTATTTCCACTTACCATGATGCATGGTGGAATGAACAGTTGAACTTATAGAACTTAAATGACTTTTGCATCTACACAATCTTAAAAAATAGAGTGGCCTTCTCTGGGGGAAAACAGAAGTGACAGCTCCCGCCGCTCCCACAGACTTACCCTAGCAGTGGTGGGAGCTATTATTCCAGTGGGGATCCGGCCTGGGATCCAAACAAACATAATGGCGGCTGACTCAGGAAGGCGGTGGGAAGACACATGGACATGTATCTGCACAGTCCCGCGTCCACGCTGCATGATGCCTGCTGATGGGTAGCCAAGGCAGCCAATAATAGCTGCCATGGTGCCTACCCCACACACCACTCTAGACTGTGATAAGTAAAGCAGCCTTTCCTTTCAGACATGAAAGCCCACTTTACTCCAAGTCTGGTGGCTGGATCCCAACTGTGGTGGGGGCTAGCCCGGGCTGTGATTTGGGGATTTCCCTGAGTCACAACCCAGACTAGCCCCCACTATGGTCAGGTTCTATCCCATGCCAATATCTGGCATCTGGGATGCAGCTGATATCAAAAACTATGGTGGTCTCCATGCCAAAGTGGGGAAACCCGTGGCAAAGCAGGTGACTGTCACGTCTGAAAACACCCTCTGACATTCACTTCAGAATAGACTGAAACTACTATTTGGGGATCTCTGGGCATCCAAATCTGAAAAGGAGCTTTTACCATGCTGATTGGTTTGTCATCTTTATTTGGTTAAGCCCACTGAATAGCTCAGAGTATCAACCATATAAAAGTAAAAGGTCCTTTACACAGAGTCACAGTTCCTGCCTTACTATGTTATTGTTATGACTTACTGTACCTTGTTTATGTGCAGTAAACATACGGACAAACATTTCATTGCATGCCAGAGGTCTATGTTCTGACAGTCATTTAACCAGACTTTCAGAAATGACTTTCAGAGTTCAGCTCTTAAGGTGTCTTCTAGTCTAGAATCTCTTCCTCTCTCTCCAATTTCACCTAGAGCTTAAATGGGTACTAAATTTAGTACCCACGAGTAATACCTGCATGTTCCGATACCAGATTGGGCACCCAACAAGTTACCCAGGTATGGGTACCAGAGTACCTGGAAAATTGGACACTTCCTGTACCAGTTTTTCAATTTACCAATTCCCAATCAAGATGGAAAAACAGAAAAGTGGCACAATTTTTAATTTTTTTTAAAAAGTGTCCAGAAGTAGTTTCCTAGGACTGGAAGTTGACTTTCCAGGACAGGAAAATCCATTGTCTGGAATGGAAGACCCCTAATAATAAGAAAAATTGAAATAGAAAAAAAAAAGTTAAAAAATTTAAACTGATAGTTTTCTTGGACTAGAAATTGTGAAAAATGATCAGAACTTGATGGAAACCCAATAAACTGATGTTGGGAGTTGCAATATCAACACAAAAATATAAAAAATTGGTACCAGAAGTCAACATTTCATGATATCAGGTATCCGATTGGGTAATAGTTTTGACGTAGTTGTAAAACTTGGCTGTTCTACCTGGCCTTTGGTGGGGAGGATGGGTGGGGAGAATGGGTAGGGAGTGGGTTAGGGTGGTGGGTGATGAAGGATATTTTTATCCTCCCTTTTATGTGTTGTTTTAGCTTTGATAATGTTGTTTTATTTTGTTTTAACTGTAAGTCGCCCAGAGCTGCCTGTGGTAGGATGGACGGGTTAACAAGTTTTTATAATAAATAAAAAAATAAAAAAATAATTGGGTACCGCATGGAGAACCAATATGTCTGTTCACCCCCACTGTCTCTGCTGCAGGGTGAGGACTGCCATAGCCGGGCACCATGGCTGGTTGCCATAGCTGCCCATCATGGCATGGGGTGGGTAGGGGCAGGGCCAGTCACCTGCACATCTGTTGCAAACACACACCTTCCTGGGACATGTGAGTGGAAGAACGGCTCTCTGGTTTCAGGCCTATTTGGTCGGTGCCCCTCCCCAACCCGGAGAGTGGTGGCCACTGTTTCTCTCCCTGCTGCAGGCTGGGCACCTGCCATGCCTCCTGTGTGGCTGTTTTTACCCTTGGTGGGGGAGGGCAAGACACTGCTGGAAAAGGGGGTGGGTGAAGCTCCACCAACCTCTTTATGATCGTGCCCCATTTTCTGGGGAGCATCAAGACATCACCAGATAGTTGAAATGTATCACCCATTCTACATACAACACTCAGACCCAAGATCTAGGTAGCCTCAATGTTGCTACACAAATGTATTTACTTTTGAATTAGCATATGAAATTTATTCATTGAGAGTTGTAATAGCCAAAATACTCCAAATCAATTCAACAACTCAAAGTAAGAAAACCAGTTAGGCTACAGTCTTCAAACTGCTTACTCAAGTAATCACTCTGAAGTAACTTAAGTGGGAAACCCTGGATTAATAGTTTGAGGATTGGGGCTTATGGGGGGAAAACATCTGCATTCTTGGACATCCTCATAGATTCTACAGAAAATCAATGTCAGTAACTCACTTCCCTCTTTCATAAAGTTTGCTTATCAGCAAATACTGAAGTGTATTATGTACCCCAAATTCAGCAGATGTACAGTCTAATACACAGCCTTAATAGCAAACTTGGATGTTCTTGTGTCAACAGGTTGACAGCTGCATATTTAAGAAGTTAATTTGCTTTTATCTTTCTGAAGTCATCCTAAAGCATTTGAACATCCCATCTCTTAGAACCCAGTCAGACTCATTACCATGCTATTTTAATGTCTGAGTCTATCGCAGTTGCCTGGTGAGGTACCATCATTTGAAAAAATCTTGTATTAGTTGTTAGAAGGGCTCTAAGGAACTCCTTCTGCTAATGGGACAAACTACAAAATGAGTGGAGCAGAAACAGAAAGTAAACCCCCCAGAAATTCATTCTGAGCAGCAAGTACACAAACAAAACCCAGATTCCTAAAACATGATCCTCAACATATATCAAAGCAATTTTTCACCTACAAAAGGAACTTTTACTCTCCTCAAGGTACAACTCTTGTTTAAAATTCTAAATTCTATTTACTTTTAGTTAAAGTAAAATGCCCCCACTCCTTTTGCCATGGGGCCAGGCAGTTTCTCTGCTCCTGCCCAGTGCTCCTGGGTTTGGGGTAGACTAATTCCCCCCTCCCCCTCAATCCTAGAGAAAAAGAGATAAGGGACTAAGTCACATTCACACATCCATGAAAGTGACTTTACAAGGGTGGGAAAAAACATTCAAATGCAAAACTCGCACATGTTTGTGGAAGCGTGAATGCAGCATTCTGCATAATTTCTGCTTTTATGCAGATTTACAAGGCCAGTTGACAGAGCTGGATTTCGCAGCCCTGTCATTTGGCCTTGTAAATCCACATAAAATCATAAATTATAAGGAATAGTGCATTCACACAAACGCAAACATGTGCGCGATTTTCAGTTGGATGTTTTCTCCCAGCTTTGTAAGGTGACCAACACAACAGAGTAGGTGTACCACAGTCTCTTGCCCGTTTTCACACAAGACACTCTCCACCCACTACCCACCCAACCCCCACCCACTATACATGTTGTAGGGCTGTAGTGTTGGTCTGTGGGTGCTCTGTAACATGTATAGTGGGTGGGTAGTGGGTGGAGAGTGTTTTGTGTGAAAACATCTCTTGAAGTACTTTTTGAAAGTAAAGCAGTATTTTACTGTCCCTAACATGCAGCATTAATGTACTTAATTTAAAAAAGAGCTTTTCAAGGAGAATCAATCTCTTTAGAATAAGGTGGGTATGAATGTATTGTGAGGGCTCTATGATCTCAATTTAATTTTTCTATGCCTGAGAATTCCAGACCCAGAACTGAGTCCTGCAGGAATGGATTTCTGGAAATTTCCTATAAAGTGATTAATTTCCCTCATTGCCAATCAATTTGACAAGATCACATACATAGTTTCAGTCTGCAAAACTTCGTACTTTCATTTGGTTTGCTCTGTGCTGGTGTTTTGTTTTGTTTTGTTTTGTTTTTTAATACAATTGTACTCCTGTGAAAGTCAATAGCAATCAAACGCCTTTTGATTTCTTGGTTAAGAATAGTACTGGGCAAACAGGTTTCTACCCACTGCATGATGTAATACTTCATCGTGGGCATTTTTACACACATCTTAAAGTTCCTGATTTTTCAATCTTCTGAGTTTACAAGTCCACAAGTAAGTTCCGGATGCATTTTTCACATACACACTGCCCTGAGGCAGTTCCTGGATGCATTCCTCACACAAACACTGCCCTGAGGCAGCCTAAAGTAGCCACAACTATAGGCGTGACAGGCTGCCATGGAAACCAAGTGACCACAGATGCCTGGCGCAAAGCAGTTTACCAGGAGAACGTTTTACATACAAAAGTTCTGGGAGAAGTTCTATGCAGAAGTTCAAAGTGCCAGATGTTTAAGATCTGGGTGAGTGATTTAGACACACAGAAAGTTCAGGATGTAACAGCAACCATGCAGGAGAAATGTGTGTATAAAAACACCTAGTATCTAATGTGTTGCTTAATACTGCAACTACTAAACAATAGACTGCAAAATCCCCACTGTAATTGCTGTGGACTAAATGTTTCTCTTAATGACATTCATTTAAACCCATTGGATGGAATGAGTTCATTTGAGAAAATTGGCCTAGAATTTATCTTTATACTTTCCTGACCCACAGAACACAAGGCAGAGATAAACAAAATTCTATCTCTTCTCAAAGGTTGGGTGTTTTCAGACATGATGCTAACCCCAGCTTAGCCACACTTAAACATTTCCTATGCATGTTGCAGGGCAGCATAGGGCACCAATACAGCCCTGCAACATATATATGAAAATTTCAAGTGTAGTTAAACTGGGGTTAGTATCATGTCTGAAAACACCTGTTGTTAGCAGATGTGTTGGCTTCTTAGCTGGCTTTGATTGCTCATGACATTCTTGTAATTTCAATTTGTAGAACTACCTCCTAGGCTATACATCTTAATATTCACAGTTAAATTATTAAAAGGACAGGGTGGAAAGCAGAACAATGATTGTTATAAACAATTCTGTAGAAACTGCTTAACCGTGGAATAGGATTACATTTTGTAAGAGGATTCTTTCTTCTTCCTCTTTAGTCTAATTGGTTGGCAAGGTATTCAGAATCCTTCTTGGGGAGGAAAATCTATTTCTGGATGCTCATTATGACTAAGTACAGTCAGCCAGCATCTCTTTTTTTAAAACGTAGAGAGTAAATGACACCTACAGGAATAGTGATTTCATCTGTACAAAGACAGTACCAAACGGTAAGGTCATAAACATTTTGAAAATAATAATAGAAATATCTATAGCAATATCTATTTTTCATATTGTTTTAATGAGGAATGTAATAGAAAACCCACCAGAGCTTAAAGGAAGATCTTTGCGTTGTGAACTAGCTGAGCTCAAATGCCGATGAAAAATTGCATAGAAATTGATTAGGTTGGAAAGATACATGTGAAAAATTGATTGAACAAAGTAAACTAAGTTAGAGTTATAATAGCTAAAGTAGAGTAGCTTCGGGGTAGGCAGATTACAGCATCCTGAAGTCTCTTTCCCACAAAATGATTATTTCATCAAAAAAACAATGAATTGCTTACTGGTTAGCAAACACGGTAGTGATAACAGTCACTAAAGAAATTCTGGAGCATACTCTGGGCCATGGGTGACCGTTAATTGCTGGAGCGGGGGGAGAACACAGGAGGCTGGGCAGCAGGTTCTATAGAACTTCCAAAAATCCAGAAGAGGGGTGTCACATGCCCCTAGTGCACCCCCACAGCAAGTCACTTAAGCTCTGGGCCAGATCACTGAAAAATACAGAAACATTTATATGTGTGTGAATTTACTGTAGAGTTGAAAATGAAGATCCAAAGTAAAATACATTCAACAAATGTGGTGTATTTAAATCCATTTTATCAAAGTACATAACAAGCAGTATTTACTTTCAGCTTCATTTGCAGTTTCCAGTCTTCAGTTTGGTGTTTCAATCACTTCAGTATCTGGTTCTGTTTGGTGAGGTTCAAAATGTTTTTGAATGATATTGATTCATTTGTGCCACATAATCACATGAATAGCCAAGTCTCCCACCAACAGTACCACCAAACTCAAAGAAATATCGACATGCTAAAGTGAACAACGTGCTGAATACTGAAATATCAAAGTGACTGAAAGAGCAAAGTTTAAAAAACAAAGTTACTAATTTTTGAAAATTAACAAAGACAAATTTGATATTCATTCATAGGAACAAGCAGGGTTGAATGTCAGGGTTCATCTTTGAAGTCCAAGCCTCTGGGGCTAGGGGGTGGTGGCTGCCTTTCCCCTGTGCCATTGTTTTGGGTTGTGTTTGCCCTTCTCTCTCTTGCTCTCCCCCCCCCCCCTTCTCACTTCCTGATAGGCTCGTAGCCTGGTTGTCCTGAACTCTGCCCACACAGCTTCCTGATTGGTTCCCAGCCTGGATAAAGTCATGCTGGGACCAGCCAGAAACCAGTGGAGCATCTGTTCTTGTGCTTTTGTGTGTCCGCTTTACTCTGTGTCCATTGTCTGGTTAGCTTTCCTGTTTCCTACCCAGCTTTGCCCAAGCCTGTGAGATGTGTTCAGTTTGTGTTTCATGGTCTGTGAGTTAGTTTGCTTTTTCTCTGTTTAACAAATTCCTTGTTATCTGTCTCCCTTATACTCTGTTTCTCAGACCATTCCCATAGGATTAGCCTGGTCTCATTTGCTGTTAAAGAGCCTGTTGCTGCAACATTACAGCCTGCCTCCCTTTGGTAGAGCACTGCTTATAGTCCTGGTATCCCCTGCTGTTGATAGTCTTGTTGCTTCCCTTTCTTGTAGGTTTCCTTTTGGAACCTGTTCCCTTCCTCTTGGAGTTCCTTCCTCTGTCCTAGCTCTGTTGGTTTTACCTCTTCTCCCGCCTAGACCTGTTTCTTTCCAAGTCTTACTAGTTCCCTTCTTCTTTCCCATTAGTGCCTGTATCTCTTCCCCTTAGCATTTTTGGTTGCTGTCCCTTGGAGCCTTCTCTCTTGTTCTAGCTCTGTTGGTTCCCCTCTCTGTTCTCTTAAGAGCCTGTTCCTTTCCAACGTTGTTAGTTCCTTTCGTCCTGCACAGTAGTCTCTATCTCATTCTCCTTTAACCTTATTGGTTGCACTACTCCTTCTGCTTGGAACCCCCTCTCTTGTTCTACTTTTGTTGATTAAACTTCCCCTTCCTTCTGTTGTCTGTTTCTCTCCTAGCCTTGCTGATTCTCATTCTCTTCCTCCAGCCCCTGTGTCTTTCCTAACCCCTTAGTTACATGTTTCTATCTCTTTAGAGTTACCTTTCATCATGCCTTATTGATGCCTATCCTTCCTCCACTAGAATCCATCTTGTTCTTAGTCCAGTTCCACATCAACCCCCTCTCCCTACAGTGTTGTCCCTCTCCTGGTGGCCATCTTGTTTAGGTAGTACCCTCCCGGTTACTCCTTCCCTGTATGTGGTCTATATCCAGTGTCAGCTGGCTATAGGCTTTCTGCCCCTGTTCCCTTGGGAACTGCTTGCAGCTGCTTTTTGGATCATTCTGACTTTTTCACCAGGTTTCCTACATTCTGCTAGGGATCACAGGCCTTCCACACCCCTATGATGATCTTGTCATTGCCCATAGAGGGCTAGGCTTATTTGATCCTGAGAGGCTGCTGGCTGGACCTCCAATGGCCCCTACCAGTAAATTATCTTCACGAATCCAAAACGGCATATTTGTTTCAGTCCTAGTATGTAGCCAAGGGAGGAATGGAGTATCTTTCATTAATTAATTAATACTTAGCAATAATTTTATTGGGAGATCAGCCTGGCAATTTAAGAATGGTCAGTGTGCCACACCAAAAATATGAAGAAATGTTGACCTATATTAACCCAAATTCTCATATTTCATGTTTGTGCTTAATTTACAGAGTGAATAGAGTTTGGTATCTAAGTGCAAAAATAGAATTATTATCTGAGACAGAACTAAGGAAAAATGTGCTGGAAATGGTCAAGAGGCTATGATATGTGGACTGCAGAAGGATACAAGTATAGCAATAGGTGCTGTACAAGGTAGGGCTGCAAAGGATCTTTTAGGCAAATTCCATTTCTGATGGAGTCTGACAAAACAGAGACTGACAACAATGCAGTCCCTGTTTCATCAGAGATCCATTTTGGCTGTTTTGGCTCACCCACCCAGGCATTTCAAGGAGTGTCAAGGAATATTTAATGATGAGGATGTCAAGGAACATTTGATGAACTTGAATAAATACAAGTCAGCAGGATATTATGAAATACATCCCAAGGTTTTGAAGGAATGGTTATATTTACAGACTTGGTTGACAGATGAGGTCCCAGAAGACTGGAGAAGTTCAAACATTGTGCCTCTATTTTAAAAGAGGAAGAAAGAAGTCTGGGGAACTATCATCAGGCCTGCTTGACCTCCACACCTGGGAAACTGCTAAAACAAATTGTAAAGCATTCCATTCATAAAAACATATGGTCAACAAAGGGTTGATTACTAGTAGCCAGCATGGGTTTAATAAGAACAAATCATGCCAAACCAACTTCATCTCCTTCTCTGATGGGATAACTGGTTTGGTGGATAGGGAGAATGCATTAGATATAATTTACTTGGATTTTAGTAAGGCATTTAGTAAGGCATTTAGTAAGGCATTTTTTTTTAAATTGACACGCGGCTGGCGCGGCAGCTCCTTGGCACAGTCGACAGTGCCCCGTCCATGTCAGGACTTCGGGCACTGGACAAATATACCCACGGCCAGAAAGCCATCATGCTGTCCGCATGTCCTGGGTAGGGCCAGGAGTGCAAAAGAACGTGAAGGCGGGTGCCCCCCACCCCTCTCCCACAGGGTTTGGAATACAAATCATATAAGAAGAGGCTGAACAATTTGGGTATGTTCAGCTTGGAGAAAAAACTACTTAAGACAAGAGACAATGGGTACAAGCTCCGGTGTTGCAGTCTGTACCCAGCCTGTACCCATTGCCTCTTGTCCGACCCTCTATAGAAGAAGGTAGGACAAGACGCAGTGAGTATGAGATGAAGGAAGAGAGATTTAGAGTGACCATCAAGACAATTAGGGAATGGAATGGTCTGCCCATCAAAGTTGTGGATTCTCTATAATTTGAGGTTTTTTTAAAGAGGCCAAATTAGCATATATCTGGGATGATTTAGGTATGGCAGATCCTGTACCAAACAGGGGACTTCTAGCTCTTTGATTCTATCATTTCTCCATCTTGTGCATGCAGAAGTAGTTAAAATATAGAAAATGTGGCAAAATGTAGTATGTCTATTGCGCATGCACAAATGGCAAAACTCCAGGGTGGGCGACCTGGAACATCTGACAAGATGGATGCGCAGAGATCGGTTTCATTTTTGGAAACACCATAGATCGCCATACACCATTCTGAAAACATTAATAATATCTGGAGATATAGGACAGGTAACCTGCTTCAAGCTCTAGTACAAGTAGCCATTTAACTAATGCTGCTCTAATGCTGTATTCGTATCACAGGACTGTTTGGGGAATTGGATTTCGGTACCACAAAAATAACTTTTAAAACCACTCTTCCCACATTGAGAAGTGACTTTTTTATGATTAGTTCCCAACCCAAATGTTCCCTCCATGTATCCTAGCTCATTATGAAGAGAGGCTCAAGAAGTATTTTTACATTTTCACTAGTCCGAGTGGACAAGTTAATAAACATTTCCCTTCAACTGCAGCCACCCTGAATTAGTAGATACAGGGGAGACTGGTGTTTTCAAAATAAATGCTGCAGCTTTGATTAAAAACAACACAGCTATTGTGTCACTTATAGAAAATGCACAATGTATTAATCAGTTGGAGACATGGGACTGATCCCAAGCCCGACATATCCCTCACATGCATGTACACAGTTTCCATGGGACACAATGTGCCTGCAACCGGGAGCCATGTGGTTTGTGCACATCTGCGGCAGTATGGAATCAGCGGGGCTTGGGATCAGCCCCAGTGGCAAAAATGGATGTTCAACTGGCAGAACCTAGTTTCAGTACTTAAAAAGAGGTTAAGGCATTGCTCACAACAACCCTCTCGCTTTGGAGTTTCTTCCTAGAAGCAAGTAAAGTAGACTCAATTGGAATATTATTGGTAAGGCAAAGATTCAGAGCACTTCTTCTCCCCTCCCCCTCATATAAGAAACTAATTTGATTACAACCCACCTGACATGTATAGTTTAATCAATGGTTATTTGGGAATTATGAAATTATAAAATAAAATGGATAGCTTCAGGAAAAATGGGGGAGGGGGTGAAATGCTTTTTAAAAAAAAGAAGCACAACAAATTGAACTCGATTCTCCTCACAGCTAGTGAAGTGAATCCTACAAGAGGAGTCATTTGTGAGGGAATCCTGAGGCTGTTGAAGGCCGGCTTATCATACTGTTGCCAGGTTTATTATCAGCAGAGTTTTGAATGCATAACACTCGCTGAAGGTTTTTAGAATGTCATACACTGACTGACAGCTTTACCCAATGACTTCATAGCTTGTGAATGTATGACAGTTTGACAGGCATCCTTAAGGTTCATTTCATTAATTTATGCAAGTCTCTGCACTGAATAATATTAATGACCATTTTGCTACATATACACAGAACAGCAGAAAACTAGAACTGCCATATCATATTTTCTCCTACCTCTTCCACTCAAAAGTCTCTAGCATTTTGTCCTTTCCTTCCTGCTTTTTCAGTTCCAATAAATGCATGCACATATTTTTAAAGCAGCACACATCCGCACAAAGAGGTTACAAAGGAAAGAGTAACATTTCAGGCCAATTGCACTGAAAATTAAAATTCTACCAAACAAGAGAGGAAATTCACTTTGATTTGAAAGTCCATTTAAGAAAGGACTCCACAAAGAAGTGCCACAAGCAAACAGCTTGTACTGGTGAAATCAAAGTGTTTATAACTTCATTGCTAATTTGTTTTTGTTTTTAAAGTTGCCCCGGGCAGGTTATAAATATGCATCCCTCCTTATGTCTTTCTATCCTCCTGGGTTGTTTCAATCCATACATATGCTGTTCTGTGCTCACTGTAGCAGGGCCCATTCCTTTTCTTTTCAGCTTACATAAGCCTTTTTACTTGTCAGAGGTCTCTTCAGGCTCAGATTTAGCATCATTAAATAGTACTATAGCTGAGTTTGAGAGAGGTTTGGACAAGTTTCTGGAAGATAGGTCCATTAGCAGCTATTAGCCAGACAGGATCAGGGAACATGACGGGACCTGGGGGAAAACAACAGGGAATGGATCCCCCATTAGGACCTATTGGGTGCTTCTCCCAAGCCACTGTGATTGGCCACTGTCGGAGACAGGATGCTTGGCTAGATGGACCATTGGTCTGATCCAGTATGGCACTTCTTGTGTTCTTAAATATCTTGCTTTCAAAATGCTCATTAACCATGGGACTATGTGGATGTCCTGTGTCTAATTTGCTGAACAACAATGTCTTCTTCACTTTCTTGTCTACACTTGATATTATTTGCCATTGTAACTGCAGCACATTAGAGGGAAATAGACTGTAGATTTTGAATCCGTAAGAATGATCATACCTCATCATATAATTACTTCCCATACTAACCACAAACCTATACCTCTGGGGAAAAAGTGACAAATGATTCTTGCAACAGATTGTTGACAGTAATTATCTCATAATCATTCCCACAGCAAATGTTGCGGGATTAGGTTCTGCTCACACCTCACTCAGAACCTTGTCCAATGTTAGTTCATATATTATTGAGGTCCCCAAGCCTCTACTTGAAAATTTAGCCTAATTTTCCCCTTCTGGGGTTTTGTCTATGGCCTGGTCTCTATAGGCTTCACTGTCCCAATTTCCTGAGGATGAGTTTGAGTCATTTTGTGGGCTACCAAACCTCTTCTCTTTCAAAATCCAGCCACTGCAGATCATGGCTCAGTTTAGGTCCCCATGCCCATTCCTGGAAACACCCATTCACCCCACCTGCCCTCCCTTAGGGCCCTAGCACTGGCCTGTATCCTCCAGGCATTTCTGTCATTTACTTGCATTTTGAGAAGGACAATTTAGCAATAACCATTAGACTATGACCATATTTACACAGATTCCCCACCCCGATGCTCGGTATTTGGGTGGTAGGGATGGGCAAACAGAAATGAGTTCGGAAATTAGGTTCGGAAATTGAGTTCGGCTCGGAAGTTCGGTTCAGTCGACCGAACTATTTGAGTTTGGTCCGACCTCCGAACTTCCGAACAAAGTTCGGAAATTCAAACCCCATTGAACTAAATGGAATATTAAATTTTAGGGATGGGCGAACAGAGCTGAGTTCAGAAATTCGGTTCAGTTCGAAAATTGAGTTTGGTTTGGAAGTTCGTTTCAGTCGATCGAACTGGTCAAGTTCAGTCCGACCTCCGAACTTCTGAACCGCGTTTGCCCATCCCTATTGGGTGGGTGTGCGGGGCAGACTTCCAGGTACCAGGGGTGGAGAGACTTGGAGGAGCAGCCAGCCTGCCCAAACACCATTCCTTTTCTCCTCAGACCACTGGTTTCGTAGTCTGTGATTGGCCACGGGCTTGGCTGCATGGAGCCAATGGGGCTTGCGGTGAGGCGGGTGCAGCAAGTATCAAAACTCATTGCCGTCCCCCCTTCCCAACACCCTCTGAGCTAGTCACTGTTCCTGACAGCAGGCGTTTTCAGAAGGCTCCCTCTCTCCCAGCAGTTTTGTACCTTCCATCTCCCCAATCCATTGCCATCCTCCTCCTATTTCACCCATCCAACCTATTTACCTCCGTATTATCATTTATTTAGATTGTATTAGATAGATAGAATTAGGTGTTATTTTTTGTTTTTATCCCTCCCTGTATTCCCTGTGTTCAAACTTCCTTCCTCCCTCCCCCCTCCATTTGTCCTTTCCCTCTCCCTCTTATTCCATCCCTAATTCCCTTCCCCTGTTTTATGTTTTGGATTTATTTAGAGTAGGATTATTATTAGATTGATTTTCATTTCAGTTTTGTAACCCTCCCTGTGTTCTTTGTGTTTCCCCCCCTCCAATCCCTGTGTAATATTGTATGTTGTAATATTGTATAGATCAATAGATAATATTAGATAGATAGTTAGATAGATATACATAGTAGTTAGCTTAGTTAGTTATAGAAATAGATAGAGATACTGTGTAGTGATTGGTTTATACTGTGCTTGTAGGACAATGCCTTTGTAGTTATTAGGATATTCCATTTAGTTCAATAGGTTTTAGAATAGTTAATAGCAGTCAGATTTAGTGTAGAGATAGATAGATATAATATTAGATTAAAAAATTGAGTTATATATATATATATATATATATATATATATATATAAAATATTTGTTTGTGTTTGAGTTGGAAGACATGGAGAAGGGAAGTAGGAGAGGCCGGCCGGTCGGCACATGGGAGAGGTGGTAAGGGGCGTGCCAGCGGAGTGGCAGCAGGCAGCAGCAGCCAGAGCACATCACCACACGTCAAACTCCACAGGCCTGCTTTAGGACAACAAGCTTCAGCGGCTCAGCATCGCCTCCCGGCAGTGTCCTCCACTGCCATGCAGGACACTGGAAGACCTGCAGGACATGAGACTGTGGCTGTCTCTACTGCTGTTGCAGCAGGTGCAGCTTCTGATATTCCTCCAGGGCCACCAATGTCCCCCATTGTGGAGGTGATCCCCAACAGTCCAGAGCTGGTGGATCCCACCCTGGCTGCTAGAGGCAGGGCCCAATCCCCAGGCAATGGCAGTAGGGAGAGGAGTAGCAGCAGCAGCAGCAGAAATAAAGGGGGGCACAGGAGGGAGAGTGGCAGCATCATGGTGGGCAGTCAAGCCTCAAGGTCCAAGTACTCCCCTTCACGGGACGTCACAGTGATTGAAAACAGTGAGGCAGAAGAAGACACTAGTCCCACAGAGGAGATGTCTGGAGCTGAGGCGATGCCTGTCCCTCCTCCCAGAGCTGTGTAGTCACCACCACCAAGTTCTGCCCCTCCCAGCAGCGCTGGCAGCGCTGGCAGCAGTGCATTACCCGGGGTGGGCCAGAAGGCGGGGGGGGGAATCAAATTTCTGGGCACATTTTAAGCTGGTTCGGGAGAATGATCCCAGGGAGGGGCAGTGCATTGTGTGCAATAAGGTGCTGAAGCGTGGGCAGGTGCTGACCAACCTTGGGACAACCGCCATGGCGAGGCACCTGAAATCATGCCACAGTGCTCTGCTGCTAAATGGAAAGGTAGGGGAAGTGGATGCCAGTGGGTTCCCGACTGCAGTGGCCAGTCACCTTCCTCCTTCAGCGGGCAAGCATCCTGCACCAACTGCTGCCTGTAGCATCAGGAGCAGTATTCCTGCTACTAGGGGGGAAGAACAGCAGCAGGAGCCTAGCCAACAGCATCAGCCCACCATGGAGGAGATGGGGTGGGGGTAGCTATCAAGGCCATCAGGTGCTGGAGAGTGGCGTAGCTTTCAAGAGAAAGCCAAGTTCCTGTTGGGCAAAATGATTGCACTGGGTGGGCAGCCCTTCTCCATTGTGGACGACATGGGCTTCAAGTGGCTGATTAGGTTCCTGGCCCCCCAGTTTAAGCTACCATCCTGCACCACCCTCAGTAGGAATGTGGTGCCAGCCCTGTAAATGTCTTTGAAGGAGCAGGTGAGAGAGCAGCTGGCAGGGGCTGGTGGGGCTACTGTCCACATCACCACGGACCTGTGGTCCAGCAGGAATTCCCAGCAGGTCTACCTGGTGGTAACAGCATACTGGTGGGAGGACCTGGAGGCAGCTTTTGCCAGTGGCAGGAGGGATTCCAAAGCAGGGTATAGGTGGGCCCTGCTTCAGGCACAAGTCCTGGACAGCCCCCACACCACCAGGAACATAAAGGTAGCCCTGAACGCCATGGTGAGGGAGTGGGTCATGCCAGGTGCAGCCTTCACCATGGGGTGTGTGATGACGGACAACATCTCAAATATATTGAAGGCAGTCCATGATGGGGGCTTCACCAGCATCCCTCGTGCCGTACGCACCCTCCATCTTGTGGTCAGGGACGCTCTGGGCTTGGGGGAGTTGGGGATTGGGGAAGGCATCTTTAGCTCCCTGATCGAGCGGGGGAGGAAGCTGGCGGGGTTTTTCAACTAGAGCGTGAAGGGCAACGAGCTCCTCCCGGAGAAGCAGGCTGAGCAAGGCTCCCCAGGGCACCGGCTGGTCCAGGATCTGGCCACCAGGTGGAATTCCCCCTTCCTGATGCTCGAGTGGTTTCTTGAGCAGAAAGTTGCCTTGCATCAGATTCAACTGGTGATGGACATTGGGGCACCAGAAGGGTTTAATAGGGTGGAATGGGAGATCCTGGCTCACACGGACTTTGTCCTGAGACTGTTCCTGGCCATGACAGAGACCGTGAGCAGCTCCACCGCCACCCACAGCCAGGTGACCCCTCTGGTCCGGAGTCTCCAGAGGAGGCTGGACGAGATTCTCTGGGGATGGGATTTTGGCCCTCAGGGCAGGAAGCTGGCTGGTGAGGCACTTTCCCTAGTGCATAATCTGAAGTCGGGGCTGGAGGCGCATTTTGACGTACACCTGCAGCAGGAGGGATATGTCCTGGCAACAGTGCTGGACCCCATGGTCAAGGGCAGCTTGGCATGCCAAAAAGCACCCTATGGCCACTGGAAGTGTGGGCTGGTGGCTGGGGTCCGGAAAGCAGAGCAGGCTATGCAGCAGGACACCCTTGGGGATGGTGGGGGTGGCAGCATCCACCCCTTTCAGACAGCTGGGTCTATCCCTGGCCCCAGCCCTAGTGGTAGCAGCACCACCACCAGTAGCAACACCCCTATTAAAAAGGGAGGTATTCTGGATACATAGTCTGGATACTGTTAAACCTCAGGGTTTGAATGAAGGCAACAAATGATCCAATTTTCTTAGATGATAGATTGATCATTGTGGCCTTGTATTTTTTTTCTCCATACCACAGCACCTTAATTAATTGTCTTATTGGTTCCCTGTGTTGCACACAGGAGTGTTATGTGTTTTGAAAGATTCACAATGTCAGGATTAAGTTTGTTTATGTTTTGACATGCAAGCTATCATTATGCATTAATGCATGATTTTATAGAGTACTGCAAGATAGTGCATGCTTTGGAATTGCCACAGGCATCAACCCTGGAATATGTTTCATATTAATACAATTGACTCATTATCCTAACTCAGTTTTATGTGGCTCACTCACTGTGATGGGGATTTTGTTCATCTCCAGTGGGGAGAGATCATTTGAAGCCCATGCCTCAGACCTATATTCTCTGATGATCCTTACTACAATTGAAACTGGGATGCCTTTCTAATTGGGCCCTGAGGAGAGTGGTTGCAAGTTCCAATTAATCCTGTGCCAGGTGATGAACATTTGCATTCATTGAGAAGGGGACGTCCTCCATGAAGATATGGGAGAGATTGGCTGAAGAGCCCCGTTAAGCCATGTCAGCTTTTTGCACTCTCTGAACATTCAGACCTCATGGATTAGGACTGTGAATAAGAGAACATGAGGAACTTGGATTTGTATAAAGCCCATGGAGGAGCACCAGGGTTTGGAAGCTCTCAAGAGAGGTGCATTGAATGCTGCAATTTATGAGTCT
>QEPC01014089.1:218139-232787 GCA_003113815.1 Sphenodon punctatus | reverse complement strand
CTCTCTCTCTCTCTCTCTCTCTCTCTCTCTCTCTCTCTCTCTCTCTCATACTAGACAGCCTCAGACACCTTAACTGACTGACCTCATGACACAGGGTGGCATTGGGAAACTTTAGGCCTGCCAGCCGACCTCTAGCTCGACGATCTTGGCCCACCTATCTAACTGTGTGTGTGTGTGTGTGTCTCTCTCTCTCTCTCTCTCTCTCTTTCTCTCTCTCTCTCACGTGCACTACACAGTCTTCATCAGCCTATCAGAGTGCCTGGACAAGGTCCCAGCCAGCCTTCCCTACTGCCTCTCATGCCAAGGTGCCTGTCTGCCCGCCCACGTTGCCACCAAGCTCTAAGCCTGCCCCAGCCCACCTGTCCACCTCTCATGCCACACTGCCTGTCTGCCCGCCCAGGTTTCTGCCAAGAGAGAGAGATAGAGAGAGAGATAGAGAGATAGAGAGGTCTCCCCACTGCTAGAAGGAGAGACAGACATGATCCCACCCATGCTGTCACCTGCACTATATGGCCACAGAGAGAGAGAGACTCCCCACTAGAACTAGAGAGATGGGGGTGGAGGAGGAGAGGTGTATCCTGCTCAAACTGCCACCTACCAGAACCAGGAGGAACTCCCATTTGTGTTTATGTGCCCGATGCCCACATCCAGCAGCAAACCTACCAGAATGAGATGGAATATAACACAATGTATTTTATGAATTATGTGACTGTCTGTGTGCCTCTCTGTACCTGCTACCACCTATTGCATGATTGAATGAAGTGTGCCCAAACATGCACTAATTCTAGGGACATAATTAAACTCCCATAGGGTGTCATTCCATTGCACCTGAATCAGTCATGCCCACCCATTCCAGGAACCATCAACGAGATTCTGGGACCATTATTCCAGTCACTGGGGGCTGCATTCCATTCCACTGTATCCCGATTTGCTGGTGCCCACACCTCAGCCTGCCCCCCCCAGCCTGTCCTCCCCTACTTCTCCACACCCACCCATGGATGCCCATTGAAGCTGCTGGGGAAAAAAGCCCCTCTGACCACCAGTACCCGCCGCCTGCTTCCCACTGCCAAGGAGCCTTTCTCTCTTTCTCTCTGGCACGCCCACACAGACACAAGCCCTGACCCTCTAGGGTCTGCAAGCTGTCTGCAAGCTGAGACCCTGCTTCTGGCACATCTTTGGGTTAATATTTTACCTACTTTACATGTGGTGCAAGGTGCTGCTGCTGGGAGGGATCGACAAACTGTATGAGATTCTGCCACCTGCCAGAACTTCAGCACAGATGGATAAAAGATTGGAAGGTCAAACAAAGCTTGTAATAACAAATATAACTTTTATAAAAACATTTTAAACAACCACAACAACAACACAAAACTTTATAAAACCAAAACCAAACATTGATATATATAAAAGTAAACGAAACTTAACTTAGTTCTTTGTGAGCCTGTCCCCTGGAACATGGGGGAAAGACAAAATAGGTTTATGGGCCCTAGGAGTGGACACGTCCTCTGGCATTTGATAGCCTTGTTCTTTGGCAAAGTCCACGGCCCCTGAAACGGCCTCCTGCCACTTGGAGACTGACTGGCGATAGAGGTCCACGCTGTCGATCTCTGTCTGAAGGTACTGGGAATACCTTCACCTGGCATTCCCGTACCTCCATTTCCTTGAAGCGCACCACAAGTTGGTCCTCCATAGACAGGGCTTGGAGCCTTAGCTCATCCATGAAGTCCCTGGTGGTCCTCTCCACTTGAGCCCTAAAATCCCTTACTGCGGATGACTCCTCCTGTGTGGATTTCTCAAATCAAATCAAATCAAATTTTATTAAAGCTTGACCACAGGTCATTGCTTACAGCAAACACCACAGATACACACATCAATCATATTAACCACAAACACCACAGAAATCTCATTACAAGTAAAATTATTTACTCTAGCTATTGAATGGCCAAAGTCTGTCCAGTAACTATCCAAGCGTCATAACTCCATATCACAACCAAGGATTTTATGCACCAAAATTCCCCTCAATATTAATTTGTACTCCTGACCAAAATCGTAATTGTAAATACATGGTGAGTATACAGACAGTTATGTTAATTAATATAATTCACAAATAACCTGCCCCATGAAAGTACCCGCTCAGGGTATAGTCACCTCCATGGGCATAAGATAAAACTACACAGACATCATGGGATCGCTATAGCATTTTGTACACTTGACATCAATTTCCCAGTGATCTTAGACCATATTAACTTGTAGGAAAAAAATTATATTCTAGGAATAACTTCTCAGTGGATTTCTCAGTGGAGCTGGAGGAGGGGGAAGGCCTTCGATGGCATCTATTCTGGTGCTGCTGATGCTCCATGGCCATGCCAGAGTTCTACCACCTCACTGTCTTGCCATGCACTTTCTCCACATGGGTGATGAGCCCCAATGTGGTTCCCTGCCTGGCCTTCTTAAATCTTTTCTGGCACAGCTAAAGAACATAAAAACATAGGAACATAAGAAGTGTCATACTGTGTCAGACCAATTGTCTGTCAAGTCCTGCCTGCATTCTGTCTCCACACACAAGTGGGTGGGTGGCCATTTCTATTTCTGCAGGGGACTTTCTAACAGGTCATAGGGCAATCCATTACCTGTTGTTCCAGCCCCCGTGCCTTACTGTGCAGATGGCAAATCCATTCTCCTTCTCATACCACTGCCAGACATCGGACTTTGTCCACCCACTGTCTGGGGGTGGCACTGGTGACCTCTGCCTTGGTGTCCTGCACCTGGCACCGGCATTGGATTCCTCATCCTCCTCACCCTCTCTGAAACAAGAACACATAAACAACACCTAAGTAATATCATGCATTTATGATGATGCCTCTAGTCCTCCCTCCTTGTGGTGCTAGGGATGGCAACGGGAGATGGTGACCCTGGCTGGCTTGTGAAAATCCAAAAGACCCTGGCTGGCATGTGCATATCCTGCCATCCTTGGGGTGATAGGGATGGCAACTGGAAAGACCTGTGCTGGCACATGCAAATCCTGCCTTCCTTGGGATGCTAGTAGTGATGGCAACTGGAAAGACCCTTGCTAGCACGTGCAAATCCTGCCCTTCTTGGGGTGCTAGTAGAGGATGCTAGGGATGGCAAATGGAGAGACCCTTGCTGGCATGTGCAAATCCTTCCCACCTTGAGGTGCTAGTACGGGATGTTAGGGATGGCAAATGGAGAGACCCTTACTGGCACGTACAAATACTGCCCTTCTTTGGGTGCTAGGGAGGGATGGTACTGTAGAGACCCTGCCTGGCATGTGCAAATCCTGCCCTCCTTGGGGTGCTAGGGATGGCAACTGGAAAGACCCTGATTGGCACGTGCAAATCCTGCCCTTATTTGGGGGTGCTAGGTAGGGTTGGTGACTGGAGAGTGCAGACCCTTGCTAGGGATGGCTGGCACATGTTTGGGTGGGGGTGCTCATGCTCATGCCTGACTGCTGGAAGAGCCCCCCACAGTACCCGCACTCTCTGTGGCAGACATCTGCTGCCACCCACTGATGCCCACTGTTTGTGCCTGACTGCCCACCACCCACGCACCCACCCACACGCCAGTGAGCTTGCTCTAAAGGATAGTATTCTTCTTGTCCTCAAAGTAAAAAAAAAGTTTACAATCCTGGCAGAAGTGGCAGCACCTCCTGTGCCTGCCGGCTCTTGCTCCTCCTCCACCACCAAAAGTCCAGCAGTGGCAGGAACCTTTTCCTCTTCCACCACCGGCTCTGCCACCTTGGCCTTCCCTCAGGCCCATTTAATTCTCACCCTCTTCATTTTTTTTTTCAAACAAGCACTCCAAAACAGTCACTCACCAACACTCACCAACCAGCCAAAACAACACAGCCAGACCAACCAACACACAACCAGACAAAACACACAAAACAAAACCAAACAGCCATCCAGCCATACACACACATGTTCTCTCACCACACAAGTTCTGCACGCACTCGAATTTCCGGTTTCCGGTTTCTGAAGCGATCACGCGATACCTAAACCGAAACCGATTTCTGAATGACCAAACTGAACTGAATGCCACTGAACTGAATGACTGAACCCAAACTTTACTCCTGGACCGAATGTCTGAACCCGAACTTGGTTCCTGAACTGAACAACCAAACGACCGAACTTCCGAACCGCGATCTGTTGGCACATCCCTACTAAACACCCATCCCCCAACCCACCTCCATTCACGTAAAAAGGGCCTGAGATGCTATGCTTTTTCTGTACCTTAGAGAAACCCAAGAAAACATTAATATTTGCTCCTCAGGAATTTCAATATTTCAGGATTCATATGGTGTGCAACGAACAAAGTAAGGAACCACACATTGAATACTGGGGGTAAAAAGAAACACAGAGAAGCTGCCTCATTCCCAGGGCACAATTTTTCCAGGGTAATGACACACAGCCAATCTGAATTCTGACATTTTCCTAACTCAGAGTGATAAGCATTGCAGCCTTAATAACCATTCTTTAAAAAAAAATATTTAAACTCAATAATAACAAAAGTGAATGTTACAAAAATATTTCTTCCTTAAGTACAAAATATGCCTACTTTGGCTCACTTCCTGCTTCTGTTTTTCATGTAACATCAGTAATAGCGGCAATGGCCTTCATTTTACCAAAGGGTAATGTTGCTTGCTGACGGCTGGCCTGAGGTTACTGGAACTATTAGTGATAATAGCACTTAGAACAAACAGAGACTATCATGTTGTGCATGCTCTTTGGTTAAACAGGGAATTTGCCGATTGCCTTTGTGATTTAGTGGCATAGCTTTACTTTGTTCCAGAAGGTGTTTCCAGATATCCAATACAGCCTTTGGGCATGTGGGCTATAACTCCTTAGAGGGCTTATCTGTCTATTTCTGCTGTTTAATAGAATGTCATTTTTTGTATCCATGGAATGTAGTATACTGCATTTTACAGTAAATTGTGCCTCTCAAAGCTGCAGAAGGCAATGTTGCATTCTCTAGCATACATAGATTTGAGTTGTGCAAAGCCTAGTTCTGTAGAAATTTTCTACATGATGGCCTGCATAGACTTTTCTATTCCCTAGTCCTAGCCCCCCCAGTCCTGCCTCCTCTACCTCCTCCAGGCCCTGCCTCAGGATGGAGAAAGGGGGTGGGGTTTTCACATCTGCACAATCCAGGCAGGACAACAGATTCGCTCTTCTCAGGCAAAATCACTGATGGATTTAGCAGGAGCAACTGTTTCAGAAGAGGGTAAAACTGATGCCTTGTCTGGATTAAACAGACAGGAACCTTTATCCCAAGGCAGACTCTGAGAGGAGGTGGTAGGGTGGTTGCCAGGACTAAGGCACATAAGGAAGGAAGTCCCTCCTTCCAGTTAGCTCCAACACTGAATCCTGAAGGCTCTGTCCACCCCCAACCCTGGCTGCAGTGAGCAGGACCCTGCAACAGCACCTTTGGGGGACAGGGGAAGAGCCCTGGGTACCACTCCGTCTGTAACAGATGATTTCCCTGGTAGGGATGTGATTTTTTTTTTAAAAAAAATACCTTATTATTAAAAATTGGCTGTTTTGTTATTGTAATTATAATTACAAAAATTAATTTAATAATTCTGAAATAACAACATTTCAGAATTTGTAATTGTTATTTTCTGACTGTGGAATACATTCTTTAGGCTGTAACTTCTCTTTTTTATGTCCAATTTTAACAGAATGTATTTACAATATATCTCTCACCCAAGAGATAAACATACCAAATTTCAGAAGGATTAGATGCAGAGTCCAGATTTTATAAGCATTATGTTTTTAATAAATTTATGACTGTAATTTCCTTTCTAGCAACCCAATTTGTAAGCAATTTGGTTATAGTATACCCCTAACATAAAAGTTTATCAGAGCCAAGTTTCAGAAATATGAGATAACTGGTCCAGATTCTACAAGCAATTTATATTTTGTGGTTTGTGCACACTTTTCCAGCTGTAGAAACTTTGTTATCCATCCAATATGGATTAAATTTTCATTTCTTCTACCTCTCATGGAAGGGATCATACATGATAAATTTAATGAAGACTGGATAAAGGAACCCAATTTTATAAGCAATTGAAGGTTTGTGATTTTAAAAGAAGTCGTGCAAATACAAGTCCTGAAAATTTTGGGACAAAAACCTAAAATTTCAGGACACAATAGGGACTTCAGCCAGCAAGGGAGAGGGAAGTGGGAAGCATCCCAGGAATCAAGAGACATGCTTGACACATCCGGGCTGGCTAACTTTCATCCCAAACACAACCTGCAGCACTGTGACAGAGGACATAAGAGAATCTCTTATCGACTCTTTCCTAAGCAGATGCTTCCAACTTCCTAGTAACAAGTAGGGGCTTGAGTGGGTACAGCACAGAATGAGGATAGATGATTGACATTTCTGCTGGTCAGTTGGCATCCCAAACCCATCTTGTACCACTGTGACAAACTTAAGAGGATATCTGGTATAGGCTCAGAATGCATTTACACAAGCAGTGGGATGCAGCAGGTGGAAGAACACACTTCCTGAAAATCCCCATGGGGTGTTTAGATGCACCGGCAGTAGCCGGCCACCATAGGAATCGCAGCTTGTGCAGCCTTTTTGAAGCCACATTTGGGAAACCCTGATATTGAGGCTTCCCAAATGCAGCTTCAAAAAGACCATGTGCACCGGAATTCCTATGGTAACTGGATACTTCCAGTGCATCTAAACACACCCGCAGGGCTTTTCAGGAGGCACATTCTTCAATGTGCTCCATCCCACTGCACATTTAAAAGCAGCCTTATTGTCTGGAGATGCTTCCCAGGCTTTCAACTTGTCAGTAGTCAGTACCCAATAACTGCATTCAGGAAGACTTGGGGGTGGGCACTGGGGATAAAATATAAAGTTGTTACAGCTGCAAATGTAAAGTTGTTACAGCTGCAAGTGTGTGCATAAATGACACAAGGTTATGTGCTTGCAGAATTGGGACCCTTTCCCAAATAATTATGAAAATTGTCAGAGATGATCCTCAGGATGAGGGATACAGTCAGCCCAACTCTCAGGCAAATTGGATAACAAATGAAGTTGTTACAGTCAGAAATCCATTTTCCATAGAAATCAATTTAAAAAAACAAAGTTTATATGAATTTATATATAACAAAATTACAAAAGCCAAAGCTATATGATAATTAAATAATAACAAAATTATGAATTCAGTAATAGGTCCTTGTTGCACACCCCTACTCCCTGGTGCCACTGCCCAAGGGGGTTGTTATGTTGGGGGGGGGGGAGGTTGGGATCCTTCAGGCAGTGGCATAGCCAGTGGGGAGCATGAGTGAGTCATCACTGGTATGGCAGCCTCATCCATTGGCACTGCTAACCAAGGGAGGCATGGATTCTCCCCGGATTCCAGAGTCCCATTTACTCCTATGAAGGAGCTTACTCACACTGTTACTTGAACTCAAACTTCACTGGATTTTAGCCCATGTGTGGCAGAGAGCATTTATAGGGGAAATTGTTATTTACCCTTCTCATAATACCAGAGCTAGGGGACACCGTATGAAAATTAACTGGCAGTAGATTTAAGACAAGAAAAAAGAAAACATTTTTTTTCACTCATTGTACAAGTAACCTGCCTAACAAACTGCCAGAGGACATTGTGAAGGTCCGTATAACTGGTTTTAAACAAAAGAATGGGACAAATACTTAGAGGATAGTTCCACACACAAATGGCTATTAACCAAGTGATGTCGGATGATGAGACCATCTCACTGTTGGGACCTGGGAGTGAAAAGCAGGAAATGGATGAGTCCATTACGACAACCAAAAGCAACCAAAGTTGGTGACTTTCAGAGACAGGACACGGGGTTGGTTGGACCTTTGGTCTGATTCAGTATGGCACTTCTTAGGTTTTTTATGCTGTTTCAAAAAAGGCCAATGCCATTTGGTGTTGCATTACTAGAAGCATCAGATGTGGTGACCTGCTAGGGCCACATTCCCTAAAACTATGAGACAAAGGGGAGGGCAGCTCACCAAAACGAAGGGTAATTTCCAATATGAAGAACTACATATGTTTTTGTTTGTTTTTAAAAGAAGTGGATTTAAACATAAAAAAGGATTTAACAGAGGAAAGATAAAATGTAAAAAATAGAAAATACTTAATTGCAAATCTAACATAAATGTAATATGCACTAACATTTATGGACTCGCATATTCCTCTACATATTCTTCAATATAAGTATAACTGTACTTATTCTCCTACTAGCTCAGACAATTACAATAACCAACCCAACATTAAATCCTTCTCCAAACATAGCTGGTGATCACGTATGCAATCTTTTAACAGCTAACGTTAAGGGATTGCATCCCACCATCAGGTCCACAGCTACTATGGCCAGTCACACAAGTTGTTTGCTGACCACCACTCCCTCGTCTTTCTCAACAACTTCGCCAACTAACCTTTTGGCTTTAAATTTCCTTTTCCTTTCCATCTGAGTTCCTCATTTCAGCGCATATGGCCTCTTTATTAACTGCCTGCTGCCCCCAGCCAATATTCCTGTGCCATTACTCCAATCTGATTACAAAGACACAAGGCATTACAAAGAAACAGAAACTAATTGTGCTATTGTTCTTCTCTTTGATTAAGGCCCTGATTCAGCTAGAGTACTGAATTCAGCTTTTGGACACCACCTTTTGAGAAATATATTTCTAAACTGGGGACAATCAAGAGAATGAGTTTGGAATACATCTTAAATGTGGAAGGAGCTGAGAATATTAAGCCTACAGAAAAGACTAATTCTGGGAGGCAAGAAAGGGAGGTGATAGCAGTCTTCAAATGTGAAAAGAAAAGAATATGGAACTGTTCACCAATGTTACTGTGATGGACAAGAGGAAATGAGTTTAATTTGCAGGAAAGCGGGTTTAGGTCAACCATTAGGACAAACTCTCTATCTGTAAGAACAGGTGAATAAGTTGCAAAGTGAGGTTGTGGAATTTTGTTCCCTGGAGATTTTCAAGAAGGCGAAGGATGGATGAAAATTTGTTGTTAAAGGTATGCAGGGGTGTGCATGTCATTTTCATTATTACAATAACAATAATGAACATTTTCATTTTCGTTATTGCAACAACGAAAATGACAACCGAGAATAATGATACCGATACCCAAAATGAAAACAACAATGTTGTTATTGTTGTCATTATTATTAGTGCTGTGTCAATTGGGTTTTGGAGGGAAATGTGGAGAGGGGAGCAGGGAGAAGACATCTCGGAGCCCTAATCAGGGTTGTACTCTTGAACTGTGCCTGTGTTGGGAGGGGCGAGCACCTCAGTCGTATCTCATGGATGTATCGCTGGCCAATGAGCAGTGCAAGCAGTCTCCAGCAGTCTCATGCCACTCTGTGATTGCTCAATGTCTGCTGCCTCCCACATCCAATCAGAGGGGCTTGGGGGAGGGCACTGCACCCCCCTTTATAATGGGAGGGCCAGGTTTTTTCTCTCCATTGTGTGAGAGCTCTGCTTGTCAGGTTGTGTTTTACAGAACTGATGCTTGCACAGAAAAAATTCTCTCTACCCCCATTGTATTACCAATACAATCTCATCGTAACCAAGCCAAGTAACCATCGTAACCAAGCCAAGTACGTGCACTTGAGACCTCGCATCTTCATGAATGTCTCTCCCTCTGTTCCCCTTCCTATGTCTCTCCCCCAGCTCCTGTCTCTCAGATTGTAAGCCCTAGGGGCAGGGACCGTGTCTATTTTATTACTTTGTAAAGTGCCAGGTACACTGCTGGTGCTATATAAATGTTTGTTATTAATAATAATAATAATAATACCAATACGTTTCCTTCCTCATATCCTACATTTTACCTTCTTCCTTTCCCTGCCCTTCTTCCCCCTGTATATTATGCATAGATAGGTGTAGTATAGATTAGATATAGATATATATTATAGACATATAAATTAGATTAGAATAGTTATAAAGTTAATTGATTAGACAATAGATAGTTTTCCTTTTCCATTCCCCTTTCTCTCTTAGATTTAGATAGATTTTAATTGTGTACGAGATTCAATACGGATACCAAAGATAAAATCTTCATTTGAAACGACAACGACATTGTCATTAATAACAAAAACAAAAATGAAAAAGAAAAATGAAAACAACATGGGGAACTGGTGCACCCCCCCCTAGTGGTTTGGGTTTAGTCATTCCTGCCTTACTACAGAGTATTGGACTTAATAGTCCTTGAGATCTCTCTTCCAGCCCCATCACTCCATAGTTCTGCAATAGATTATATTTGCACATGTGCTTTAGTAATGCTGATGATGCACAACACTGAATGTATAGAAAATATTGTATATCATATTAAAGGAATCCTTTGAGTCCACCATATTCATAATTCTAAGCTTTAGAATGTTGTTATACCTTGTTTCTGAAGACTAGTAACCTTAGCTTTCAGGCAACGTTTATGATTAAAGTAGTGCTGAAACAAATATCTGCAGATATTGTTCTATTTGTATCAGGTATACAAAGTTCAGTTCTTTTCCACATTCTTAGCCTGTTTTGGACATTTGTTTCATTTTTTTCAGGTTTCTTGTTTGATTGCTAATTTGGTTATTTTGGTCATTCCATTTTGGATATTTGGTTAAATAATGAAGTATTTGAAGTACCAAAATGACCAAAATAAAGAAACTATACAAAAATAAAAAGTCACCCAAAATTAAATATCTGAAGACTTCAAAAGACAAATATAGTTTTGGGGGCAGGTATTTATTTAGACATTCAGATGGCTATCACAACATACACATTATTTTGCAAATAAAAAGTCTTCTCTTTGTTTCATCTCTGGATTAAAGAGTAGAATATCTCAAAAGCTTTCAGTGTGTTGATGCAGAGTGATGACACCATCAACAACAGTTACTGGAGTTATCAAATCCTCCAAGACTAGGCATCCTTGTACACTTCCTCAAGACTTATGTTTCATAGTACATAGTATAAATAATGCAAAGTAATAAATAAGACCAGCAACATTCAGGTTTGCTAGTGAAGTTCAAGTGGCATATGCTTATGATGCTTTTGAAAGTGAAAGCCACCCTCTAGCATTTTTTTTTTCAAGCAACATCCAACTGCAGTACTGTTTCAAGTTTCCACAGTTTGAAGTAGAAGGAAAATTGACTACATTGTATCTACAATAATCATATATGGAACAGTAGCTATCTAGCTTCCAAGACTATTATACCTGAGCATTGATTATACTATATGTTGTTAAATCTGTGTCACCTACTGTTATTGGAGAAAAGAGGTGTACACTTTCCAAGTGGCAGCTGCATCAGATGAACAGGGTGAAGGGCAATAACAATAGCTTACCCAATCTCATAGGTTGAAACACAATGGTCTGTGACACTGACTGATCAGAGGTGGATAGCAATCACAGAGGATGTAAAAGCCAGATACATGCCACTTCTTCTGAAAAAAAGAGACCTTCTCCTCTCTGTACTGCCCCTTGTCTCCCCTTCCAGATAATATAAATCATTTTTTTCTGAAAATAATAGATTTTTAAGACTATTCATTATAAACATCATATTTCCGGGGCTTCCCTGACAACTCCCATCTTGTGATTATGTTCTGTGGAGGTAAAAATGTCTGCTGAATTATTGGCAAATCTGTCAGGGCCTTTATCCAGTGCCCTGTTTGAAATGATTAAACCCACTGAGTGTTTGCTTAATCTATTTTCTTTTTTCTGTACACCATGCTCTCTGCCTGGGGCAAACCCATCTAATAATTTTCAATTGAATAAAACCATAACTCATGACCCAATAAATTATCTTTAAAAAACCCACATTACATCTGATTCATCATTCATATTACCACAATGGCAGGAAGCATACAGAATTCTCTAACACTTCTTGCTGTGATAAATAGTTCTATTAAAATTTATGAATAAGGTAGTATATATTAACACATATTTGTTACTGGATTATCTGTCAAACTATTTCTTCCCATTTCATCAACATGTTGTATTAGTAAATGCACTGATTTGGAAGCCTCACATTATTAGTGTTTTATTCTTAACCCTGAAAATCCCTTCATGAAATGTTGGAAGATGACAACTTTTCAGCTTTCATTTGTATTTCAAGTGAAAAGGGCTGAGACATTCTAGTCATTACACTCCAAGTAAAAAGATTAATCAGAAAAGAAAATTAGAATGCACCTGATACATAGTAAAAAGGGTAATTGTAAACTTAGTAACATGACTGATAATGTTGAACAAGGCACAGAAAATATAGGTCAATATTTGAATACGTAGGATATCCAAGATTTGCAAAGTTATAAGGTAACACTCAAAAGAAATGGACAAGTTCTACTATTGCTTTTTAAATGAGTGATTGATGATGGATAAAAATACACATGGCGAGCCTGATCCTGCAACCTGTGGATCCTGCATGTGCACTTGCACGTGGAATCTATGGGGCTCAATATTTTATTTTATTTATTCATTTAATGATTTATACCCCACCCCATCCAGCCTCATGGCAGCTCAGGACAGTATACATAAGTTAAAACAAATAAAAATAAAAAATATATATATAAAAAGGGGAAGGAGGTTACAAAGACAATAAATATAATAAAAAGAGGTAAGACCCACTGGCTTTAAATCCCACCCCCTATCCCTTTAGCCCCCTCCCCCCCAAAGGTCTGGATGAACAACCAGGTCTTACAAGTCCAGCGGAAGGCCAACAAGCTGCCTCTGGGAGGGAGTTCCACAGCTGTGGTGTGACCACTGAGAATGCCCACTCCATCATGGTTCCCCCCAATTTACCTGGGGGACCTCCAAGAAGGCACCCCCAGCAGATCGCAGAGATCGTCCAGGGCCCAGGGAGTGAGATGGTCTCTCAAGCAGGAGGGGTCCAGGCCAGGTAGGGATTTAAAGGTCAACACCAGCACCTTGAATCGGGCCCGGAATGCTATAGGCAGCCATTGCAGAGGTTGGAGCAGTGGTGTAATGTGCTCCCTACGACCCATCCCCATCAGGAGGTGGGCTGCAGCAATGCATTCTGCACCATCTGCAACCTCCGAAACATCACCAAGGGCAGCCCATGTAGAGCATGTTGCAGTAATCCAACCTAGAGGTGATGAACGTGTGGATGTGCACAATATGCCTGCAATAGGGATGTTTGCGGTTCATCCATGCATAATCCGCAGAGTTTGGAATTGGGCTCACTTGCTGCAATCCCAAGCCCTATCTTCATGGGATCTGCATGGGATCCGTGTAGATTCCACATGGGACAATGTCTTTGTCTTGGGCTTATGTGCGCACAGGCTCCGCAGGCCATGGAATTGTCCCCACTGTGTGTTTATAAATAAAAACTGAAATGTTTGGTGGGGGGGGAATCTTGAAAGTACAAAATCTGAAAAGTACTGCCCAGCTTTATTCTTTAGCTAGAAGATCCAAGCCTGAGGGAGTGAGCTAGGGAAAAATTATGTAAGGGCTTTAATGGCAAGCATTCAACCCCCACTGAAGTCAAATTTGGAGAAAGCCCCATTGACCAAAATACAGTAATGATTGCATCCATTAAGGCTACAGGACTGAAATTCAGCACAAATATACATTGTACACTATTGCCATGATAGCCACATTGCTGACCCTAGTTCACAAACTCCATGTAAAGGGAGTAAATTGGGTGTGGCCAGATATTTCATTTTGGGATATTATTATTGTTGTTGTTTTTGTTGTTATTATTATTATTATTATTATTAATAATAATAATAATAATAATAATAATAAATCGTTATTGTTGTTATTATTTAGGGAGAGACACAGGTACATTCAAGAGGTTGAGATGTTGCAGGTTCAAGTGCTTCACTTAATTACAGAGAACTAGATTCTGAGTGAGGAGAAAGAGGTCGCAATTTCACTCATGATGATCTAGGGAAGGCCTGATGGAAGAGGGGAGTTTTCAGAAGGGATTTGAAAGTTGGGAGGAAAGCAAATGTATCCAGGGAGGAAGTTTCAACCATAAGGGGCAGAAAGAGAGAAGGGGCAAAGATGTTTAGAGGAGCAAGGGGGTTGTGAGCAAGCAAGAATGTGGGCAAAGGAGGAGCCAAGCTCCTGGGCAGGAATGTGGTGGGATACAAGAGTGGAGAGATATGGGAGAGCAAGGCCATGATGATCCTTGAAGGTGAAGATCAGGAGCTTGTGCCGAATGTGTTCATGTAAAGGGAGTCAGTGGAGGGGCTGAATATGGTCAAAGTGATGGACAAAGTGGATGACTTTGGCAACTGAGTGTTGAACAGAGATGAGGGAGGCCAGATCAGAGCAGAGGAGGCCAGTAAGGATGAACTTGCAGTAGTCAAGACAAGAGATGACTACAGCATGGACTATAGGGAGAGACCCACCATTGGGGTTCTGGGGCCAAGTTACAGTCAGGGAGGCCTGTGGCCAATATGTATCTAGAAGCTGCCACTCTAGCCCCAGGACCCACCGTAATGGGTCTGGGGCCATCGTTCCTCGCACAGAGGCATGTCATTCCAACGCACCAAGAAACAGCCACTCCAGCCCCAGGACCCACCATTGGCATTCTGGGGCTAAGTTACAAGAAGGGAGGGCTGTGGTTAATATGTATCTAGAAGCTGCCACTCTAGCCCCAGGACCCACCGTCATGGGT
>QEPC01014089.1:178153-205452 GCA_003113815.1 Sphenodon punctatus | reverse complement strand
CGTATGACCAGCCTCGATCGCCGACCCGGTCAGTTCGCGGCCGGAAATGGATGCGCGTCGGCCGCGCATGCGCGTATTCGGCGGCAGCGTCTCGTGTAGAACGGGCTGCCGGCTTTTTTAAGAAACAAGCGCGGGCGCCGCCGCGCTCGTCTGAAAACGGCCTGAGTGACTTGGCATCTACCTCAAAGATGAAACTTAATGTGGACAAGTGCAAAGTGATGCAGATAGGGAACAATAATATCCAAATTATATGTACACAATGCTGGGTTCGGAATAGGGCTGAAATTAGAATCTCGTGAAAGTTGACAAACAGCAACAAGATCTTGAGAAGATCTCACTAAGAGTTTGAGATATCGTGAGGTTCTAAATAAAAATTTTAATGCTCTGCACACGCAAAAAATGGCTGCTTCAGCCGTTCTATGCATGCTTGGCCCTTTTCCAAGATGATGCAGGCTGCATCAGTGCCATTTTGGAAAAGAGCAGTTGGTTTTCACATGCACAGAACTGCCTGTCCTTTTCCAAAAAGGCACCAACACAGCCTGCAACATCTTGGGAAAGGACTATGCATGCACAGAGTGGCCTCAGCAGCCATTTACACGTGTGCAGAGCGTGTTAATTTTTCTGACAATCTCGCGAGTATGATATTGAGAACAGCCAATTCTTGGCTCATTCTCAATCTCAAAAGTCTCATCAAGAGCCCAGTTCTTTATGAGATTTGTCAAGATATGTGAGGTCAGGTATGTGAGATCCCCAATTCCCCACCAGGATCCCCCAGCACGTATGGTAGGGCGTGACGGGGTCATCCAGGCGGGGGATCAATGTATTGATTTCAACCCTAGTTATAAATTAGGAGTTACCACTCATGAAAAGGACCTTGGAGGGTATTTTCAGATGTTATGAGATCACAGTGAACCACGGTGAATACCCACCTGTGGTCACTGTGACTCGCACATCTGTTTGGCGGCTGCCAGATGTTCGCCATGCTCAATCCCCACATGGGGTCACTTTCAACCATGCTTCCCGGGCTAGCCGCACCAATTCCCCGGGAAGCACGGTGAAAGTGATTCCCGGCAGGGATCAAAGAAAAGTAACATCTGGTTGGTCGCGATGGCCCGGAATCACTGGCGGGATTCCAGGCCATGGCGAAGTTGGCCAGACGCTGTGGCGGCATTGGCTCCGCCGCCCACCCATCTCCCCAGAGGGCGGGCGGCAGGGATCATGGAGGGGTGGGGCCGTGCGGCCGGATGTTGCACCGCGCGGCCCCATCCCCTCCCCGATTCCCTGCCAGGATCCCCTGGCACGTCTGGTAGGGTGTGACGGGGTCATCCTGGCAGGGGATCAATGTATTGATTTCGTGACGGGGCCAACTGGCCCCATCATGTCTGAAAACACCCAGAGTCATCATGGACACTACATTGAAATCCTCAGCTCAGTGTACGGTGGGTGGCAAAAAATCTATCAAAATGTTAGGAATTATTCATAAAGTGATAGGGAATAAAACTGAAAATATCATTATGCCTCTATATAAATCTGTGGTGCCACTGCACCTTGAGTATTATGTGTAGTCCTGGTTGCTCCATCTTAAAAAAAGATAAAAGTAGAAATAGAAAAGGTACAGAGAAGGGCAACAAAAATGATAAAGGTATGGAACAGCTCTCCTATGAAGAGAGGCTATATAGGTTAGGACTCTTCAGCTTGGAGAAGAGACTGAGAGGAGATATGATAGAAGTTTATAAAATCATACATACATCTGGACTCCTTCCAGATGTATAGAGGAGGCAGGATAGCTGCCAGTCTCAGACAAAGTATGAAAACTGGACAGGGATCACCGTGGCGTCTTCCTCCCTCCCCACTTAAATTTCTCTGGGCTGGGAGACCAGCCTGGGAGGGGGAGGGGGAGAGGGGAATTACAAATCATGCAAAAATCTCAATCAGAGTCGGCATTCCTAGGGCAGAGCCACTGCCCCGTTAATTGACAAGCTCACCTGTGTCGTGTTGAAGGAGAGCCAAAACAGCGTGGAGCGGAGGCAGAGTCAGCTTCCTGCGGGGAGAAAAGGGTCCAGTGAATGACAGATGTCTGCATTGCTGGGAAAGAGGGGCTGCTAGGGCAGAGCCGCAGCCCCGCTAATTGAAAAGCTCACCTGTGCTGTGTTGGGGGAGAGCCCAGACAGCATGGAGCAGAGGCTGAGCAAGCTTCCTACGGGGAGAAAAGGGTCCAGGATACTTAGGCGCCAGCCTAAGGGCGAGAGCTAAAGGGTATCACCCTTGTGTCGCCATTGGACAAGCCCGGAGAGCCAGAGCTCCCCCCCCCTTTTCTTCCTTTTTGCTGTCCCAGCAGTTGTTCCAGTGAGCCATATACAAACTTTGACTTGGGGACATTGGTGACAGGGCATAGCCGGGGCTGGGTGAATTTGATTAGGGCTATGCCTCCCTTTAGTATTGGGTATTTTTCTTTTGGGAAGGCTATCGGTATCTTACAGCCAATATTGTTTATTGTTACATTAGTATGGAGGTTAAAACAGCACGTCATCCCTTGGCTGTAACTGGTCAACCTCCTGGGAAGCAGCAGAGGATTAATGCTTTTCTTACATCTAAACAGCAGAGTATAGATGTACACTCATCTCCAACTATTATGACTTCAAACTGTTTTTTGCCACTTCTGGATGAAAGGGTTTTAGTTGGACAGGCAGTGACTGTTCAAGAGGAGTGGGATACGGGAGCGACTTGTAAGGAGATGATTGATAAACCTTCTTTTGTTTTCTCTCCCCCTGGGGCCTCTAACATGCATTCTAATAGGCAGGTCACTTTGGGTCGGTCTGAACATAGGGATGGGTCCTCTGAATCCTTACTTTCTGAACATATTCAGCTCACCACTCTTATGGTGAGATCGATGTTTTTTCAGTTAAATATTCTTTCAGTGAAGGTGGACAATCTAATGGGATTATTGAAAGATCGTTCCCCAGTCCCTATTAATAGAAGTCTCCCCTCAGATGAAGGAAGGGAACCGGTCCTCTCCTTGAATCCTTCATCTTCCCTGCAGAGATGGCCTCCTTTTTTTTTCATTTGGAGCAGTTGATTCCTCCTATTGAGGGAAATTGTGAGAAGGAAAATTTTACTTTGGTCCCTGATAGATTAGTAATAACTGTTTTACCCTTACCTGAAGGTTATCTTCCAGCATGGGATACTCAGTTGGATGTTGTGGAGCACATCAGGGTCCTTTTAAGAATTCCTGCCACACACAAAGATATTAGATCAGTGCCCAATTGGCTATTAAAAAGGGCCGTTACTCTGTCCTGATTCATTTTAATTCCTCAGTTTTGGTTGGTGAAATCCTGGGTAAAGAGCTGATACTTGGGAGGAATGCAATTTATGTATCCCGAGTCCATCAAGATGAGAACCAAGTAGGAGTTAGAGCTAAACTAGGGTCTAAGGTTAATGAGAACGCTCATAGTTCTGAGATCCTTGCACAGGGAAAGAAGTATGGGAATTTTCATCTGACTCAGCCCCTGACAGCCACTATTTTTAATGGAAGTACAGTTGACCAAGTGGATAGTTCCCTTGAGAAGATGGATGTTCAAGAAAAGATGGGATCTCAGAGGTTAGGAACAGGGGAAACAAGCCTGAACCCGCTTCCAGGAGACCAGATGGAAATTTTGGGGCATATGTAATTTCTTTATGATTATCTCAAAGGTAGATTACTAACTAAAAGGGGAGTACATTCTCAAACTAGTTACGTGGTAGAGTCCAAACAAACTGAGGGCATACAAGAATCTTTGTATCCCTGTATCCCAATCGAATGCTATGGAACTGCAATAAGGACAAATCAGTTGAAGTATAAGAGCGATAAAATCCCATTGGAGGTGCATCTTGGACCTGTTGAGGGGCCGAGGGACACACTAATGGCTAGTCCTCTTGCTGGTAGGATTCAAAATGTTCAGGAAGACTCTATATCTTTAGTTCAAGAGATTTCCCAAGGAACGAAAAGGAAAAATGCTGCTATTAGTATAGACAGTATTTCCCAGAACAGTTTTATTACAGATGATCGCTTCGCCTTAATCAAGACACCAAGGCAATCAATTTCAGATTTATCTCTTTCTAGTGTAGCCAGGGTACTTGTAGCTGAAACCTCTGGTAATGGGGAACATATAGTTTTGTCACTGTCTGTTGAGAGATCTCAATCCCCTGTGGAGGTGGCCCAAGCTTTTGGCATTAGTACGCCAAAGGTGAAATCAACTTTGCAGGAGTTGGGAAGATCTTTGGGCGATGCTGAGGCTAATAGGGTGTGCCCCATTGATGTAACCAACCACTTAGTAGAGGGAGGCCCTTGTCCTGTTCAGGAATGGCTTTCTGTTTTTGCGCAGGAAAATTAACAGAGATTGAAAGACCCCCTACAATCAGGAAGCCCTGCTGAGATGCTGTGGTGGTCTGATATGCCGATAAGATTCCTGTCATGGAATATTGCAGGATGGCGGGGGAAGGATCATGATGTAGATTTTCTTCTGTTTCTGGGCAGTTTCAATTTAGTTTGCCTTCAGGAGATGTGGATAGATAATCCAGAAATGATAGGATTGGAGGGGTTTATTAAATGGGTATCTCCAGCAAGTACCTCTCTTGGGAAGAAAGGAAGGCCCTCTGTTGGGCTGGTGGTATTTGCTAGATTGGATGGGAGATTTGTGGTGCAGGATGTTTTTGCTATTAAAGGATTATTTCAATTTTGTAGGATTGTGTTCCCCCAGTCTATGGGGGTTCAGGTCTATAATATCTATATCCCCCCAGGTAGTGAGGGCAAACAAGTTTGGCAGGACTTCACTGAGCTTTTTGTGGGGAATTTGGAGAGATTTCCGGAGGATCAAATTATAATAGTAGGCAATTTTAATACAAGACTTGGCCACAATAGTGAGCAAATTATGGGTGCCCTCAAATTAAAAAATCTGTTAGATGAGGTGCAAGATTGGAATGGGACAAGGAAGTCCCAGGATGCAATTATAAATAAGAGTGGTAAACATTTGTATAATTTTGTCCTGGAACACTCACTTTATATTCTTAATGGCAATATGACAGGAGATGCTGATGGGGCCTATACCCTTACCAACTCAAAGGGGGCAAGTGTCATTGATTATGGCATAATCTCACCTTTCTTATTGTGTAATGTTGATAACTTTGAAATTGAGCACAGAATAGATAGTGACCATTTCCCCTTAGTGTTTTCCCTAAGGTTTCCAGCTTCTGACTCTCAGGCTCCCTTACTGATTCCAACTGGTGAGTGTGAGTGTGAGTGTGTTGGTACTTGTAGGGTTAAATGATCTATGGAAATAGATTCTAAATTGGTTAGAAAATTAGAATCTCTCGAGTTGATTTCCCTTAGGGATAGGTTGATCTCGACTAATGAAATTCTGAGTGCATTTAGGAATTTTGATGATATTGCAGGAAATTTACTGCCCTTTCTGACCAAACCGGCAAATTCCTTTACTGGCCCTTCTTTTGTTCTGGGTTGGTGGGATTGGGAATGTGATAAGGAAAAATTCCATCTTAGGAGAGTTGCTAAACGCTTAAAATGTAACAAGTTGGAGGCTCGGGTAAAAGCATATGGATGTATGAGAAAGGACTATAAGTTGTTTATTATTAGAAAAAAGCCCAAACACGCATCAAATTATTTGAGTAAATTATTGGGCACTCTGAAGGCTACTGATGTGATTGGTTTCTGGAAATTGATTAACGGCTCCTATAAAACTGGTTGTATGCTGAAGGAACCATCAATTCACCAATCAGATTGGGAAAAAACATTTTTCAGGAATCTTTAATGCCAGTTGTCCCTTGAATGTAAGAACTCAGAAGGAGGTTTCAAATGTTGCCCCAATGGGCAGATGTTACAGAATCTGAGGTGGAGGAGGCTCTGAATCTGCTGAAAAATGGGAAAGTGCCAGGTGGGGGTTTCCACCCTGGCGAGGTCTTTAAACAAAATACTGAATGGTGGCGAGCTGCTCTTGCAAATTTGTTTACTCTTATTAATGGTTCTAGGACTATACCAGAGATTATTGGAGGGCCAGTGTTGTCATCCCCATTTTTAAAGGGGGTGATAGGAATGAGTCTAAACACTATAGGCCAATAAGTCTTCCGCCTATTATATAAAAACTCTATTCTAGGTTGTTGTTGATTCATCTAACTGAGTGGGTAAAAAGAGAAGGTATACTTGCTGAAGAGCAGGCGGGTTTTCAGGTGGGAAGGAGTACAATAGACAACTGTTTTGTATTAAATCATTTGATTCATCAATGTGGGAAAAAGGATCTGGACCTTTTCAAGGCTTTTATTGACTTCTCTTCAGCCTTCAACTTGATAGACCGTACTATTTTGTGGGCCGAGTTTGAATATTTGGGTATAGATTTTCACCTCCTTGGGTTGATAAAATCATTGTACACAAACACTAGGCTCCAGATTCATTTACATAGAAAAGGTATTTTGTCAGATGCAAACTAGACGACCAGAGGTGTAAGGCAGTGGTGTCTGCTGGCACCTCTGCTTTTCAACCTATTTGTCAAACAGTTGATATTGGAACAAAGGGATTTAGGGAATTATATGGCTCCCAAGATTGGAGAACAATGGTTGTCTATTCTGATGTATGCAGATGACACCGTTTTGTTATCAACCTCCAGGACAGGTCTGAACAGATTATTGTCAGACTTCGGTGCGAAGTCCCAATCACAAGGTCTTAAAATCAACTACAAAAAAACCAAAATTGTGGTCTTTGCTAATAAATATAAATCAACCCCTTAGTTCTTAAATAGCAATCCAATTGACCAGGTCTGTACCTTAAAATATCTGGGAATAGTGTTTGTGTATAATAATTCTTGGACCCCTCATATTATATTTCGTAGATTTATATTTATTATTTCGTAGATTTTTATACCGCCCCATCCTGCGAAGCAGCTCGGGGCGGTTAACAACAATAAAAATAGTTTAAAACATTTAAAATACAAATATAAAATACATCAATAAAACAGGGCAGTGTGCAATCATAAATAAATATATAAGTGGGGGATTAAAACTCACCCCCCCCCCCCCCCAAAGGCCTGGGCAAACAGCCAGGTCTTACAGTTCCGCCGAAATGTCAAAAGGCTTGGGGCCAGGCGAGCTTCCTCCGGAAGGGAGTTCCACAGCCGCGGCCCTACCACCGAGAATGCCCGCTCCATCGTGGCCCCCCGCTTAACACGGGGGACCTCCAGGAGGGCACCCCCGGCAGACCGCAGGAGTCGTTCCGGGGCGCGAAGGGCGAGGCGGTCCCTAAGGTAAGAGGGGCCAAGGCCGTATAGGGCTTTATAGATCATTACTAGGACCTTGAACCTGGCCCGGCACACTATCGGCAGCCAGTGCAGCGCTCGGAGCACCGGTGTAATGTGCTCCCGGCGACCCGTCCCCGTAAGAAGACGGGCCGCCGCATTCTGCACCAGCTGCAGCCTCCGGGCCAGGAACAAGGGAAGCCCCACGTAGAGCGCGTTACAGTAGTCGAGTCGCGAGGTGACGAAGGCATGGATGAGGGAGGCCAGGTCCGGGCCAGAGACATACGGACGCAGCCTACGTACCAGATAAAGCTGGCGGAAGGCAGCCTTAGCGACTGCCTCCACCTGCCGCTCCAGCCGCAGGTCTGCGTCCAATATGACCCCCAGACTCCGGACCTGCTGAGCTACAGGGGGGCAAACCCCCCCAATATCCAGTCTGTTAAGTAGGAAGCATTGTCAACTTCAGCTGCTATTTATAAGTTCTATAGTAATAAGGTAGGGAAATTGGTGGCCCCTGCGATCCAGGTCTTTGAAAGGAAAATAATGGCAAAATTCAGTTACAGAGTTCAGATATGAGGCTATTCCCCTGCTGCTATCTCCCTGTTGGAGCCGGTCCAGAATAAATTCCTATGAAAAATACTTGGAGTGCTGCCTGGTACTCCTCCAACACTGGTAAAATTGGAAACTGGTTCCTTGTTATTGAGTGTATTATTGTTGAAATTGTTGTTATGCTTTGCATTAAAGTTGGCTCATTGTTCAATAGAGTCAATTACCAAAAGGTGTTTTGACATAGAAGTTCTAGATTATAATAATTACCTGTGGTTGAGATAAGTTTATTATCAATTGAATGGGCTGGGTTTTTCCATGTCCTTTTTGCTACAATTTCCCTTCAAAAGTGGGCTGAAAATGATAAAGGAAAGACTGTCTGATATTGATGCACAAACTCTACGCAGCCAAGCGTGTCAAGCTCATGCTTCTCCTTTCTATCGTTTTATTTTACCACCAAGTGATGGATGTCATTATTTAAATGACTTGACTAATTACGGTCTGAGAAGAGCCTTTACATCCCTCCGATTTCAGACCTTTGGTTCGACTATATTGGCAGGGAGATATTTAGGTCTACCTTATGAACAGAGGAAATGCCCTTGTGGAGAAAATTCAGTGGAAGATTTGGCCCATTAATTGTTAAATTGCCCGCTCTATGCAGCTGTGAGAGCGAAAATGTGGTGTGAGATAAATCCCCCTCGGGGTTTGACGCAACAGGATTTGATGATTTTTTGCGTTTCTGACCACATGATGACTAAGATGGAAATGGTGGCCTCCTTTGCATTGCGGGCTAGCTATTTAAAAAAAAAAATTCTTTCTGTTAGGATATGAATTTTGTTGTAAGTTTGTGTATAAATGTTAATTTTTTCTTTAACCTGATATTGGGTAAATCCATTAGATTTTCTAAAAGTAGTTGTATTATATGGTTATTTTGATATATTTTACATTTTTTGTAAATGATTCTTTTTGTCAAGGCTTCGGTCAGCACAAATAAACAATAAACAAACAAACAATCAGAGTCAAGATGTCTGCAAGAGCTTGACCCTAATTTTTGGTTCTTACAAGATTTTTGTGAGAATAAAATCTATCTTGTTTCCGTCCTAGTCAAGACTGGGTGCTGCGTGGGTCACTGGAGTTCACCCACCCCACTGGAGTGCACCTTCACACGAGCGTTTGGGTGGGTGGCTGATGGGTGGACATGGGTGGTTATGTCTCATTTAAAAATGGCTAAGTTTGTCACTCCATCCACTCCCTTTAGCCACCTTTCTGTTATTCCACCAACTCTCTCTCTCTCTCTCTCTCTCTCCCTCTCTCTGTCTCTCTCTGTCATTCCACATACACAGGATTCTGGGTGGGACTTGTTGGACCTTTGAATGTGTAGGATTGTGGAGTCCCTAGGGATGGTACTCCCCTGGCTGACCTCAATGAGGTTGATTATGAGAAAGTGTGCATTGTTGGGATCATTGAGACCCACCGCATGTGCTTCTGACCCGTGACCATCTTGGCTGTTGAGTGTGTACACCAATGTGCTGGTACCAATATTGACCAGCATAGTTAATGCCTCATTGAGGGAGGGAGGGTGCCAGTCACCATCAAATGTGTGGAGGTCCACCACCCTCCTCAAGAAGCCATCTCTTGATGTTGGAGTGCTTGCCAATTATTGCCCAGTCTCCAATCTGTATTTTTTTAGGGAAGGTGATTGAGAAGGTTATGGCTGTGTGGCTACAGAGACACATGGACTTTAATAATATTTGGGGGGGAATTCCAATTGGGGTTCAGGACCTCTCACAAGGTAGAGACCGCAATTATCAGGGTGATGAATGATTTGCTGATGATTTTAGATCGAGGACGCCTGGCCATTTTTCATGTTGGATCTTACAGCAACATCTGATACAATTAACCATGGGTTGCTGCTTCGGTGACTGAGGGACATTGCTGGTGTGATGGGAGCTGCCAGTCAGTGGTTTCAATTGTACCTGGAAGAGAGGAGTCAATTGGTAGTGATGGATGGATATGTGTCATCCCTGAGGGAACTGGATTGTGGAGTCCCTCACGGTCCTATTCTTTCACCCATGGTGAACTTCTACTATTCAACTTGTACATGCAGTCCTTTAGGGATGTCATGATGAAGCACGGGGTTGAGTATGCTGATGATACACAACTGTATATTTCTTGCCCCATCACCCCTGCCAACTTGGCCTCTGCCTTGGAAGAATACCTCAATGATATAACCACCTGGATGCATTAAAGCTACCTTGTACTCAATCCAGGAAAGTATGATGTGATGTTGGTGGGAAGGGGTGGCCGATATGAGGATGCCCTTGCCTCCTTCGGGCCCCTGAATGTATCTGGAGTCTGGGTGGAGGTAGTGGGTTAGATAAAGAACTTGGGCATAATTTTCAACCACTCTCTGTCAGAAATGCATTTTTTCAACTACACAATTTGCATAAGTTATGCCTTTATTTCTCCCAGGCTGACCTTGCCACAGTGATCCATGCCCATGAGGTCTGACCTTGAGGCTTTGTATCTCCCTCTTCTACAGGCTGCTGGCAGTGCTTATCTGTCACTTGCAGCTTGTTCAGAATGTGACAGCTCAGTGCTTACTACTGGTTTAGGCAGGTGTAATCATATTACACCCACCCTGTATTTTCTGTATTGACTGCCTGTGGAGTGACAGGTTGGATTTAAGATCACACTGCTGGTTTTTAGGGCCCTGAATAGTTTAGGTCCTGGCTACATTCAAGACCTACTTCTGGAACCTTACATCAATGGGTACCTGCATTCAGGAACCACACGCTATTTGGGGCTTCTGCTATCACATATGAAGTCGGCAGGAAATTGTACCTTGACTGTCAAGGACCCTTTGGTGTGGAACCCACTCCCTCTGGATGTTTGTCTCAGTTCACCCTCCTTACCTTTTAAAAGCACCTGGAAAAGTATTTCTTTCCTAGATGCTTTTAGGATCCACTTAGAGGGGACATTGATGGTCCTCTCAATGTACTTGTCCCTTCCTTTTTGCCTGCCCCATTAAAAAATAATAATAATAGTTTAAATCATTTAAAATTGTTTATATGGTTTTTAACTTTTTGTAAAGTGCTCTGAGTGCCATGTATGGCAGGGAGGCTCTATGTAAATAAAAGTATTTTATTTATTTATTTATTTATTTATTTTAGCCTCTAATTGCCTGTGGCTTTCCAGATACCAAAATTCAACCTTGACTAACATATTCCATCTTGGTTTGGAGTTCTGCTGGCTTTGGGGACTGAGCTACACTGCTGCACCCATGGCCTTTTATTCAACCTACTGCAGAATTGCCAATCAGCCCTGGCCTTGCAGGTAAGCAGCCCCTGAGTATCGAGCTCCCCAATTTCTCCCAAAGCTTTCCTTACACTTCTGGCATGAACAGTGTTTCTCTCCCGTGTGGATTCTTGTTTTTAAAATAACAAATATTAAAACTGAAAGAAATCACACCGACATATAATGTTCTCTTACTGCTAAAATGGACTTGAACCCTCACTCTGCAAATTTTCTTTTCCATCACCTAACCTAACCTCTGAATAAAGGCTGTATTTCCCTTTTTGATTTGCTCACAGAGCTTTGCACTTTGCCTACTATTGCATAGTTTTAGATCTGTATTCACTGTGTTTTTCCATTCTTTGTATTCTATAAGAATCTGTAAAAATGTTGTATGTCCTGACCTTTGTCCCACCAACCTAAAATCCATCAGTCACTACGCTGACTTGCAGGGACTTCTCGGTGAGAAGGGGGGTACTCAGTGGCGTGGGGAGGAAGGAGGGTGGAGTTCATGGGGTATTTATTTATTTAATCGATTTATACCCCACCCCTTCTGAACACAGCTCGGGGCAGCTTCCAACAATAAAAACACAATATAAAACAATTTAAAACATATAAAAATACAATCTCAATTATTAAGAACAGGGCCCGGGATACATTTAAAAAATGAATAGGGTAGGGGCGATAAAAAACCCCACTAACCCCCCCTCCCGAAAGGCCTGGGCAAAGGGGCCAGGCGAGCTTCCTCCAGTAGGGAGTTCCAAAGACGCGGCCCAGCCACCGAGAATGGCCTCTCCATTGTGGCCCCCTGCTTAGCACGGGGGACCTCCAAGAAGGCACCCCTGACATACCGATGGAGCTGCTCTGGGGCGCAGAGGGCGAGGCAGTCCCTGAGGTATGAGGGGCCAAGACCGTGAAGGGTTTTGTAAATCAATACCAGCACCTTGAACCTGGCTTGGCACGCTATCGGCAACCAGTGCAGAGCCTGGACCACAGGTGTTATGTGCTCCCAACGACCCGTCCCCAAAAGGAGATGGGCTGCCGCATTCTGCACTAGTTGCAGCCTCTGTACCAGGTGCAAGGGAAGCCTCACGTAGAGCGCGTTGCAGTAGTCCAGCCTAGAGGTGATGAAGGCATGGATGAGGGAGACCAGGTCCGGGCCGGAGACGGACAGATGCAGCCTCCACACCAGATGCAACTGGCAAAAGGCAACCTTTGTGACTACCTCCACCTGCTGCTCCAGGCGGAGATGCGTGTCCAGCACCACCCCCAGACTCCAGACCTGTTGAGCTATGGGAGGGCGAATACCCCCAATAAGGGGACCGACACCTCCCTCGCTCTCCCCACCAACATCACCTCTGTCTTATCGGGGTTGAGCCTCAGTCTGCTCTGCCACATCCATTCTGCCATGGCCTCCAAACACTGGGATAGCACCGAGATAGCAGGGTCTGGGTCCATTGAAAAAGAGAGATACAGCTGAGTATCATCAGCATATTGATGACAATGCACCCTGAACCCTCTCACAACCTCCCCCAGGGGCTGCATATATACATTAAATAATAATGGAGACAGAATGGAACCCTGCGGAATGCCACAGGATAAGGCATGGGGGCAAGATGTCTCCTCCCCCAGCACCACCCGCTGGCTTCTCCCTGAGATGAATGAATGGAACCATTTGAGAACAGTTCCATACAGACCCCCCAGGTCACGCAGCTGTCTCAACAGCAGCCCATGGTCCACGGTGTCAAAAGCAGCCGAGAGATCTAGCAGGATGAGAAATGTTGAACATCCTGCATCCATCTCCCGGTGGAGATCGTCGACCAAGGCCACCAATGCCGTCTCGGTGCCATAGCTGGGCCGGAATCCAGATTGAAACGGGTTCAGGAAACCGATGCTGTCTAGATGCGCCTGGAGCTGGATTGCCATCGCCCACTCAATAACCTTCCCTAAAAGGGGATTGTTAGAGACAGGTTAGTAACTGGCGAGGGCACCCACATCCCTGGTTTCTTCAGCAGGGGGCGCACCACAGCCTCCTTGAGACTGGGCGACAACCTCCCCTGCTGCAAGGACGCATTCATTACCCTCGCCAGCACCGTCCACAATGTCTCCCTGGAGGCTTTCACCAGCCAGGATGGGCATGGATCAAGTTCACAACATGTGGCCCTCACAGACCCCAAGACATCTGCCTCATTGGCCGGCATCACTTCCTGAAAGTCCTCCCACAAAGATGAACCAGACAGGGCCTCCATCACCTCGCGCTCTCTACCTACTGCCCCTAATCCAGGGGCAAAATCATGCATATGGTGTGGACGGAGTGTCCCTACTGTCATGGGAGGCAATGGTGTGGTTGAGATGAGTTGGGAGAGGATGGAAGGGGACTTGTGGGGGGGGTTCCCTGCCCCTTTTGAGAAACATTTGTTGGGGATATCTGTCTTGGGGGTACCCTCTGGCCACCCCTTCTAGGGATGTGTGAAGAGAACCAAGTTTGGAAATTCGGTTTGGTTCGGTTCAGTTCAAAAATTAAGTTTGGTTCGGAAATTCGGTTTGGTCGACCGAACTAGTCGATTTCAATCAAATTCCAAACTTCCAAACAGAATTTGGACATTCAAAACGGTGTTTTAAGCTGGTTTTGGCCTTCTGAACTGATCTGGATTCGACCGAACAATTTAGTTGAATTCGAGTTTGGTTCGGACATTCGGTTCAGTCAACTGAACTAGTCGAGTTTGGTCCGAACTCCGAACTTCTGAACCACGTTCGCACATCCCTAACCCCTTCCTCCCAGGGCCTTGTTGGCCCTTTGAGGGTTATCATCTCCTAGGAGTGGGCATAGAAAATCTGGGGCTGAAGAGGGAGCCCTGGGAGGGGGTAAGTGTGGCAGCTACTGAGCAAATTACGGTTGTGTTGGGCATAGGGAGGTATGATGGGGGGAGGAAATAGAGCTGAAATGGGTACTAAATTTAATACCCATAGGTAATACCCGCATTTTCAGGTACCGCATCGGGTACAAGGCGGATTACCTGGGTACCAACTGGATACCTGGAAACCCAAAAAGTCAGTTTTCTGACTACCGATCAGTATATTGGGTCACAAAACTGAAAAATTGGAATGGGAATAAAAAAAAATCAGGATCAGAAGTTGACTTTCTGGGATGGAGACTAAAAAATAAATAGGCATTGGGAGTCAGAAAATCAATAGGGAATTTGAAAAGTCAGTACTGGAAGTTGCTATTCCAAGAAATTAGAAGAAAGTTTTTAACAATTAGAGTACTGAACTACTGGAATAAGCTTCCAGTGGCAGTTGTGGGAGCAAATGATCCAAATAGTTTTAAAATGGAGTTGAATAAATTTATGACAAAGAACTTGCGAGGTGTTTCCTATTTGATGCTACAGGAGGAAACTTCCCCTACCTCCCACTCTGAATACATATTGTTTGTTTGTTTTATTTCTTCCTGAAGCATCAGATTTGTCTTCAGCTGGAGTTGGGACTGTTAGGGCATTTTGAAGCCTGGGTACTATTATTGTATATCAGCTGCCTGGCTTGTGGGACCTGATCTCACTGATCATCATATTTAAGGTTGGGAAGGAATTTGCTAGGACTGAAGATTCCCATTTTGTTCTCATGAGATATCTTAGAGTTTTCATTCCAGGGACTGTTTAGTTTAGTTTTAGTTTATTAAGGACTAGCTTCCACTATAGCCCAACACCATTATAAACACACAAATACAATATACAGGAAACATACATACACAATAAGCTCAATTAGTTATACAGTCAAAACATGCCATACATGCATCATAGAACCCCATAAAATACCAATGCTTGCCAACCTTGGGCAACCGACCATTGGCCAGCTAAAACACTCAAGACCAAATGCAATGCTCAAGGAAGTATATACCACTGCGTATCCAAACCATCCCTTCCTTGCTAATAGAGCTCCTCTGCAAGCAATAGCCTGCGCTTTTTAGCAGCGAGCCATACAAAAGAGGCCATGATGGCATCTGGGAATGAAAGTAAAAACTGATAAGGAGAGATCTCAGCCCCAGTATGAAATCTTGAGAGAGAGATCATTAAAAAAACAAAAACAAAAATATCTGCACAAGTGAAAAATGACCACCAGGCTTTTCTGCACATGTGAAACCCTTTTCCAAAATGGCACTAGCAGCATAGCCACTATTTTGGAAAAGGGCAGCCGATCTGTACATTCACAAAATGGCTACCTTGCATGCGCATACCAGCTGCTGTTTCCCAAAATGGCAGCAATACTGCCAGCACTGTTTTGGAAAAGGGCATGCACAGAACAGTTGTGCATGTGCTGTTCTTTTTTATTGCTTTCCCCCACTCATGCTTCTTGATGAGAATGCAGTTAAGAGACACTGCTGGTTTTCAGCTTGTTGTCATTTGTCAGAAGAAGTCAAGAACTGTGATTCCTATTGAGAAACATGACAATTGCAAGAGCAAGTTTCAACACTAGAATTTTCCATCTGAGCAGATTGGCAGTCAACTCTGAGGGTTTTTTGCCTTCCCCTGAAGCATGGTTCTGACTCACCTGTTTGGGGCATCTGGAGGTTTCTTTTACTAAAATTATTCTGTTATTTCAGACATCGGTATGCTCTGTTTGGTCCCAGTCTCTTCTTGTAAATATTGGTGGAATTTTTCTGTGCAGATAATTGGGGTGTGGCAGATCTGCAGTGGTGTAGGAGGCTGGACTCCATGAACTTTGAAGTTCCTTCCAGCTCTGTGACTCTGGTCCAACACATGAGGCAGGACACACATTAGATCTGAGGTAGTTGTAGTGGAAGGGTAGGTGGTTAGAGCAAAGGTGACGCTTGACTAATACTAAAGATGACCGATTGCAGCATAGGTCATTTTTTATGTTCTATGCTGTGGCTGTGATGGCAGCAAAGAAAGCTTTTTTTCTCTCTTCTATTATCGTGTCTGCAAAGTCTTGGCTTGCAGAATTGTTCTGGGTGGTGAATGGCCTGGTTAATCGTGTCTGTCTCTGCTGTGCCTAGTCAATTAGAGCCCACTGTGACATTTGTATAAATTACTTTCCAGACAAATTGCTCATATTCCCCACAACTTGGGTACTGCTACTTCAGATGTAGAGTTAGAGTTTGGGGTTGTGAAAGTTCAGCCTTGTCCTGTTTGTTTGAATCAGTTTCAATTAGTGTCACTTACTGAGGCAGATGATGTGCTTGGAGTGATTCAGGCAACCAGTTGTGAATTAGATCCATGCTTGTCCTGGCTGGTGAAAGCCAATCGGGAAACAATGGGGCTACTATTGCTGGCTGGAGGTTTCATCATCTCCCTTCAGGAGGATAGGTTTTTAGATATCCTTAAAACTGCAGTGGTCTGGTCCCTGCTCAAAAAAAATCTTTGAATGTTGACTCCTTGCCCAACTATCACCTGCTCAGCTTCAGGCTCATCTTGATGTTATCAGATTCCTTGGAGAATGACAAAGAATACTGTGCCCTGTTGATCTTGTTAGATCTTTCAGTGGCCTTTGATACAGTTGATAATGAGATGTTGTTGACTAGGGCTGTAGCGGAATATCGCAGCGGTAGCTATTTCCGGCGGAAACAATGTTTCCGCAATTAGTGGAACGGCATGGCAGAGGCTTTCATTCTGCTAGTTTCATTCCGCGGTTCCGCGGTTCTGCTTATTTAATTCCGCTACTTAGTGGAATCGTGGAAATATGACATTTTTGCTATTTCCACAATTCCGCCAGCACCACAAAATAGCGGAATAGCGGTTTTCCGCAATTTCCGCAATTTTTCCGCAATTTTTCTGTAATTCCGCGATTTGCAGAATTCCGGCGGAATTAGCGGAATATCCGCAGAAAAGTGTGGTGCGGGCAATTCCGAAATGGCGGAATGGAATCACGGCGCGGTAACAGCTGCTGCCGCATCAGCCCTATTGTTGACATGACTACGGGACCTGGCAGGGGTATGTGGGACTGCTCTTGAGTGGTTCCGTACATTCATGTAAGGGAGGTCTCAGCAGGTGGTGATGTAATGGGAGGTTGCTTGTCGTCCCTTTGAGACCACCACTGTGGTGTTCTGCAGGTTTCCATCTTGTCTTTCCTATTATTCAATGTGTATATGAGGCTGCTGGGAGAGATCATTTTAAGTTTTTGTAGTGAAGTGCCATCCATATGCTGATGACACCCAGCTCTAACTCTCCTGTAGTCTAAGTGCTTACTAGGGCTGAAACAGGCAGAATTGCTGCTTGTGAGAAATGTTGCCATATCAAGAACTGGGATCGATTTCCTCACTGTTTCCTGATACTGATACAGTTTTTTGATTCTTGGAATACCACAAGATACTGTACCAATTTACCAACTTTTCAGTTACCATTTGCAGTGTACCATTCATTTAACGGTCACCACATTGCCGATAGGGATGGGCGAATAGATCGTGGTTCGGGTTTGTTAGTTTGGTTCGACAGTGTTCATTTTGTCCGTTCAGTTCATACCTTCGGTTCTTTCATCGGGTTCGGGTTCGGTCATTCGGTTCAGCCTTTCAGTTTGGGTTCGGCCGTTCAGGAAAAAAGTATCGTGAGAGCACGTGAAGCCGTGATTGTGCCGGAAAACGGAAATTCTGGTGCTTTCAGAACTGTGTGATGAGTGAGTGTGTGTTTGGCTGGGGGGGCTGTTCGGTTTCTGTGTTTTTGACTATGTTTGGGTTGGGTTTGACTGTGTTGCTGTGGTTATTGAGTGTTGGTGTGTTTTGTGGGTGACTGTTTTGGCTGTGGGTTGGGTGATTGGTTTTTTTTAAAAAAGAATAAGGCTGCAGTGCTTATTCACTGGCTGGGGGCCAACTTGCCGCTTGAGGAGGAGGAAGTTGAGTTCAATGGCACTGCCCCTACTACACCTCCTGTCGTGGTGTCCACCTCCTTGGCTGAGGAGCAAGCGGCGGGCTCAGGAGGTGCTGTTGGTTTGCAAACTTTTTTTTTACTTTGAGGACAAGAAAGGCTCTATCTCTTAGAGCAATCTCAACGACATGCGGGTGGGGGCATGGGTGGTGGGCATCAGTCAGGCACAAACAGTGGGCATCAGCGGGTGGCAGCAGATGTCTGCCACAGAGAGTGAGGGTACTGTATTGTGGGGGGCTCTGGCATGAACAGCACCCCCACCCAAACATGTGCCAGGCTAGAAAGGGTCTCCACACTCTAGTTGCCATCCCATTCCCTATGCACCCTCAAATAAGGGCAGGGTCTTTCCATCCAGGGCCACATCTCCCATCGCCATCCCTAGCAACCCAAGGAGGGCAGGATTGGCACGTGCCATCCAGGGCCTTCCTAGTTACAATCCCTAGCATCCCCTAGCACCCCTGAGAGGGCAGGATTTGCACGTGCCAGCCGGGATCTCCCAAGTACCCCAGGGAGCGCAGGATTTGCATGTGCCAGCCAGGGGCTTTCTAGTTGCAATCCCTAGCATCCCTTAGAACCCCCAGGAGGGCAGGATTTATATGTGCTTTCTAGTTGCAATCCCTAGCACCCCAAGGAGGGTGGACTAGTCTAGAGGCATCATCATCATAAATGTATGATATTACTTTGGTATTCTTAATGTGTTCCTATTTCAGAGAGGAATCGGATGCAGGCTACAGCGCTGCTGCCAGGACCAGGCCAAGGAGGAGGTCCCCTAAGCAGAGGTTGCCAGACTCATCACTGCCAGTGACACCCCCATACATTTGGTGCCGGCAGTCGAATGTCTGGACTGTTTTTGACAAGGGCGACAGAATTGCCACATGCAAGGTATGGCACAGGGACTGGAACAACAGGGAATGAATTGTCCTATGACCTGACTGGTTAGGAATGGAATTCCCCTGCAGAGAGAGATTGGCCACCCAGTCCACCCACTTGTGGAGACAGAATGCAGGCAGGGCTTGACAGACCATTGGTCTAATACAGTATGGCACTTCTTTGTTCCTATCTTTTTCTGCTCTTTTTAGCACTGCAAGAAAATATTCTGCCATCAGAGGGAGGGGACTACATCACGGTTCATCGCCCACATTGAGCGCACCCATGGCCTGAGAGTGAGGCAGCAGGAGGAGGACTCTTGTGTGGCCGTGGTCGTGGAGCCTCAGGCCCACCAAGGGGGGGAAGGCAACCCATAAATAAAGGCATGTACACCCTTCCCCTCCTCCAGCCCTGATCTGGAGACCCCTGAGCCATGGGAGAATGAAGAGGCAAAGGCATTTAGGGCCCAGTGAGATGGACCACCTGCATATGTACCACAGGGCACTCTCCAGGTGGCATTGGGACATGGAAGGGGCCCTGAACTTTGCAGTCTCCCATGGCTACGAGCTGCCAGAGTCCCGGCCCTCAGTCTTGTGCTGCACCCCAATGACTGTTGCTTGCCCCCCAAGTCCTGGGGGACAGGCCCAGAGACTCCTAGTTTAAATGTATAAGTTTCCTTTGAATGTTTGCTTTTGGTTTTTAGAATGTTGTTGTTGTTGTTGTTTAGTTGTTATATAAATAGTTTTAATAAAAGTTGTATTTATTTTTACGAGCTTTGTATGACCTTTCCAATCTCTTATCCCTATGTGCTGAAGTTGGTGGTAGCAGCAGGTATAGGAACACACACAGGCAGGCACATATAAAATGTTGTGTGTTATATTCCATCTCATTGTGGTAGGTTTGCTGCTTGCTGGATATGGGCAATGAGCACTGGGCGCATGAGCACAGATGGGAGTTCTTCCTGGTTCTGGCAGGTGGCAGCCAGGGTAGCTGGATATACTTACCTCTCCCCCTTTAACCTCCATCTCCCTTGTTCTAGCTGGGAAACTCTCTCTCTCTGGCCATATAGTGCAGGTGACAGCATGGGTGGGATCGTGTCTGTCTCTCCTTCAAGCAGTGGGTGGACTTTCTCTCTCTCTCTGTTATTTCTCTGTCTCTCTCTCTCTTGGAAGCAACCTGGGTGGGTAGACAGGCACCTTGGCATGGAAGACAGGAAGGAGGACTGAGGCAGGATTTGAGCTTGGCAGCAACCTGGGTGGGCAGACAGGCAGCATGGCATGGCAGGCAGTAGGGCAGGCAGACTGGGGCATGGCAGAAGGGCACTCAGATAGGCTAGCAAACACTGTTTAGTGAGAGAGAGCCAGTCAGTGTCACATAGGCGAGCCGAGATCTTGTAGCCATAGGCTACAGGCTTACAGTTTGTTTCCCAATGCCACCCTGCGTCATGAAGTCAGTGAGATGAGAGAGAGAGAGAGAGAGAGAGAGAGAGAGAGGCAGGCATTGGGAGGGAGGGACAGCACCTCAGCAGCACAGGAGCAGGAGCAGTAGCCCTAGCCCAGATTGAGGAGGAGGAGCCCTATCCTGACCGTTCCTGGCATGGGATGGTGTGTGCCACTGCACCATCACTCCTTGTTCAGGGGCAGCTCGGGGAATCCCAGCAGTGGAAGGTTCACCTTCAGGAACAGCAACTGCTCCACTAACTTGGCCCTCAGTCTCAGGCGGTGCGGGGCGCAAATGTCCCCGCGATGGAGAAAACCCTCTCACTGGGGATGCTGGTTGGTGGGCAGGACAGGATACCCTTGGCCACTTTGGACAGGGTCGGCCACATGTTGGCCTTGCCAACCCAGTAGACCAAGGGATCGCTGCTGGGATCAATGCATGGCTCTTCCTCCAGGTAGGTCTCCACTGCTGCTGAGACGCCATCATACTCCCCCTGAAACTTGACTGTGGCTGGACCCGGGTTGCTGCGGCAGACAGTGGGATCGGGATTCTGCTGCTGCTGCCGCGATCATTAAGGGGGTGGGGCCAAGAACAGCTGACTTCCAGACAGCCCCTAGAAGAGCAGGGGGTGGCTGATGGCTGTGCCAGTGGCCGTGCTGGGACACATGCCAAAGGGGCATGTCCAAATGCGCGTGCTCTTTGGTGGGGTCTGGAGACCAGGTCTGAGGAAGGACATCATAGGTTTTTGGTGGGATGTGGAATTGAGGCAGAGGGGATGTGTGTTTTTGGGGAAAGTGGGGAGGGCTCTTTTTGTTCAGATGGTAGAAGAAGGGAGGGGTGTGGGAGGAGGGGAGGAAGTGTACTAAATATAATCTGTTGGAGGAGGTTTAGGATTGCTTTGAGGAAATTATTGGAGATTTACTTATGAAATTGATATGTTTTTGTGTAAACTGTTGTATAGATAATATAGATGAGACTGTGTTCTGGACAATTTAAACTGCTACATTGAGGATGTAATGGAATTGATGGGGATGTGTTGTGGGCGCCCCCCTCCTGGTGAGAGTGGGAGGGGTGGTGGTGGTTGGAGGGCCCCCTTCTGGTGGCAGCAGGATGGGGGATAGGATATTGTGGATGGCTCTTTGGGTATAGTGGGGGGGGGGGAATGTTATACTGACAGTTATTTATGTTGTTATTGATCTACTCATTATGATTGTTTGGGGGTTGGTAGTATTTTATTAGACTGTAAGGACTTTGGGAAATGTATATATATGTTTTCTCTATTGTAAAATTTCTTTGCTGTAAGCCGCCTCGAGCTGCTTTTTNTCACGGTTCATCGCCCACATTGAGCGCACCCATGGCCTGAGAGTGAGGCAGCAGGAGGAGGACTCTTGTGTGGCCGTGGTCGTGGAGCCTCAGGCCCACCAAGGGGGGGAAGGCAACCCATAAATAAAGGCATGTACACCCTTCCCCTCCTCCAGCCCTGATCTGGAGACCCCTGAGCCATGGGAGAATGAAGAGGCAAAGGCATTTAGGGCCCAGTGAGATGGACCACCTGCATATGTACCACAGGGCACTCTCCAGGTGGCATTGGGACATGGAAGGGGCCCTGAACTTTGCAGTCTCCCATGGCTACGAGCTGCCAGAGTCCCGGCCCTCAGTCTTGTGCTGCACCCCAATGACTGTTGCTTGCCCCCCAAGTCCTGGGGGACAGGCCCAGAGACTCCTAGTTTAAATGTATAAGTTTCCTTTGAATGTTTGCTTTTGGTTTTTAGAATGTTGTTGTTGTTGTTGTTTAGTTGTTATATAAATAGTTTTAATAAAAGTTGTATTTATTTTTACGAGCTTTGTATGACCTTTCCAATCTCTTATCCCTATGTGCTGAAGTTGGTGGTAGCAGCAGGTATAGGAACACACACAGGCAGGCACATATAAAATGTTGTGTGTTATATTCCATCTCATTGTGGTAGGTTTGCTGCTTGCTGGATATGGGCAATGAGCACTGGGCGCATGAGCACAGATGGGAGTTCTTCCTGGTTCTGGCAGGTGGCAGCCAGGGTAGCTGGATATACTTACCTCTCCCCCTTTAACCTCCATCTCCCTTGTTCTAGCTGGGAAACTCTCTCTCTCTGGCCATATAGTGCAGGTGACAGCATGGGTGGGATCGTGTCTGTCTCTCCTTCAAGCAGTGGGTGGACTTTCTCTCTCTCTCTGTTATTTCTCTGTCTCTCTCTCTCTTGGAAGCAACCTGGGTGGGTAGACAGGCACCTTGGCATGGAAGACAGGAAGGAGGACTGAGGCAGGATTTGAGCTTGGCAGCAACCTGGGTGGGCAGACAGGCAGCATGGCATGGCAGGCAGTAGGGCAGGCAGACTGGGGCATGGCAGAAGGGCACTCAGATAGGCTAGCAAACACTGTTTAGTGAGAGAGAGCCAGTCAGTGTCACATAGGCGAGCCGAGATCTTGTAGCCATAGGCTACAGGCTTACAGTTTGTTTCCCAATGCCACCCTGCGTCATGAAGTCAGTGAGATGAGAGAGAGAGAGAGAGAGAGAGAGAGAGAGAGGCAGGCATTGGGAGGGAGGGACAGCACCTCAGCAGCACAGGAGCAGGAGCAGTAGCCCTAGCCCAGATTGAGGAGGAGGAGCCCTATCCTGACCGTTCCTGGCATGGGATGGTGTGTGCCACTGCACCATCACTCCTTGTTCAGGGGCAGCTCGGGGAATCCCAGCAGTGGAAGGTTCACCTTCAGGAACAGCAACTGCTCCACTAACTTGGCCCTCAGTCTCAGGCGGTGCGGGGCGCAAATGTCCCCGCGATGGAGAAAACCCTCTCACTGGGGATGCTGGTTGGTGGGCAGGACAGGATACCCTTGGCCACTTTGGACAGGGTCGGCCACATGTTGGCCTTGCCAACCCAGTAGACCAAGGGATCGCTGCTGGGATCAATGCATGGCTCTTCCTCCAGGTAGGTCTCCACTGCTGCTGAGACGCCATCATACTCCCCCTGAAACTTGACTGTGGCTGGACCCGGGTTGCTGCGGCAGACAGTGGGATCGGGATTCTGCTGCTGCTGCCGCGATCATTAAGGGGGTGGGGCCAAGAACAGCTGACTTCCAGACAGCCCCTAGAAGAGCAGGGGGTGGCTGATGGCTGTGCCAGTGGCCGTGCTGGGACACATGCCAAAGGGGCATGTCCAAATGCGCGTGCTCTTTGGTGGGGTCTGGAGACCAGGTCTGAGGAAGGACATCATAGGTTTTTGGTGGGATGTGGAATTGAGGCAGAGGGGATGTGTGTTTTTGGGGAAAGTGGGGAGGGCTCTTTTTGTTCAGATGGTAGAAGAAGGGAGGGGTGTGGGAGGAGGGGAGGAAGTGTACTAAATATAATCTGTTGGAGGAGGTTTAGGATTGCTTTGAGGAAATTATTGGAGATTTACTTATGAAATTGATATGTTTTTGTGTAAACTGTTGTATAGATAATATAGATGAGACTGTGTTCTGGACAATTTAAACTGCTACATTGAGGATGTAATGGAATTGATGGGGATGTGTTGTGGGCGCCCCCCTCCTGGTGAGAGTGGGAGGGGTGGTGGTGGTTGGAGGGCCCCCTTCTGGTGGCAGCAGGATGGGGGATAGGATATTGTGGATGGCTCTTTGGGTATAGTGGGGGGGGGGGAATGTTATACTGACAGTTATTTATGTTGTTATTGATCTACTCATTATGATTGTTTGGGGGTTGGTAGTATTTTATTAGACTGTAAGGACTTTGGGAAATGTATATATATGTTTTCTCTATTGTAAAATTTCTTTGCTGTAAGCCGCCTCGAGCTGCTTTTTTGCAGGAGAGTGCGGGATATAAATTAAAAGTGATGATGATGATGATGATGATGATGATGATAGCTCTGGGTGGGCACCACCTGCCCCACTGCCCTCAGCCACACTGCATGCCCTTTTGTGCTGGGCCCCATGCTCCCCAGAGTGGACTGCACAGAGGAGGAGCTGCTGGCAGTAGGGGGTCCTGCTGATGCTGCTGCTCATCCTGCTGCTGGTGCTGCTAATACTGCTAGGGCTGGGGGCAGGGATAAACCCAGATGGCTAGAAGGGGTAGCTGCTCCCACTCCCACCATCCCCAGGGGCATTCTGCTGCATGGCCCGCTCTGCCTGCCGGACCTTCTGCACCAACACATTCTTCCGGAGTCCACAGATTGCTGTCTCACATGCCATGCTGCCCTTGATCCTGGGGTCCAGCATGGTTGCCAGGACATATTCCTCCCGGCGCAGGAGCCTGCATTCAGCCCCACCTTCAGCTTCCGCGCAAAGTCAATCGCCTCATCTGACATCCTCCTGCCCTGAGGGGCACAATTCTCCCCCCACCCATGAATCTCATTCAGGCAGCTGTGGAGACTATGGACCAGCAGGGTCACCTGGCTGAGGGTGATGGTGAAGCTGCTCAAGGTCTCCGTGATGGCCAGGAATGGTCTCAGGACATAGCCTGTGAGCGATTAGCTCCCATTCCTCCCTGTTCTACCCTGGAGATGCCTCAATGATTGTCTCCAGTTCCACCTGATGCAGGTGTCCTTATGTTCAAGACGCCGCTCGAGCATCAGGAAGGTGGAATTCCACCTGGTGGAGACATCCTGGAGCAGCATGTGCACCAGGGACCCTTGCTCTGCCTGCTTCTCCCGGAGGAGCTCGCTGTCCATCACGCTGCGGTTGAAGAAGCCCGCCAGCTTCCTCTCCCACTCCAACAGGGAGATAAGGGTGCCTGTCCCAATCCCCTTCTCCCCCAAGCCCAGAGCATCCTTCACCACAAGATGGAGGGTGTGTGCGGTGCAAGGGATGCTTGTGAAGCCCACATCATGGACTATATTAAAATATTAAAATATTGGCTGCATTGTCCATGACCACACATCCCTTGGTGAAGGCTGCGCCTGCCATGATCACTCCCTCACCATGGTGGCCAGGGCCACCTCAAGGTACCTTGAGGTATGAGAGCTGTCCATGACTTGTGCCTGAAGCAGGGCCCACCTATACCCTGCTTCAGGTCTCCTCCTGCTACTGCCAGGTGCTGCCTCTGTGTCCTGCCACCAGTGTGCAGTCACTGCCAGGTAGGCATGCTGGTTGTTTCTGGCGGACCACAGATCCGTGGTGAAGTGGACCATGTCCCACCCCAGCCCCTGCCAGCAGCTCCCTCACCCACTCCTTCAAAGCCCTGTAGAGCTGTGGCACCACGGTCCAACTCAGGGTGGAGTGGGAAGGCATCTTAAAGTTGGGGGCCAGGAACCCAATCAGCTGCTGGAATCCCTTGTCCTCCACGATAGAGAAGGGCTGGCCATCCAGGGCAATCATTTCTGCCAACAGGTGCTTGGCTTTCCCTTGGAAGCCAGTGCCACGGCATCCTGATGATGGCCTTGACACATCCCCCCACCCCATCTTCTCCATGCTGGACTGATGGCGCTGCTGGGGAGACTCTCGCTACTTTTCTGTCCCCATACTGCTCCTACTGCTAGAGGCAGCAGCAGTTGGTGCTGGCCCACTGAAGGAGCCGGGCATATGGCCGCTGCAGTTGGGAACCCGCTGGCATCCACTTCCTCTGCCTTCCCGATGAGCAACAGAGCACTGTGGCATGCCTTGAGGTGCCTCGCCATTGCAGTTGTTCCAAGGTTGGCGAATACCTGCCCAAGCTTCAGCACCTTATTGCACAGTGTGCACTGCACCTCTCTGGCTACTGCTGTTGCCCTCTGCCACGCCCCTTGCACGACCTCTGCCGCCTCTGGAACGTGCCCCATTGCCTCCCTTATGGGCAGCAAACCAGCCTCTCCTTCTCGTCTCCATTTCTCCCTTCAAAATAATGTTTTTATATGTTTTTTTTAATTTAAAATGTATATATATATATAAATAAATATATATATAAAAATTTTATTTAAAAAAAATATAGTATATATAGTATATACATGTAGTATATACATACATACACTGCAGTAGTCCAGCCTCGAGGTGACAAAGGCATGGATGAGGGAGGCCAGATCTGGGCCGGAGACGACCGGGCGCAGCCTCCGTACCAGATGCAGCTGGAAAAAAGCAGCCTTTGCGACTGCCTCCACCTGCCACTCCAGGCGGAAATCCGCATCCAATATCACCTCCAGACTCCAGACCTGCTGAGCTATAGGAGGGCGAACCCCCCCAATCAGGGGGGCCGCTACCTCCCTCGCTCTCCCCACCAACATCACCTCCGTCTTATCGGGGTTGAGCTTCAGTCTGCTCTGCCACATCCAATCAGCCATGGCTTCCAAACACTGGGATAGCACCGAGTCAGCACCACCCGCTGGCTTCTCCCGAGAGGAATGAACAGAAACATTCAAGAACGGTCCCATCCAGACCCCCCAGGTCACACAGCCATCTCAAAAGCAGCCCATGGTCCATGGTGTCAAAAGCGGCTGAGAAATCTAGCAAGATGTGACATGTTGAACATCCTGCATCCATCTCCCGGCGGAGATCATCGACCAAGGCCACCAACACCGCCTCGGTGCCATAGCTGGGGTGGAACCCAGATTGAAATGGGTTCAGGAAACTGATGCCATCTAGATGCGCCTGGAGCTGGATTGCCACCACCTGCTCAATAACCTTCCCTAAAAAGGAAAGGTTAGAGCAGGTCGGTAACTGGCAAGAGGGTAACTGGTACCTGGTAACAGGTTAGAGACAGGTCGGTAACTGGTATATATATATATATATATATATATATATATATATATATATATATACTAAATCTAACTGCTATTAACTATTCTAAATGCTATGAAGATCACCAACGATCTTCTGGTGGCTAAATCTAAACGTCTTTATTCTATTCTTGTCCTCCTTGATCTCTCTGCTGCCTTCGACACTGTTGACCAGTCACTCTTGCTGGATTCCCTTCACTCCCTTGGCTTTTGTGGCTCTGTCCATAACTGGTTCTCCTCCTAGCTCTCTGACCGCTCCTTTAATGTGTCTCTCTCCAACTCCGCCTCCTCCT
>QEPC01014089.1:161975-176861 GCA_003113815.1 Sphenodon punctatus | reverse complement strand
TAATAATAATAATAATAATAATAATAATATGAACTAAATGGATTATCTAATAAGTACACAGACTTACTCCTACAGACACTAAAACTAAATCACTAATGCTATCTCTATTACTAAGCTGACTCCTATTATCTATCTATCTATCTATCTATCTATCTATCTATCTATCTATCTATCTGATGGGGGGAATCACAAAGGAGTACAACACTGAAATGAAACCTAAATCAATCTAATAATCCTACTCTAAATGAAAAAAAACAAGGGAAGGGAAGGGAATCTGGGATGGAATATATGGGAGAGGGAAAGGATTCAGTGGAGAGGAAGGAAGGAGAGAGGAAGGAAGATTGAACACAGAGAACACAGGGAGGGGTAAAAATGAAAAATAACCACTAAATCTATCTTAGCTAAGCTAATAAATGAATGAGAATATGGGGGTAGATGGTTTGGATGCTTTGTGAAATGGGAGGAGGCTGGCAATGGATGGGGGAGCTGGGAAATGCTGGGAGAGGGAGCCTTCTGAAATGCCTGCTGTTCAGGAACAGTGACTAGCTCAGAAAGTGTTGGGAAAGGGGGAGACAGACAACTTTGTTTCTTGCTGCACCTGCCTCACCGCAATCCCCATTGGTGCTGTGCAGTCTAGCCCATGGCCAATCGCAGACTACAAAACCAGTTGTCTGAGGAGAAAAGGGATGGTGACTGGCCAGGCTGGCTGCTACTCCAAGCCTCTCCACCCCTGGTGCCTGGAAGTCTGCTCCTCAGCTGACTCCCCCTCCCTGTCACGTTTGACCTTCCAGTGACACTTTTTTGCCACCCGAATGCGATCCGAACTGACCGAACTGTTCTGTCATTTTGACGTTCGGAATTGAGTTCGGTTCAGTAAGTTCGTGTTTGTGTTTGTGTTCAGGTTCGGTCATCTGAACAGGCCGAGTTCGGGCCGAACTCCGAACTTCCGAACCGCATTCGCCCATCCCTAATTGCCGAGGATACTGTTTTACTTCTGGGTTTGTTTTTCTACATTTCTGAGCCAATCACTGTGAAACAGCCCATTCCCTAAACTCCCCCCAGTGGCCCTTAACCTTCTCTCTAGTAACCCAGTGCTTTACAGTCTTCAGGGTTGAAATGAGATATCGAGATTACTTGGTCTAGTTCACAGTCTGCACTAGGGTTGAAATGAGATATCGAGATTACTTGATATATCATTGAAAGAATGGTACTTGGTTCATCCCAGGATGAACCAAGCACCAGGATATCTTCACTACATCCTCAGCTAGGCAAAAAACAAAGAAAAACTATGCATGCATGAATGACCACCAGGTTGTTTTGCACATGTGAAACATGGCTTCTGCCCTTAACCAAAATGGCATAGACAACCCAATGGTGTATCTGAGTCTCAGTTTCATACCATCTGCCCCTTTCCAAAATGGCACTGATGCTACTGGGTCCATTTTGGAAAAGGGCTGCACGGGCTGAGCACGACTCTGGTGGCCATTTTGAGATTTATTTATTTTTTAAATGTCTCCTCCTCAGAGGTTTCTCCCCTTCCTCTGCAGAGAAGTTGAGCAGGGAAGAGATCCAGCAGTGAGACCCAGCAGCTGGAGCAGTCCCCTCAGACTCAGAGACGCAGCCAGGTGAATAAAAGCGGCTTTTTTTTTTTGCAAGTGCAGGGAAGAGGCTGTTCTTGAGATTCTCATCTTTCTCACCGAGAATCCAAGCAATTCTCACCTCGCTCTCATTTTCCAGAATGATGAGAATAGCGTTCTCACTGAGAACGGGGAGAATACCGAGATCAAATTTCAACCCTAATTTCAGTGCAAAATGGATTTCCCATGGATTTGTTACATCTGGTAACACTTAAATAGCCATTACTAGAGTGGCAATTTCTGAATTTCTTTAATTGGTCAGCCAAAACAAGCCACTCTACTCTGCTCTAAGCTCTAACATTTCTCGGTCTCCCAGTGTGACTGTGATTCATTAACTACTTCAAATTGCATCATATCACTTCCAAGATTTAAGGAGATGTTATAGACAACCGTGGGCAGAATTTTATTGATTTTGGTCAAAACTGGAGTTAACAAAATGATTGTATTCACTTGATCCCCTTCCCGGGCTCCTTTAACCCATTCATTACAGCCAAGAGACTTGTGGCGTGCACCATACAAGAAAAGACAAAGTAATTTACAAACCTATGACCAGCTGACTTCACCCTGGAAGTTTCCTTGGAAATTGGGACGGGCTAACAGTGGAGTTAGAGCAGCAATTGGTTGGACTGGGAAGCTGAGCTAAGCTTTCAAATGCAAACAATAGTTGGGACTAAACTGGGGCTGAGGAAAAAATAAATGGAACTTGCATTAATTTCAGTTTCCTTTGATTTTTCCTTGAGTTCTATTTGGGATTTGCAAGCGTGGCCTACTTATGCCACAATGCTTGTCACCCTCTAGTAATGTTGCAGCATACTGAAAATATAATTAGTGTCTAATATTGATTGTTTGTGGAACACATTATATTTGCATTTGCCTATGGTTCAGATCAAGCATTTTGTCATGGGGGGAAGAGGGCAAAGGAGTTAAGCTCAGAGGGAAAAGGGCAATGTACAGTGATGAATCTCTGGTGCGCTCAGTAGTAGCTCTTTTCTGTGCTGCTACTGATAACTTATTACTCCTGCTGTGCTGTGACTGCAGGTGGAAGCTGCCTTTTGATCAGGTAATTGGGTTCAGGAAACATCCAGCCATGAACATGCAATTATTTCTTCTGTTTTCCTCTGTCTACGTGCCCTGTGAAAAGGCATCTGACTTAAATGTGTCATTCCCCATAAGTTGCGAATTTTAAATGCCTCCTGGTGTTTGTGCGGCTGCTGAAGTCTTCCAGTTCATGGGCAAACAAGGAGCGTTGCTTCCAGAAGGGGACAAAGGGGTGCAGGGGGGGGGCGCTTTAAAACGATGTAAATTTTAAAAAAATCTATGAGGTTTCAAGCTGAGAAGAAACTACTTGATTCCCCCACCCTATACTAAATAAAGACCTCAACTGTGCTGTGTGTTCTCTAGTTCTCATTCTGGGGAGAGCTGTAGCCTACTCAGGGCCTGAAATAAAAATCATCCATTCCCTCTTGTAGCAGCTAGTAAACACAGCCATCTGAAATCACTGATTAAATCTGTGATGGGATCTTTCCATCATAAATGTGCTCAGGCCATTATAATTCTACTTGGTAAGAAGCATACAATATCTGCGAGCAGGAAAAGTATGTTGTTTCCTTTCCAAATGATCCAGTAATGAACAATAATATCCAGCTATGCCACCAGTCATTGGGCTTATTCATAGCCACTGCCGAGCTTTTTAGAAAGCTATATTAAAACTGCAGCTTAGCTTATTGCTTAGTGCTCTAATAAATAGGAAGGATGATTTATCTAAATCTATAGGCCATGATTTTTTAAAAAGCCATCTGTGCCTAAAGCACACATTGTTGCTGTTAATGTAAAGTCAAACAACAGGTGATTTTTTTCTCCCAAAAGAAGCCTGCAGGAGGTTCTCTGTCAGTTTACACATTCCAGAGATTCACTTGGGCCTGTTTTTCACCCAAACAGGCACTAGTGGGGTGCATGTTGTTTTCATTATATTAATAACGAAAATGAAATTTGTCATTTTTGTTATCGTTATTGCAATAACAAAAATGACAAAAATAATAATGAAATCAATAACAATAATGAAAGCCGTTATTGATTTTGTTATTGCCTAACAGCCTGGCAGGTGTTTTATGGAGGGAAATGTGGCAAGGGGAGGAGGGAGCAAACATCTCAGAGCCAGACACAGTGTTGAACTCTTGAACTGGGCCTGTGATGGAAGGGGAAGGTCTTGATGGATATAATTGCTGGCCAATGAGCAGCACAAGCAGGTTCCAGGCAGTTGAATGGCACCCTGTGATTGCTTAATGCCTCCTGCCTCACAGAACCAATCAGGGGAGTTTTGGGGGAGGTCATGGTAACCCTTTATACTGCAGGACTGGGCTGCTTGACTCTGGTTCTGTGTTAGCTGTTGCTCTGTCAGGGTTCATTTACAGAATCTGCTGGTGCTTGCTCTAAAAATCCTCCCATATATATCCTTACCACCTTACCTTTCCAATCCTTATTGCTTACCCTTACCTTTTACCTTTTACATTTTTCCTTTCCCTGCCTGTCTCCGCCTGTATGCACAATATATATAGAGAGATAGAAATAGATAGTATAGATTAGATGATAAATATAGAATAGAGATAGATTAGAGATAGTGGATATACCTCTGAGTTTTTTTCCCCCTTCCCCTGTCTGTCTTCCCCATCTTTATATTATATAGATATAGATATTAGTTGTGTAAAGAATCAAAAGAACAACTCCTAAAACATGGATACCCTTCTCACATAATTGATTACAACATACAACGAGCATCTATTTTACCCAGGTTACCTCTCCTTCTTAACAGCAGAGAGAAAAAACATCACCTACAACACATTCCTTTTGTTGTAGACTATCATCCTGCATCGCCTAATTACAAACTGACCATCAAAGAAAGCTACCCCTTGATTGCCAATTTAGAATATCTCAAAAAATAATCAGCAATTCCCCAGTCGTTGCTTTTCGACAACCGCCCAATCTACACAAGCTACTAATCAGAGTCAAACTCACAACAACTGTTGACAATCCTGGCTCACATCCCTGCTCATCTAACTGATCTAAAAAAACTTATTTTTTTCCCTGCTCATCTAAAAAAACAACCACCTTCAAGAGCACAACTACCAACAAGACCTACTTCATCAGGCAGAATCTATCCTGTAAAACCAGCAATGTTATTTATGTCATTCAATGCAAACACTCAGGTTGCCACATACAATATGTTGAAAAAAACACCACAAATCTGTTTACCCATTTTAGGAATCACAAATCTGCTATCCTAACAAAAAAAATGCATCAGCCTGTTGTTAAATACTTTAATTTAGAAGATCATGAGATATCAGTTTTAGAAATATTCCCCATTGAACACCAACCAAACTCTGTGATGCTGGATAAACCCGAGATCGCCTCACTCCCCAGGTTCTGGATCAGCCCCTGTGATCATCTGGGGGTGCCATGTTGGAGGTCCCTTGGGTTTCCCGGGGGGCCACGCAGGCCAGGGCGTTCTCGGTGGCTGAGCCGCGCCTCTGGAATTCCCTCCTGATGGGGGCCCATCTGGCCCCAGACCTCCTGACTATTCATAGGAGTTGTAAGACCTGGCTGTTCCATCAGGCATTTGGAGAGGGAGTGGGGTGATGGGTTGGATGGGGGAGGGATTGAGGCGGGTGGAGTTTTTTTTTAAAATTTTTGTTATTATATTGGAAGATATATTTTATTGGGAGATTGTTTTATTGTATTTTATATTTACTATTGATGTTGGGGCGGGATACAAAACCTGTAAAATAAATAAATAAATAAATAAATAAAAGGTAGAACTTCTGTATCTATAGACTTAACACCATAACAACTCATTGCCTCAGTTTGGAAGATAATAGTTAAAGAATGGTTTGCCTTCTGCTTTTTGCCACTTCTGCAGGAGCTAGCTAGCTAGCCTTGGAATTTTCAGACAACAGAATTTTCCTCTAACTGTCACCTATCTCTGGACACCATTTGAAACCCAGTGTGCCAATACCAGAAACAAAACCTTCATTTGAAATTGGTACCAATACCAATAATGACAACAATAACGATTACGAAAAACGACATTTCATTATTAACAAAAATGAAAACAACATATTTTAATAACGGAAACAATATTGAAAAACAAAAAAATGACATGGGGCCCTGGTGCACACCCCTAACAGGCACCAGCTAGAGGTGAACCAAATATTCATAGCAGAAACATTATCTTGCAAATGTAAATCTGGACACTTTGAATCAAATCGGATGGAGAGGGATATTTGTCCCATTCCATGTGCATGATCACATCAAATATTTTAGTTCCATTTGTTCAGTTGTTCGGTTACTTGGCTTAATGTGCATGTGTGATACTTCTAAATAGTGGTGAAAGGAATGGCCAAATAACCACACTGAATGAACCTAATGAAAGTGGAAATGCCAACATCCGTTCTGAATGTTGATATTATTTTTATATTCTGAGGGCTATCTGAATAGGCAAATAGTACCTGTGAATGCAAAAAGGACTATTAATTTTACCTTTACCACCAGCCTCTTGGTTTTCCATAATAAACAGTGTTTATTCCAGTTAATCAACACTTTCAGCCCAGGGCTCGACCCTCCACCTTCAAGACTGTTCCTGGCAATGGACTCAGTCTTTACAAAAATTGTAAAAACAAAACAAAAAGAAATCAGGGTTGTTGTGAGGCTAAAAAATAGTTGTTAGTTTTATGTAAAATTTTCTAAGTGCCATGGCAGGAGAGCACTATATAAAACAAATAAAGATAAAATAAAGGAACATACAATTTCCAGGAATTCCACATTCCCTATTCTTGAGGCACTTCGCTGATTGAAAGGCACAATGCCTTCCCTCTTGACCCTTTCCCAGTCACCTGCTTTCCTGGCAATCTCTCTTACAGCAAAATGCGGGTTACCTATTTTCCATGTTGGTCAGCTGACTCCCCCAGCCATCATCACCACATGCAACATGTGTCACTCACTCTGCAGTGCGCATATGCAGAAGCAACATGCTCTGCCTGGAACAGGCTTCCCCCAACGACTTGCCTTTGCTGGGGGAGCAACTACTAGGCATGATGGGCAAGCTAGGCAGCCGCAGGGAGGTGCTCCCAGCAACATCGGCACTGCCCAGTCCAACACACGTGTTGCCATGGGGAGGGAGCAGAGCGGAGTGAGCGAGCAAGATGGTAGCAAAGAGCGGCGGTGGGGCAACAAACCAGGAGGACCAGAGATGACGCACGCGCAGTCGGAGCCCCAGAGAGTGCAGATATGAATTCGGGCTCTGCCAGCCTGGTGCACATGAGGAGGAGGAAGCCTGAGAGAACTCTTGGCAAGGCAAGTGATCATGTCTGAGAGGGTGATGAGCTTAGCGCTCTGTTTCTTCCTCTCTTGTACATGCTCACTTGTATTTTTGGATTAGGCAGGGAGGAGGCACTTGAGAATTCCTTTAAGAATCCTCTAGCAAAACAAAATCATTTTTGGGTGATATAGCCATTGTCCTGGACAATCTCTGGCCAGAAATAAATGTGGGGAGCCTGGGTGCAACTGTGCACTGTGGTGGGGAGTGATGGGAAGGATCTGCATGTGGTGCATGTCAGTGAGTGACTGCAATGGAGCAGGGAGAACTCAGAGGGACTCAAACTGGGAGACACTCAGCCAGAGGCAGCTGAGCCACCCTGGCTTCCCAGACCTCAGGGAAGGAAGGAAGCCATTAAGCCAATGCCATTTAGCATTCTAGGTTAGGGTGTGGCTGCAGCAGCCTGAACTGGTGGCTATTGCATGCAATGCTAAGCAATTTGAATTACAATGCATGCAATTTGCCAAACAAATAGCCCAGCCCAGGCAGCTAACAGCCTCACCTGAGTCTCCTGCCCCCACCCCGGCCCCCACCAGCGCATAATGTGGCAACAGTCAGCAGCAGGGTTGCTGCAGCTCCAGTTCTGATGCCTCCAGGGCCCAGGTACTGCAGGTGGTACGTTTTCCTCCTTCTAAGGTAAAATGAAGGTCTACTAAGGTGCTTTGTGGTCTGGGGTGCTGCTAAAAGTTCAAAGTGGACTACTGGGATTTTGGGTGCTTTCTGCTCTATTAGACTGGGGTGCTGCTAAAAGTTTAAACTGGTCCTGGACTAATGGGATTTTGGGTGCTTTCTGATTTACTAGCCTGGGGTGCTGCTAAAATTTCAAACTGGTACTGGACTACTGGGAATTTGGGTACTTTCTGCTTTACTAGCCTGGGGTGCTGCTAAAAGTTTAACCTGCTACTGGACTATTGGGAGTTTGGGTGCTTTCTGCTTTACAAGCCTGGGGTGCTGCTAAAAGTTCAAACTGGACTACTGGGATTTTGGGTGCTTTCTGCTCTTCTAGTCTGGGGTGCTGCTAAAAGTTTAAACTGGTCCTGGACTAATAGGATTTTGGGTGGTTTCTGGTTTACTAGCCTGGGGTGCTGATAAAAGTTTAACCTGCTACTGGATTACTGGGAATTTGGGTGGTTTCTGCTTTACTAGCCTGGGGTGGTGCTAAAATTTCAAACTGGACTACTGGGATTTTTGGGTGCTTTCTGATTTAATAGCCTGGGGTGCTGCTAAAAGTTCAAACTGCTATTGGACTACTGGTATTGGAGTTCTAATTATAAATTATTTATGTTAAGTTGGATGTGAATGAAAGCTTGGTTTCTTCCAATCCATAATCTGATATTAAAACAACTGTGGTTTATGGCTTTCAATCAGTGGTTTTAATAGGTTCAATCTTGCATAGGTTAGAATGCATGTCAATCCTCCTCAGCATCCTGTACAACTGGAGTGGGATGTTTTACAAGGGTGCCTGTGTTTGGGGGCTTTTTTTAAAGCTTGATGTGAATGAAATATGTGGGGGTTTTAGATTTGAATCCCATGGTTTAATAGGAGATATTCTAACTCTCCCTGGTTTGCATTTCAGTCCTGATTCTGAAACTGATGTAAAAATAACCCTGACTCTGGGCTTTAATCACAGTCCAGTCATGGTTTAGTGGCACTAGGCCTCTGTGAGTGTGATTTTCAATCCTCCTCACTTGGCATGTACTGTGACTGGACTGGGTTGTTTTACTGTCTGTTTTGTTTTGTTTTGTTTTTTAAAGATGATTATGAATGAACTTCGTGGTTTTGGGCTTGAATCCCATTCACGATTAGTGGGAAAAAGTCTCCTTGGTTTGCATTTCAATCCTTAATCTGATGTAAAAAGATCTTGTCTTTTGGGATTTAAGTGTAGTTTAGTGGAACTAATCTTGCATTTCAGTTTTCCTCGCTTAGTATGTGCTGGGGGTAACTTACTGCCTGGGCATTTTTTCTTCTGTTTAGTTTTTCCAAAGCTGATGTAAAATTTAAAAAATCTGGTCGTCTTATTTATTTGTAGGTATTTCTTACATTTGATACCTCACTCCCATCGCCACAGTGACCCGGAGCAACTAACAACCAATAAAATACATAAAACCACATCAAAATATCCAAATAAATAACTATAAAAATCTGTAAAATCCAATTTTCAAAAAAGGTCTGTGATAAAATTACTAGGGGTGGGAAGTTCAAATTATCCGGTATCTGATACTGCCTGTATTTTGCTGTACTAGCAGTATCGGATTAATCTGAATATTGCGGGTAGCGGTACCGGTTCCCCGCGCCGAATTGTTTTACATTGTGGCCATTGAAATGAATGGGAACTTCCGGGTTTCCCTGGAAGGCCTAGTAAGCGCTGAAGCCGACAGCCACAGCCAGTGCTGAAGCCGCCCGGAGCGCCATGCTGCCGCCGCCACGGCCCAGAGCACCAAAGGTAGGCGATCCTTGGGTGGGGGGGTAGGGTGATCCCTGGGGTGGGGTGTGTGTTATACCATGCCCCACCCCAGGGATCACCCTAGTACCTACCTGCTGGTGCGGGTTCCAGGTTGCCGGCGGCGGCCTGGAGCCAGGGACTTCGGGGAATTTTTTTTTTTTAAAAAAAAAATCCAGGCTGGACAGGGTGGGTGGGGGGTGTCCCCTCTTCCACCCGCGCAGCCTGGGAGGGGGAGGGATTGTTTTTTCCCCCCATTGATTTCAATGGGGACACTGACAGTTCCCCATTGAAATCAATAGATTCTGCACCGGTAAACCGGTTTTAATCCGGTAAACCATTTTTTTGAAAACCAGTAACTGGTAAAACTGGTAGCCGTTTTTTTGTCCGATGTCCCATCCCTAAAAATGACCCAACTCCCATCCCCCCAGTGCTCCAGTCTTGGTATTGCACTGGAGTGTCTTATTGACCTTAAGGGGTGGCTTTCCCCCCCGCCCAAGCTTGCTGTAAAAGAAAGCTATGGCTAGATATTTTTTGTACTGTCTTCCTTGAGTCCCCATTGGTTTTATTGCTTGGTTCATTAATGTTTTGATGTGGTCCCTTGGAGCTCTCTGCATTGTACCATTTCTGTACTTGTGATATGAATATTTATTTTACAGGACAAAAGCAGCAAGAGCAGCTACTGAAAATTAACACTGTAGATGCACTTTTCAAAACCCTATTTTCAAGACTGTATATGGCTGACAAGTATCATGTGAAGGAACTGCGACCTGATCGTCCTGATCTACATATCAAGAAAGCTGCAAATGAGAACAGCAAAGACTATACACAGAGGTTTAGCAGACCATGGTATGAGTGAAAGAACTGACTATGTGGCTGTGCTACCAGAAATGCATTGTTCTGCTTTCCCTGTTTATTGGTTGGGGGTGAAAAGCCATGGACATAGAAAGGAGTGACAGACATGAAGCATCTCAGTGAAAAGGCCAAGAAGCAAGTAGAATGCCAAACTCACATTGAGAGCTGCCTAAAGTTGGCATTGTTGGGCACCACCAACATCGCAGAACAAATAGGTGAAGGCTACCATCTGTCTATAAGAAAGAATAACCAGGAAGATTAACAAAATAGGTAAATACTTGAGGAAATAATTGATTGTATAAGGTTTTGTGGTGCTTTTCAGTTAGCACTTCGAGGGCATGATGAAACAGAGGAATCTTTGAATCCAGGGGTGTTTCGAGGCCTGGTCAACTTGGTGGCTACCATTGATTCTGCAATGGAAAAGCACTTGCAGAGTGCAACCATCTTCAGGGGTCCTTCTAAAACCATTCAGAATGAACTGCTTGACTTTATGCTTACAGTGACTAGGGATTTTATTATCCAACAGTTAAAAAACACTGAATTTGTGGCCATCCAGGCTGATGACACCACAGATGTGTCTACACCCCCCCAAAGTGTACTAATTTACCTGTATATTGATGGCAATGACTCAACTGTTGAATGCTTCTATGGATTAACACAGCTGCCAGACTCTCGTGCCGAAACAGTTGCTGCAGCTTTACTTCAGCAACTAGATGCTGTTTTTACAGAGGACGTGGACAAGCAGAAACTCATTACACAAAGTTATGATGGTGTGAGCATGATGTGTGGTCATCATGGGGGAGTCCAAAAGAAGATCTGGGATTAATACCCAAATGCCCATTATGTTATTTCTTATGCCCATCAATTAAACTTGGTAATGCAGAAAGCGGTGTCCCAAATAAAGGCAGTGAAGGTATTTTTTGCAGATCTATCTGGTTTCCCATCTTTCCTTTCACGTTCTCCAAAAAGGATTGAAATTCTGGACGCAGTGGTAAAAAGAAGGCTCCCCAGAGCAGTTGCAATGCAATGGAACTTCAACATCCAGATGGTGAACGTGGTCTTTGAGCGTTGAGAGGCTCTCATAGAATGCTTCCAGGAAATAAGATGTTGGAATTACAATACCAGTGCTGTTCATGAGGCCAGGGGATTTAATCAGATGCTGGAAGAAGATGAGGGAGCTCCTGTATTTCTTGTTTCTGTTCCACAGAATAATGCCTCATGTGTATATCCTGTTTTCTGAACTCCAGAAAAGAGGCATTGACTCAGTAGCTATTTGGAGATCTACTTCGGATTTTATTAGGAGCATCAATAGAGTCAGAGACTCCATTAAAGACCTATGCTTTAAGTTACCAGAACAATCTCAGCTCCCCAGAGGCAGAAGCATAGACATCTTGGATCAAGTTGCAGTTGAAGTATACGACATCATAATTTCACATTCCAGAGAATGTTTTGCATTTACTAAGCACCTGGTGAGTGAAACGTTATTATAGGGGACTTTGTTTGAAGCACATCAGTGGACCTTTCCAGAGTAAGCATTAACTGAGACTCTGTAGACCCCTTAAGTTTCCTTTCAATGTTTGTTTTTGGTTTTATAAATGTGTTGTTGTTGTTGTTGTTGTTGTTTGAAAAGTTTTTATAAATGTTCTGTTTGTTGTTGTTACCCACTTTGTTAGACCTGACAAATCTTTTATCCCTCTGTGCTGCTTCTGGCAGGTGGCTGAATCTCATTGTATATACAGCTTGTCATATCCCTACCTGACAGCAGCAGCAGATGTGGCATTAGTGTATTAGCCCCAAGATGTGCCAGCAGAAAGGTCTCAACTTTCAGACAGCCCCCCAGGAGGGGCAGGGCTTGTGTCTGTGTGGGTGTGCCAGAGAGAGAGACAGGCTCCTTGGCAGTGGGCAGAAGGCGGAGGGTGCTGGTGGTCAGAGGGGATTTTTTTTCAGCAGCTTCAGCGGGCATCCACGGGTGGGTGTGGAGGAGTAGGCTGGTGAGGGGGGCAGGATGACTTGCGGGCACCGGGCTTCTGGATGTAGTGGGATGGAATGACAGCTCCCAGTGACTGGAATGATGGTCCCAGAATCTCGTTGATGGTTCCTGGGACAGGCAGGCATGACTGATTCAGGTACAGTGGAATGACAGCCTATGGGAGCTGAACGATGTCCCTAGAATTACTAGTGCATGTTTGGGCACACATTCAATCATGCGATAGGTGGTAGCAGGTACAGGAACGCACACAAGGAGGCAGGCACATATAATACATTGTGTGTTGTTATTTCCATCTTCTTCTGGTAGGTTTGCTGGTGGATGTGGGCACAGATAAGAGCTCTTGCTGGTTCTCATCAAAACGTGCCCCCCAACCCTGCCTTCAGCTTCGGTGCCAGGTCGAGCACCTCATCGTCCAGCTTCATGCCCTGAGGGCCACAATCCTGCCCCATGAGAATCTTGTCCAGCCTCCTGTGGAGACTCTGGACCAGAGGGGTCACCTGGCTGAGAGTGGTGGTGGAGATGTTCACGGTCTCTGTCATGGTGAGGAATGGTCTGAGTACAAAGACCGTGTGAGCCAGGATCTCCCATTCTGCCCCTTCATACCCTGGAAGTGCCCCACTGTCCGCCACCAGTTGAACCTGATGCAGGGCGGCTTTCTGCTCGAGAAGCCACTCGAGCATCAGGAAGGTGAAATTCCAATGTGTGGAGACATCCTGGATGAGCTGGTGCACTGGGGAGCCTTGCTTGGCCTGCTTCTCCTGGAGGAGCTCGCTGCCCTTCACACTCCAGTTAAAGAACCCCGCTAGCTTCCTCCCCCACTCGATCAGGGAGCTAAGGATGCCTAACCCAATCCCCTTCTCCCACAAGCCCAGAGCATCGCTGACCACCAGGTGAAGGGTGTGTACGGTGCAAGGGATACTGGTGGAGCCCCCGTCATGGTCTGATTTCAGTATATTGGTCGCATTGTCCGTCACCACACACCCCTTGGTGAAGGGTGCAGCTGGTGTGACCCACTCCGTCACCATGGTGGTAAGGGATGCCTCGTTGTTCCTAGCAGCGTGGGGGTTGTCCATTACTTGTGCCTGAAGCAGGGCCCACCTATACCCTGCTTCGGGACCCCTCCTGCCACTCCCCAAATCTGCCTCTGAGTCCTGCCACCAGTGTGCCATCACTGCCAGGTATGCGTGCTGTGCATTTCTACTGGACCACAGGTCAGTGGTGAAGTGTATGGTGGCACCCCCAGCCCCTGCCAGTTGCTCCCTCACCTGCTCCTTCAAAGCCCTGTACAGGTCTGGCACCACATTTTGACTCAGGGTGGTTCAGGACAGCAGCTTAAACTGGGGGGCCAGGAACCCAATAAGCTACTTGAAGCCCATGTTCTCTACAATGGAGAAGGACTGCCCATACAGCGCATTCATTTCTCCCAACAGGCACCTGGCTTTCTCTTGAAAGACACACCGCCCTCCAGCTGCTGCTGGCCTTGGCAACTGCCCCCCAGCTCCTCCATGGTGGACTGACGCTGCTGTCAAGGGTCCTGCTGCTGTTCTTCTTCCCTAGCAGGAATACTGCTCCTGCTGCTAGAAGCAGCAGTTGGTGCAGGATGCTTTCCCGCTGAAGGAGGCGGGCGACTGGCCGCTGCAGTTAGGAACTCAATGGAATCCACTTCCTTTGCCTTCCCGCTTAGCAGCAGAGCGCTGTGGCATGATTTCAGGTTCCTCACCATGACAGTTGTCCCAAGGTTGGCGAGCACCTGCTCACGCTTCACCACCTTATTGCACACAGTGCACTGCACCTCCCTGGGATCATCCACCCACACCAGCTTGAAATGTGCCCAGACAGAGAATTGCCCCCCCCCGATCTGTCTTCTGGCCCGCCTCGGGTGATGCACTGCTGCTGCCAGCACTGCTGGGATGGCCAGAACTTGGTGGGCGACACAGCTCTGGGAGGAGGGACAGCCATCACCTCAGCTCTAGACGTCTCCTCTGCGGCACTAGTGTCTTCTTCTGCCTCACTGTCCTCAATCACTGTGATGTTCCATGAAGGGGAGTACTGGGACTCTAAGGGTTGACTGCCCACCATGCTAGTGCCACCCTTCTCTCTGTGCCCCCTAGAGCTGATACTACTACTGCTGCTACTCCTTTAACCTGTGTGTAAAAATGTCCTGTGACATGTAAGAGAATCCCTGGCATAGGTTCATTCTGCATATTCTGTGCAGGCTTATAAAATTGTGACTGTTTATCACATTTTTCCAATATTCAGCAAAGATGATTCTGAAGGTGTGACATATAGCTATGCCAAATTTCATGTACACTTGTTGGACTACAAAGATGTTACAGTCAGACATACATTTATAAGTTAATTGTTTAGACCACCAGGACCCTTTATCCAATCCTTCTGAATGTTGACATATATAGTAAAGATGGGAAGGGGTATAAACTAGAGGTGGGAAACCGGTAGAATCTGGTATCTGATAATGCCGGTATCGGGCGTACCGGCATTATCGGATTCGGCCCGGTAATCCGGACCTGGTACCGGATTTCGGGGTACCGGTTTTTTTACATTGCAGCCATTTAAAAATGGCTGCAATGTAAAAAAA
>QEPC01014089.1:139311-151383 GCA_003113815.1 Sphenodon punctatus | reverse complement strand
TTTTTTTACTTTTTTGGTGGGTTTTTTACATTGCAGCCATTCATTTAAATGGCTGCAATGTAAAAAAATCCGGTACCCGGAATCCGGTAACCGGACCGGATTTACCGGGTAGAATCCGATAATGCCGGTACGCCCAGTACCGGCATTATCGGATACCGCATTTACCGGCACGCCCGCCCCTAGTAAACAGTATCAAGCCCACCTGTTACCGGACCCCCAGAGCAATCCCCCCCCGGAACTATACCTGGGAACAACCCTTAAAAAAAAATCTGGAAAGTTAGATTTTTAAATATAACCTCATTACTGAATTTCCTTGGCCTTTATTATGAATAGAAAGGTTATTTTGGTAACGTTGCCTTGATTATACTCAGCAATTAAGCTTCACCCTTGGCTAGGGAACTAGTCTGCCATGGTGTTTGCTTGACAATGGGTGGAGATGGAGGCGGGGTCAGGTCACCAGGGCGGGGCTATGCTAACTTTGGAGTTCACGCCCCCCCATCCACATCACTTCTGGGTCCGGCCCTGGACTGCCTGCAGGACCTGGGTTGAATGAAAAAAATAAATAGATCTGGGTGTCAGTCACACCCCAAATCTACACATGATCTCACCCGGCAGACTTAGATACACATTGAACAGAAGGGGAGAGAAGATGAAACCCTGAGGAAATGAAAAACCTTTGCCACTGCTTCTTCTGACAGAAACAGCTTTCACCTTCATTCACAGGAGAAAATCTACCAGCATTTTCAACACTTTTCATGATTTTCCACTATTTTCCCCAATTTCCAGTAATTTTGAGTATTATCAGTATTTTTTCTAATTTCTGGTATTATCAGTAATACTTGAATTTACCAGAAACTACCAGTAACTTGAACTACCTGAAATTATAAAAATGGCAGAAAATAGCAGAAAATCACGCAGAATGTTGAAAACGTTGGTAGATTTGCTCCTTGCTCCCAAAAAGTCAGTATTTCCTGACAGAAAAAGAACACCTGATTTCACTTCAGGGCTAGTGGGAGGATGACAAATAATCACCGATCAACACCTTCTTGAACCTCCCCGATAAAATGAGCGGAACCACTCAAGGGCAGTCCTATGAATCCATGCCAGATCTCACAGTCGGGTCATTAAGACCTCATGATCAGCTGTATCAAAAAGCTGCCAAAATGTCTAAAAGGATTTTAGCAGAATATCATTTCTCCTGTCAATCTCTTGATGATCATCAACCAATGCCAAAAGCACAGTCTCAGTGCTATACCCAGGATGAAAGCCAGACAGGATCTAGGAATATGATTGCATCAAATTGCCCCTGAAGATGCCTGGCAACAACCCATTCAATGATCTTCCCTAAAAAGGGGAGTTTAGAGATAGGGCGATAGTGGTCTAAGGAGTCAGCATTAAGCAAACCCTTCCCTCCTGAGGTGAAGCACTGACAATCCCAGACAACAAAGACCTCAATATCTCATGGCTGGCTTTCACCAACCAGGATGGGCATGAATCTAATTTTATTTATTTATTTATTTAAATGGTTTTACTACCCCCCCCCTCCTGCCACAGGCAGCTGGGGAAGGAGGGGGGGCTTACAAAAGCAATCAGATAAAACCACAATAAAACTAAAACCATATTAAAACAGTAATCCATTTAAAACCATTCATAAAAGGATGACAAAAATAACCCACAAAACCCCATCACCCCCCCCAACCCAACCCCCATCTAACCCCCCCCCCCCCATCTCCTTCACCAAACGCCTGGTGGAACAGTCTTAAACATTCTTCTAAATGAGGGGAGATCTGGGGCCAACCAGGCCCCCACGAGAAGGGAGTTCCACAGCCTTACTGCAGCCACCAAGAACGCCCTCCCCTGCATTGCCCCCTGAAAGACTCAGGGGACCTCGAGGAGGGCATCCCCAGATGATCACAGGGGCCACTCCAGGACCCAGGGAGTGAGGCGGTCACACAGATTGGTAGGACCTAGACAGTTTAGGGCTTTATAGGCAAGTACCGACACCTTGAATCAGGCCCAGAAAACTATCGGCAGCCAGTGCAGAGAATGGAGAACATGTGTTATTTGGTCCCATCAACCCATCCCCATCAGGAGGCGGGCCATCGCATTCTGCACCGGCTGCAATTCTGAGCCATCGTCATGGGTAGCCCCACATACAGTGTGTTACAGTAGTCCAGTCTAGAGGTGATGAAAGCATGGATGACAGTGGCCAGGCTGGATTCCAAGACATACGGCCAAAGCCGTCGCACCAGATGTAATTTGAAAAAAGCACTTCTTGCCACAGCCTCCACCTGAACATCAAGGCGGAGTCATGAGTCAAGGAGAACCCCCAGACTCCATACCTGGGACACCAAAGGAGAGCAGGCCCCCATCAATAACGGGGGTGGCCAACTCCATCATCTTACCTACCAGCATTGCCTCCATCTTGTCAGGATTCAGCCTCAGTTGGATAGCCCTCATCCAATCCCCTACAGCCGGTAAGCACCGGGCCAGGGTTTGATGAAAAAGAGAGGTAAAGATAGGGATGGACAAACAGAACGGAGTTCAGAAATTCTGTTCGGTTCGGTTCGGTTCAGTTTGAAATTGGAGTTTGGAAATTCGGTTTGGTTCGGTCCGGTTTGAAATTCGAGTTTGGTCCAGAAATTCAGTTTGGTTGACCGAACAGACCGAGTTTGGGCCTTTTATGGGCAATGTGTGGAGACAGTCTATCATATTTTATTCAACTGTCATGTATATGACTCCATTCATTTAGAGTTTCTTACCCCTTTTCTCTGAAGGTTCCCAGGGAGCACTGAGTGGAACCTTCAGTTTTTGGCCTTGGCTGATGTGGACCACTCAATTACAAGTGCGGTGGCCCACTACTTGACGTTAGCATCTAATTTACGTAGTTTGTTTTTATACTTTAGGCAGCCCATTTAATGAGGGTTAGTTTGTGGTACCTGTTTGTAAATAATTAGTAATTCCTAGTGCCATATCTGCTGGGCAACTTTGGCAGCGGATTTACAGTTTGGTGTATGGTGTATACAGTTTTGTTCCTGTGTATTTTGTGTATTATGTTTTTTTGTATTGTATTGGGCTAGGCCGCAAATAAATTTATTATTATTATTATTATTATTAATTCCGAACTTCCGAACCAAGTTCAGCCATTCAAAGCCAGGTTTTGTGGTGTGTGTTGCCACTAGGGATGGGCGAACAGAACGGAGTTTGGAAATTCGGTTCAGTTCGGTTCAGGTTGAAATTCGAGTTCGGTTAGGAAGTTCGGTTCGGTCAACCGAACAGACCGAGTTTGGTCTGAACTCCAAACTTCTGAACCGTGTTCGCCTATCCTGAGGTAAAGCTGAGTGTCATCAGTATATGCTGGCATACTGATGACACTGTATGCCAAACCTCCTGACCACTTCACCAAGCGGCTGCAAATACACGTTGAACAGGAGAGGGGACAAAACAGAACCCTGCAGGACTCCACATGAGAGGTCTCGGTGTTATGAAAAATAATCACCAAGTACCACTCACTGAGTTCTTTCAGCCAGGAAGGAGCGGAACCAGTCAAGAACTGTACCACCCACCCCTGTACAGTCCCTCAGGTGTGTCACCAACATCTCATGATCAATGGTATTAAATGCCACTGACAGATCAAATAGAATCAACAGGGCTGAGCAGATCTGGTGTAATTCTCAGTGAAGATCGTCAACCAACGTCACATGTGCAGTCTCAGTGCCATATCCTGGGCAAAACCCTGACTGTGAGGGATCAAGAAAACTGACACAATCCAGATGGTCTTGTAACTTCCGGGCTACCACCCGTTCAATAACCTTCCCTAAAAAGGGAAGGTTATAGTCCAGCTGATAACTGGCAAGGGAGTCAACATCAAGCGATGGTTTCTTGAGCAGGGGTCTCACTACCACCTCTTTAAGGCAGTCCGGTACCCTGCCCTCCCTAAGGGAGGCAATGACCACCCCCACCAGCAACAACCCCATCATCTCCCGGCAGGCCTTAACCAGCCAGGACAGGCAGGGGTTCAGTTCACAACAGGTATCCCTGACAGTCCCAAGAACATCCTCTGCATTGGCAGGGGTCACCAACTGAAACTGATCCCACAAACAAGGACAAGGTGGGGCCTCCATAACTTCCAATTGCCCTACTGCAGAAAATGCAGCATCAAAACCATGGTGAATCTGGGTGATTTTATCCACAAAATAATCCACAAAATAATCTACAAACAAGTCACAATGGGCACTAGATGACACCACTCCAAGGTGGAGGGAGGCCTGACTGACCAGCCTCCACAGGGCCTGGAAAAGCTCCTCTGGATGGGATTTAGTGGACGCTATAAGGGCAGCAAAGAACTCTTTCTTTGATGTCCTCATAGCAATGGCATAGGCTCATAAACTCGCTCTGTGACGCAACCTGTTGGTTTCAGCACGTGAATGATGCCACCATCACTCCAACTGCCTTCCCTCCTGCTTCAGCACCTGCAGTCCCTCTGAAAACCATGGAGGCCTGTGGTGCTTCCACCTAGGAAGCAGATGACTCAGAGCTATCCGATCAATGGCCTCTGTCAGCCAGTTAATCCAAAGCTCGACAAGGCCATTGATACTAGGACAGTCGTCCAGATCAGAGGGCATATCCCCCAAAGCCTCCCGGAACCACTCTGGTTCCATCTGTCTATGGGGGTGGACCATCCAAATAGGTTCCACACCCCTCCGGGGGGCAGATGTGCACCAGGAGAGGGGCCTGTAGGAGGTAATGGTCCCTCCATGACAAGGGCACAGCTGATATCTCCCCCACCAATGGACCCCCCGCCTCAAGGCCAGTGCAAAACACAAGGTCTAAGGTATGTCCCTCCTGGTGTGTTGGGCCGCTGACCCTCTGGGACAGGCCCATGGTTGCCATGGCGGCCATTGACTCATGCTACGCAACCCCAAGATCGACGTTGGTGTGGATGTTGAAGTCCCCCAAAATTTCAACAAGACTTAAGGTTTTCAGGGATCACAACACCACTCCCAACACCATATTCGCTAGAGCATGCAGGGAGGCTGCTGTACAGGTGGGTGCATGGTATACAAGCAGCACTCCCAAACTGTCCCCTGCCACACCAAACACCAGATGGAGACCCTCAACCCCCATTATAGATTGCACCGAATACCTCTGAACAGGCCAAACCTCCCTAAAAATCATGGCTACATCCCCCCCATCCCTCTGACCACGGTTGATGCTGGAACGGAATACCGGGCTGGAACAAAGTCAGCCAAAATAGGCCCCAACTTCATGTCCAGCCGGGTTTCCTTGATACACACGAGGTCGGCTGCATGGTCCAGGATCAATTCCTGGACCATTGTTGCTTTATTTGCTACCAACTTCACATTCACCAGCATCAACATATGGTCAGGGGCCCTCTGATGCAGAACCACCTGCCCCATTGCTAGAGGGGTGGTGCGGGGAACAGATATTAAACACCTGTCCCACCGCCCCTCTCAAACATACCCCCCCATACGTATCATACTTCCCATGCCCCTTCATGACCCCAATGGCTGTTTCCCCCTCCCCCATACCTGGCCCCAGCCCTGGCTCCCCTCTGGCTGTCCTTCCCCAATCAAGGGGATGATTCCCACCAATCCACCCATTCCCAAATTGAACCCTCATCCCCTCCTTAATTGAATTCCCATCTATATTCCCCATCCCCTTATCACCCCACTATAAAATAAAGAAACCCCCCAACCCCTCCTCCAATCACCTCGCACACTTCCCCCCTTTAAAACAAGTATCCCCCAATACAAAACACTCCCCACAATTCCCTTCCAACAGACAAAACCCCATGCCCCATCCCACCCAGGCCCCACCCAGGGGCACACCCAAGGGCTCTTAGGTGCGCGCACCTGTGGCGGTGGCAGTAGGCACACCACTGAACAACCTCTGCTGGGGCAGGCACCCTGCCCCTGGAAGCCACAGGGAGGATGGTAGTCCTGCCACCTGGGGGGGGGGGAAGAAGTCCCTGAAGCCTGGCTCCCAGTCCCAACAGCAGGCAATTGAGCAGAGCTGCAAACAGTGTTGTGGGGGGGCGAGCCCAACTGGCTCCCAGCCCCCTCCGGTGTAACAGCTGCGGCACTGCTGGTAGGCATGCCACTGAAGAACCCCTGCTGGGGCTGGAACCCCACCCCTGGAATCTACAGGCGGGATGGTAGTCACACCTCCTCTCCCTCTGCCACCAAGAGGGGGGTAGAGTCCCTACAGTCTGGCTCACAGCCCCGACAGTGCCCGAGTGAGCGGAGCCGCAGACAGTGCTGGGGGGGGGGGATAGGTGAGCCCAAATGGCTCCCAGTCCCCTCTGATGTAACAACATAAAATTTGGATGGATTGTACCTCAGATATCATCCCTGCCAATGTACATAGATATTGGATAAAAGGTTCCAGTTTTATAAGCAATATATTTCATGGTTTGTACACAAATTTCCAGCTGTAATGACTTCATTTTCCATCCAATTTAGATGAAAATTGAAATCAATGTGCCCCTCATTCAAGGGATCTTCCATGCCAAATTTCAAAAATATTGGATAAAGGGTCCTGATTTTATAAGCAATGTAATCATTTAATGGTTTGAACACACATTTCCAGTCATAACATCTTCATTTTCCATCCAATTTGGATTAACTCTGGTCAGTTTGTTCCCTTCACAAAAGGGATTAACCATGTCAATTTTAAAAACATATTGAATAAAGGCTTCCAATTTTGTAAGCAATCAAAATGTTGTAATTTTTATAGAAGCTACAAATGTCCTTAAATCAATTGCAGTTGTTGCCTCTGTTTAAATGATAAAGGTTTTATTAGATGCAGAGATCTGCTTTTTGAATCATTTGCAAAGGGTGAATAAGACAGGAGGAGGTGGGTAGCGCAGAGCAGAGGAGAAAATAGGCACTGGCACAGGCTTCAGTCACTGACACTCCAAAATCTGTGGGGGCATACATGGGGGAGAGTAGGTGAAGCATTCTGCTTTTTTCAAGTTCTTTCTGTGAGACTGAAGACTGCAGCACAGACAGTAACAAACCAAGGGCACTGTGTCAGCCTAAAAGTCACACAAGATATAGCCATGGTGGGGGCTGTGCAGCTTGGCAGAAACTTTTATTTTATCCCCAGTGCCCACCCCCAAGCCTCCCTGATTGCAATGAATGGGTACTTGCATGTTGGAAGTCTGGGCAGCATCTCCAGAGAAAAAGCCTTTTCTAGGGATTCTCTTATGTGTGACACAGTGGTAGAAGTTGTTTGTGATGCCAGTTGGCTAGCAGAAATGTCAATCATGTATTCTCATTCTGTGCTGCTCCCATTGCAACTGCCCCGATTGTTATTGGGAAGTTGAAAGCATCTGCTGCATGCTCAGAAGGGCTGAAAATCTCATCACAATTGGCTTCTTGAGGAGATTTTCAGAATTGAGAATTGAGAATCCAAAACGGCTGCTGAGCAGTCACACAGGCATAGAATGGCTTCAGTGGCCATTTTTCACATACACAGAATGTTTGGAGATCTCAAAAATCTCATGAGATTTTTGAGAAAACTCAGAATATGCTTTGCTGGGGACAGTAAACATGTGAAATGGCTGAGGCAGCCAATTTTCACATGCAGAGAGTGGTAGTTGAGTCCGGGGCTGTGAGAATCTTATGTGTTCTCGCAAGAATGCAAGTGCATCCTCGTTTCACTTCTACCCATTAATAAATATTATGTATTATTGGGCAGATGCATAGTAGGTTTTGCATGGAGCTTCTTTTCCATGGAGATTCATCAAAGGCCGAGCTTGAGTGTTTTCTGAAGGCAATGTAAGACCTTTCTTTTTTTGGCCAAGCATTGACAGATAGGGATAGGATTGGGGGAGAGGTTAGGAGATTTTATTTTATTCTTATGTTTTTTTTTTAATGCTGTACATACCCTGAGGAATGGTTGGGATACAAATTTAAATAAATAAATTCCTACAAAGTTCACTAGGACATGTGGTGGACAAAATGCAGTCTTACTGGGAAGGGATGGCAATGTCCCATTATCCATTTGTTCAAATAAACGAAGAGCAATTATATTGATGATGCAAACTAAAATCTAGGGAAAGAGTGTGGTTGACGTGTTGGTCCCCCAAAATTAATAGAAATAGACAAAGCAGTCCAGATTGTATCTTTTAATGGATCACCTTTTGTTGGTGACGGCACAAAAGCTTTCAGGAATTCTGTGTGCCCCCAAACCTTGCAAACCCTCATCACCAGACGTTAGTCTGATAAAAGGCATCATCTGAAAACTTTAATTTAATTAAAAAGTAGTGTAATCATACTAATGAGAGTCTAAGGCAGACTCTTGCGCATTCACATGAGAATGGAGATCCATTCGCGTATCACCTCTAGAAAAAGAAGGGTTGTGGTGGCAGACTCACATGATAGTGCAGTAGAACTCCAGCTGCAGCACCACACACTCATGCAGTGTGCCTTCAGTCCATGCATGAACTTAGGATCAGTAGGGATGAGCGAACGTGGTTCGACAGTTCGGAGTTCAGCCCGAACTCGGCCTGTTCGGACTACCGAACTCGAACCCGAACCCGAACCCAAACCCAAACGCGAACATACCGAACAAACCGAACACTGAACGGCGAAATGGCCGAACAGTTTGGTCAGTTCGGATCACACTCGGATGAGTTCGGGTGGCAAAAAAAGGTTCACTGGAAGGTCAAACATTACAGGGAGGTGTCAGTCACTGAGGAGCAGACTTCCAGGCATCAGGGGTGGAGAGGCTTGCAAGAAACGAAACTAATTATCTGCTTCCCCCCTTCCCAACACCTTCTGAGCTAGTCACTGTTCCTGAACAGCAGGTGTTGAGTAGGATTTTTAGATTGCTTTAAGTTTCATTTCAGTTTTGTAATGAAATGAACTTAAACCATAAACTGAAACCTTGTGTTATGCACTTTGAGTATGTAATGTTACTAATGTATGTATTTCACTACAGACTCCTCTTCTATTTGTGATTCCCCCCCATCCCATATATATGGGATGTATATATATCCATATATATGGATATATGGATGTGTATAGATAGATAGATAGATAGATAGATAGTAGAGAGTTGTAGGAGTTAGCTTAGTGATAGAGATAGCGTTAGTGATTTAGTTTTAGTGTTTGTAGGAGTAGGTCTGTGTACTTATTAGATAATCCTTTTTGTTCATAGCATTTAGAATAGTTAATAACAGCTATATTTAGTGTAGACAGATGTATATAATATTAGATTAAATTTTTTTTTTAAAACCCCATATAAAAACCAAAAAACCAAATAAAAAATAAAAGAAAACCATATAAAACCCAATAAAAAACAAAAAAATACATAAAAAAACAAAAAATACCCATAACAACACTTCCCGAATGGCTGAACGGCCTAACCGAACGGCCTGTTCAGATGACCGAACCGAACAGTCAAACCTGAACTCGGCGAACTAGCCGAACGGACGAACCGAACGCAGCCGAACCGAACGGACGAACCGAACAGACGAACCGAATGCAGTTGAACCAAATGGCCGAACTCGAACCGCGATCTGTTCGCCCATTCCTAGCGATCAGGATCATTAGATCATGCTTATGTAGAAGGAACTCTTTCACATTTCCATAAAGCATCATGTAAATTGATGGCACTAAGTAAAAATCATCTGCCTTTCACACCAAAGCTTGTTAAATGCCAAATTAGTGGCTCGTTCTCCTATTTATTCTCTGAGAAGCTGTTATTCTCTTTAAGACTCTATTACTCTCAAGCTGAAAGGAGACAAATTAATTGTCATGTAAACAGATAAAAGTTCCAGTGAGTTTAGTGACTTCTACCTGTTTAAATTATGGAGAAATTGGTTTTGACATTTAATACAAGCATATTTTCCCTAGCAAAAGTAATTATGATGAGTGTATTCTCCATTATCCTTTAAAAATGCAAAAACAGCAGAACAGATTGTACATAATTTCTCACTAACAGGTGTCTTCTACAATTGGTGACATTTGTCTGGGAATAGCATAAGTCAAGGGAATCATTCTGCTAGGAATAAATGCACAAAACTATTAACTCTAATGATTTTATTAATACAGTCAAAACATTCTGAATTTTAGAAGCTAAAGTGAAGTGTTAATGGTAACCTCATGAATTACAGTGATCCAAATTCTGCAGTTACTCATGTGACTAAGTGGAGTCAAGCCCAATGGACTTCTTCCAGAGACAGTAGGGTTTTAGAATAATAGGAACAGTAGGGACACAGCTAGCGGATCTCCAAGGTAGAGGCTCTGATGCTGCAGTGTAGTCAAATGATCCACAGAGATCCATAACTGCTGCCATCAAATCCAGAGGCCGTGGTGAAGATGTGATAACCACCACCATTGAACCCACAAATCCAGATCTGAGGGAAGTGTTTCATTTTATGGTCACTTCTGGCATTTGAATTTCCTGCCACCTATGGATAAATAGATGTGACTTCAGATGCCAAGTAGGGGGGAAAGCGGGAGAATGAGTGAGCAAATGGAGTATGTGTGTATTCATAGGGCATATTGGGGGTGGGGTATACTAGATACTACCTCAGTGCCCTGATTACTGCCAGCCAGTTTACGTCCCCACACCCTGCCCATTGCCACTGGAGATATCCAAAGTATGACTTAATGTAAACCTCACCAAAAATGTCCGAACGGAAAAAAGACCCACACAGCATAAATAAATAAATAAATAATTATAAGAATAATGTGTCTATAAATATGCAACCAACAAAAATGGCAGATAAAGTGTATCAGAGCAGTAAACATTTGTTAACAGCTGAAGGAAATCAAACAGTCAATTGAAGTAGTGCATTAATTGGCAGCTGAAGAGAGTGAAATTGGCAATCTACGAGCTCCCGGCTCGTTTCCTTCGTTTGACTTTATCAAACTCAAATAGAGTGAATGAACTACAATTTGTTCATCTAAAGAGAGGCAACAAAGTCACATCTCCTCCAGTCCATGCAGACGTCTGCTGTATTTATGCTTCTGTTTTCCAAGGCTTAAGCAATCAGTAAATGAATAGGCAGTAAATGTAATACCTGTTTTCCTTGTTCATCTAAGGGGAGCAACACAATCACATCTCCTCCAATCCTTTCTGTAGCCTGCTATCCTTTAATCCAGCCTTGGGATACTGAATTGGACAAAAATGGGACATGTGGTGCAGCTTTATACATTAGTGTTGCCTTTAAAAATCAGAACAGAATACAGGATGAAGGCAAGGCAAATTCCAATACTGGCCGTTGGTGGCCATGTTAAATCCTATCCACTTCTGATGGCTGGATTCAAACATACCTGCTCAGCTTCATCTGCTTAATAGTTCCGAAGTGATTCAGTCTTTCAAAGAGGCCACTTTCTTCCATCAAACAAAACTAGAAGTTTCCAGTCTCTTTGACACTGCTTTGATGTAGTGCTTGGAATCCTAATCCAGAGTTATTTTTCATGTCACCACTGCAATTAAGATGAGTGTTCTGACTCTAGACAGAAAATTGCTCCTTTTTAAGTAGCCAATAGGAGATGCACAGAGAGTGTAGTGGGTAAAACTGAAAAGGTGAAAACTGTCTATTCATTGTATGCAATCATATGTTACCATTTAGAACCTGGTGTCAGAGATGGAAGACAGATTGATGAGAGATTAGGTGGAAATAATGTAGACACATTGCCTCATCTCAGAGATGGGAGCCTGCCCAGGGAAAACTTATCTCTAGACAAAGCAGACTTACGGCGTGAGAAAGCCCCAAGTGATGCTGGGTAAGATGTTGCCAATTGCAGTGACTTTTAAAATATCATTTATAAATAAATGTTTGACCTTCACATTTCCACAGCATTAATCAAGCTTCATCAAAAGAAACACCAATGCAGAGAAAGGCCAAACTCTTCCAGGAGTTGTCAGAGCCTTCCCAGGAAACTTCAAAACTCTGTGAGCTTACAGTGGGCATTTTTACACACACGTTAAAGTTCCGGATTTTTCAATCTTCTGGGTTTAGAAGTCCACAAGTAAGTTCCGGATGCATTCTTCACAGGGCATTTTTAGACACACGTTAAAGTTCCGGAT
>QEPC01014089.1:128566-139211 GCA_003113815.1 Sphenodon punctatus | reverse complement strand
GCCAGTCTGCCCCAGATAGCCTCTGTGCCCTGAGCCAGGCAAGGGCTCTCCTGTGGCCCTGGTGCACCCTGTGGGCCTTTGCAGCTCTCCATGCCAGGGAAACCTGCAGCTGGGTGCCCAGGTGCACCTCCGCTGCAAGGAGGTGCAGCTGCTCGGTGTGATCGCGGTACCACTCGGCTGCGAGCGTGTGGTGCATCGAGTAGGCAGCTTCCCTGTCCTGCTCCATGGTGGTGGGGGCCCTGGGGGTTGTGGAATGTTTATTATGGCCCTCCGCTGGGCAGCCGTGCTGGGGGAGAGCCCCCAGCCAGCCGGGCCCCCCAATGGGGTGCATGTGGGTCTGTAGGTGTGCCCATGGGTACACGTGCTGGCTGCGCATGGGTCCTCGCGCTTGCATGGGTTTGCGTTTCCATGCGCTCCTTGTGCAGCTGCATGCCTTCACCCATCAACTCCCCACCCCCATGTCTGTTTGCAACACCGTGGCCTTGGTGTCCCAATTAGCTGGTATGTGAGTACTATTGTGTTCGGCAGCTGTGCCGGGTCCGCACCCCATGCCTCACTCTGTTGTGCTACAATGTTGCAGTCTGTGGCTGCTTTTCCTGTCCTTGGGACCCCTCAGAGGCCTGCCCGGCCCTGGAGGGTATGTGTGCCCCCTGTGTGCCCACCTGTCCATGGTGTTATTCTCCCTGTCTAGCTGGACCATGGCTGGTTGTCCATCCACCGGGCTCCTGCTTCCCGGCCCCCATGAGGCCCCCCATATCTGGACCTTCCACGAGACCATGTCTCTGTGCGACCTGTGGCATACCCTGGCCATGCAGTTGCTCCTGGGAAGTCCGGCCAGCCGTGCGGCTGCCTTTGCAACTTGAGCTCCGGACTGCACTACTTCGGCTATGAGGTGAGCGCTCATGATTTCCGGCTGCATGTGGACACCCTGGGGCTGGTTCGCTTCCCTGATGGACGCATCCCGGACATGTGTTATCATGTGCCCTGGTCCAGGACTGAGACCGTGTCTGCGCTGTGTGTGCAGCTTGGGCACCTACATGGTGTGCCTTGCTGAGGGGGGCCCTGCCTTGGTCGTGTCCTACTTTGCCTGTGTTCACGGGGCGCGTGGGTTCCAGCGCACCTGTGTGGTGGTGTACCACCGGCTGCTGGAGCTGGGACATCTTCCTTGGCCCCCTTCTACTGCCTGCTGTGCATGGCCCCTGGGTCCACAGTGGCCCCCAGAAGCTGCCTGTGAGTCCCGGTGTTCCTCCCGGGCCCTCAGTGGGCTCCTGACCCTGTCCTGACCCCATGTGGGCTCCCGCACCTGTCCGGGGGGGCCGGTCTCCGCTGGCTGCTCCCTCCCTAATGTCTCTGCTGTGCTGGAGTGAAGCCTGCTTCCCGGGGTGCTGCTGCCCCTGCATGTGGCCCCGGGCCCCTTCTGGGCCCCACCCCCGGTCTGCCTGCACACTCAAGGTTCCCCTCCATAGTTGCCCTCCCTGGTGCCTGGGTGTGGCTCTTTGCATGGCCTCACCGACCCGCCTGTGTCCAGCTACCTGTCCCCACCCGCTAGCACTGCCACCTGCTGCCTGCCCCCCTCCCTCTTGGGTGCTTGTGTGACCTGGGGGTTCCGGGACCCCCGGACTGGCCCTCGGTACTTCCTCTGGGGGTGTGTGTGCATCCTTGGACCTGCAGCGCTGCACCGGCTGTCCTGTCTGCCCTCCATCGGCCCCTCTGCGGGTGTGGGGTCTCCATGTGCCTCCTGGACCATTCCCGCCCTGCTCACTGTGCATTGTGGGCGCCCGCTGTGCCTTGGTCCCAAGATCCTGCCCCCCCCTTCTGTGACTGCCTGTGTTGCTGTGGCGTCACCCGTGCAGACTGTGCTGATGTGGGGGTTGTGGTTGCTGTTGCCTGTGGCCTGTCCTGCCCCTTAGCAGTTTCCCCCCCTCTTCCGAGTCCCGGTGTTCTTACTTCAGTCACTTTTTAAAAATTGCAACCATACCTGATGCCAGAAACTTTGGATTTCTGGGCAATCCCAGCAGCAGTGAAGAAAGATACTAATCCCACCACAATTTTGTCAGCATTTATCTGAATACTGGAGATTAATTTGATATATTCCTTGTGGAGTAAGATATAATCTTAAAATCAATTTAATTTGTGGTTTCCTTACTAGAAGGAACTTAGAGCAAGTATGCATTGGGTAAATTCAGACGTGTCGGGCCCGGAGGCCCACCACAATGAACCCTGGACTGGGTTCCATCTCCGATCCTGGTCCCTGATCAGGCCAGCCGTCCTTTAGACATTCCAGCCTGATCCCTGAGGGGGATCAGGGAGGAAGAGGAGCTGCTTGGGAAGGGGGCAGGACTGCGTAGTGCAACGTGCGACTGCTCAGCCCCGCCCCTGCGCTCTCTCGTCTGCCTGCCCACAGGGAGATGGGTGGGCGCAGCAGCCAATGAGGCCACTGCACGTGACCCTGTCCCATGGTTGGGACCTGATTCCAGGATGGGGCTGGTCAGCGGACATGCAGCACCGCCATCGCCAGCCCTGGCCCAAATCGTGGCCACTCTAACCATGGTTCTCGACCTCCAGCCAGCCAGAGGTCAAGAATCATGGTCAAGCTTTATCCCAGTCGGGGGTTCACCATGGAGAACATCTGGCTGGGACCAAACAGACATTCTCGGAAATGCCACCACCACAGGGAATCCACTGTGGTGAAAGATGTTTTCATAACATCTGACATTAATTACCCATTGTTTGCCAGATGTGACCCTTTTTAGTTATTATTATTTCCAACTCATTGCTCTAGTGCTTAAGATATCCAGCGTCTGGTAATCTAACTATTTGTTACAGAATTTAATATAATGTTGAGAGAATTCTGGAATCAGGTGTAGCCCCTAAGAGAAAGTTTTCCAAATTTTGTGGTTTTCTATTATAATATTTGGTATCTTATGAATTATTGAAAATATTCCTGAGACTGCCATAGAAAAGAAAATCAACTTTTCCCTTTAAAGCAGTTTCTAATGTATCTATTGTTTTAAACAACTCTCCAACATATAAATGTGAGGCCCAGAAAATACCGTTTTCGCCATCGGTCAACCATCTTTTTAATGTAAGCCCCTTTGCCAACTGTGTACCAAAAATCAGGGTATAAGGAGATTTCACTAAAGGAATCTCAGGTTTACAAAGGCAATTGAACCATACAGTCCAGGCTATCTTTAAAAATGGGTGGTCTGTCTCAGTTCTCAGTTTTGTAACTGACATGTCCGTTATTAATGTCTTAAAGTTTTTATACCTAAAATTTCTTTTTCCAGGAGTACCCAAGCTGATGCAGCAGTTTCCTTATACCACATCTNTCCCCTGCCCCATCAAGGCCAGGGGGCAGGGGCCTGGGTCAGGATCAGACTCATCCTCCTGTTCCCTCAGGGCAACCCCAGAAGCCAGTGTCCCCAGGGCCCATGGGCCCATCGCAGCACATGAGGGAGCACCAGGCACGGGTCCGCAGGAGGAGGGAGGACCAGGCAGAGGAGATCATCTGGACCTTGGTGGAACAGGGGGAGAGGAAGATAGTGGCCGTTGACCAGATGGAGGCGGCCATCGAGCGCTCCCTGGAGCAGGCAGAGGCAAGGGACATAAGGCTCCAGGATGAGGTGCTCCTGGAGTGGAGGCGGGAATGCCGGGAGCACAACAGGCAGGTGGAGGCACTTGGGAGGCTGGAGCAGGCCATCACAGGCATGATGCGGGAGCACTCTATGAAGATGGATAGGTCCCACGATATTGGGATCTCCCTGCTCCTGCATGCCAGCACAATGTGCACTTACGTGATAGCAGCCACACCCCTGGGCACCCTGCCTGCCCAGGGCCCCATGCCAGGCCCCATCGGCACCCCACCCCCTGACCAGCCTCCCCAGCCACCCCCGCGCCCTCAGGGGCCACGCAGTTGCCTCCCGGTGCCCCCCGGCCTCCGGAGGGTGCAGCTGCCATGGGGGGCCCCCTGGGTCCCAGACTCCCTCTCTTCCCAACCACTGGCCCCCCTGCTGGACCAGGAGGTGGCCCAGGACATGCTGGGAACACAGACAGCAGGGGGAGGGGAGCTCACAGGGATCCATGGCCCACACCGGGCGCTCACGGGGCCGACCCAGGAAACAAGGGGGATGTGGGGGGTGAGGAGGGAGGGGGAGGGCAGTGTGAGAGGGGGAGCTAGAGGGGGCAGGGCAATACAGGGATGGAGGGAGAGGTGTCGGGTGCACATGTACATGCGGGTGAAATAAATGTATATGCACAAGTATGCCTCCAGGGCCCGTATGTGCATGACAGGGTGTGGGGCGCACCCCTGCAGGGGCCGACTTCGGGAACCCCAGGAGGTGGCCCGGGGAGTGGATCACACCCGGGCCCCCTGGGCAATATGCCTCACCAGGGCATCCGGGATGCGCTTGGCATAACGGTACTCCCTGGGGTTCTCAGCGTTCACATACAGGGGCACAGAACCGAGGGCCCGGTGGGGCTCTGGGTATTACAGGGCTGCCTCCTCAGTCTCGCAGATGTTGTGGAGCACACAGCAGGCCCCTATCACCAGGGCAGAGGTCTCCACAGTGTAGTCTAGGCGCCCAGCGAGACTCCTCCAATGCTGCTTGAGGGGCCCGAAGGCTCGCTCCACCACGGTCCTCCTGAAGCACAGGCGGGTATTGTATAACACCTCCGCAGGGGTCCGTGCGACAGGGTAGACCTTCATCAACCAGCGGGTGAGGGGGTAGGCAGGGTCTCCCAGGATACAGGGGGCATCTGTATCCCCTCGATCAAGGTCATCCCCATGTCAGTGAAATCCCCCCGGAACATCTGGGCATAGAATTGGGAGATGGTCATGATCCTGGCATTGTGACTGCAGCCAGAGTTGCCCATGAAGTTGTCTATGAACCAGCCCAGGTGATCCACAACTGCCTGCAGCTGCAGGGAGTGGTACCCGTGCTGGTTCACATACACTGCTGCCTCCCCTGTGGAGGGGCGGAGGATCTCAACATGGGTGCCGTCCATGGCTCCCATGCAGTTGGGGAAGCCTTCATCCATGAATCCTGCTATCATGGCCTCCTGGTCCACCAGCTCGATCATTCTGTCCAGGAGCATGTCCTCCACAGCCTCGCACACATCCCGGAAGATACAGGCTACGGTGCTGAGCCCTACCTCGAAGTGCTGGGACACGGACCAGCAGGAGTTGGGCGTTGCAAGGGCCCAGACCCCTATGGTCACCTGCTGGACCATGGGGATGGGGGTCTTGATGGAGGTGTGCTCTCGCTCTATCCAGGGCATAAGGAGCTCCACTAGCCGCAGCAGGGTGAGCTTGTCCATCCTGAGGTGGGCCCTCCAGGCTGCCTCGTCCCACTGGGCCAGCGCCCTCGCCCACCAACCCTGTGGGTGCTCAGTGACCCATAGGTGCCTCTCAATGGGCATAGTGAGATGAACAGACCAGCGCATGGTCTCCCGCGCCCACAGGAGGTGCCTGGCCATCTCGCAGAGCAACTCGTGCCGGGTCTGGGCCCGGCTCACGGCCTGCCAGTCTGCCCCAGATAGCCTCTGTGCCCTGAGCCAGGCAAGGGCTCTCCTGTGGCCCTGGTGCACCCTGTGGGCCTTTGCAGCTCTCCATGCCAGGGAAACCTGCAGCTGGGTGCCCAGGTGCACCTCCGCTGCAAGGAGGTGCAGCTGCTCGGTGTGATCGCGGTACCACTCGGCTGCGAGCGTGTGGTGCATCGAGTAGGCAGCTTCCCTGTCCTGCTCCATGGTGGTGGGGGCCCTGGGGGTTGTGGAATGTTTATTATGGCCCTCCGCTGGGCAGCCGTGCTGGGGGAGAGCCCCCAGCCAGCCGGGCCCCCCAATGGGGTGCATGTGGGTCTGTAGGTGTGCCCATGGGTACACGTGCTGGCTGCGCATGGGTCCTCGCGCTTGCATGGGTTTGCGTTTCCATGCGCTCCTTGTGCAGCTGCATGCCTTCACCCATCAACTCCCCACCCCCATGTCTGTTTGCAACACCGTGGCCTTGGTGTCCCAATTAGCTGGTATGTGAGTACTATTGTGTTCGGCAGCTGTGCCGGGTCCGCACCCCATGCCTCACTCTGTTGTGCTACAATGTTGCAGTCTGTGGCTGCTTTTCCTGTCCTTGGGACCCCTCAGAGGCCTGCCCGGCCCTGGAGGGTATGTGTGCCCCCTGTGTGCCCACCTGTCCATGGTGTTATTCTCCCTGTCTAGCTGGACCATGGCTGGTTGTCCATCCACCGGGCTCCTGCTTCCCGGCCCCCATGAGGCCCCCCATATCTGGACCTTCCACGAGACCATGTCTCTGTGCGACCTGTGGCATACCCTGGCCATGCAGTTGCTCCTGGGAAGTCCGGCCAGCCGTGCGGCTGCCTTTGCAACTTGAGCTCCGGACTGCACTACTTCGGCTATGAGGTGAGCGCTCATGATTTCCGGCTGCATGTGGACACCCTGGGGCTGGTTCGCTTCCCTGATGGACGCATCCCGGACATGTGTTATCATGTGCCCTGGTCCAGGACTGAGACCGTGTCTGCGCTGTGTGTGCAGCTTGGGCACCTACATGGTGTGCCTTGCTGAGGGGGGCCCTGCCTTGGTCGTGTCCTACTTTGCCTGTGTTCACGGGGCGCGTGGGTTCCAGCGCACCTGTGTGGTGGTGTACCACCGGCTGCTGGAGCTGGGACATCTTCCTTGGCCCCCTTCTACTGCCTGCTGTGCATGGCCCCTGGGTCCACAGTGGCCCCCAGAAGCTGCCTGTGAGTCCCGGTGTTCCTCCCGGGCCCTCAGTGGGCTCCTGACCCTGTCCTGACCCCATGTGGGCTCCCGCACCTGTCCGGGGGGGCCGGTCTCCGCTGGCTGCTCCCTCCCTAATGTCTCTGCTGTGCTGGAGTGAAGCCTGCTTCCCGGGGTGCTGCTGCCCCTGCATGTGGCCCCGGGCCCCTTCTGGGCCCCACCCCCGGTCTGCCTGCACACTCAAGGTTCCCCTCCATAGTTGCCCTCCCTGGTGCCTGGGTGTGGCTCTTTGCATGGCCTCACCGACCCGCCTGTGTCCAGCTACCTGTCCCCACCCGCTAGCACTGCCACCTGCTGCCTGCCCCCCTCCCTCTTGGGTGCTTGTGTGACCTGGGGGTTCCGGGACCCCCGGACTGGCCCTCGGTACTTCCTCTGGGGGGGTGTGTGCATCCTTGGACCTGCAGCGCTGCACCGGCTGTCCTGTCTGCCCTCCATCGGCCCCTCTGCGGGTGTGGGGTCTCCATGTGCCTCCTGGACCATTCCCGCCCTGCTCACTGTGCATTGTGGGCGCCCGCTGTGCCTTGGTCCCAAGATCCTGCCCCCCCCTTCTGTGACTGCCTGTGTTGCTGTGGCGTCACCCGTGCAGACTGTGCTGATGTGGGGGTTGTGGTTGCTGTTGCCTGTGGCCTGTCCTGCCCCTTAGCAGTTTCCCCCCCTCTTCCGAGTCCCGGTGTTCTTACTTCAGTCACTTTTTAAAAATTGCAACCATACCTGATGCCAGAAACTTTGGATTTCTGGGCAATCCCAGCAGCAGTGAAGAAAGATACTAATCCCACCACAATTTTGTCAGCATTTATCTGAATACTGGAGATTAATTTGATATATTCCTTGTGGAGTAAGATATAATCTTAAAATCAATTTAATTTGTGGTTTCCTTACTAGAAGGAACTTAGAGCAAGTATGCATTGGGTAAATTCAGACGTGTCGGGCCCGGAGGCCCACCACAATGAACCCTGGACTGGGTTCCATCTCCGATCCTGGTCCCTGATCAGGCCAGCCGTCCTTTAGACATTCCAGCCTGATCCCTGAGGGGGATCAGGGAGGAAGAGGAGCTGCTTGGGAAGGGGGCAGGACTGCGTAGTGCAACGTGCGACTGCTCAGCCCCGCCCCTGCGCTCTCTCGTCTGCCTGCCCACAGGGAGATGGGTGGGCGCAGCAGCCAATGAGGCCACTGCACGTGACCCTGTCCCATGGTTGGGACCTGATTCCAGGATGGGCTGGTCAGCGGACATGCAGCACCGCCATCGCCAGCCCTGGCCCAAATCGTGGCCACTCTAACCATGGTTCTCGACCTCCAGCCAGCCAGAGGTCAAGAATCATGGTCAAGCTTTATCCCAGTCGGGGGTTCACCATGGAGAACATCTGGCTGGGACCAAACAGACATTCTCGGAAATGCCACCACCACAGGGAATCCACTGTGGTGAAAGACGTTTTCATAACATCTGACATTAATTACCCATTGTTTGCCAGATGTGACCCTTTTTAGTTATTATTATTTCCAACTCATTGCTCTAGTGCTTAAGATATCCAGCGTCTGGTAATCTAACTATTTGTTACAGAATTTAATATAATGTTGAGAGAATTCTGGAATCAGGTGTAGCCCCTAAGAGAAAGTTTTCCAAATTTTGTGGTTTTCTATTATAATATTTGGTATCTTATGAATTATTGAAAATATTCCTGAGACTGCCATAGAAAAGAAAATCAACTTTTCCCTTTAAAGCAGTTTCTAATGTATCTATTGTTTTAAACAACTCTCCAACATATAAATGTGAGGCCCAGAAAATACCGTTTTCGCCATCGGTCAACCATCTTTTTAATGTAAGCCCCTTTGCCAACTGTGTACCAAAAATCAGGGTATAAGGAGATTTCACTAAAGGAATCTCAGGTTTACAAAGGCAATTGAACCATACAGTCCAGGCTATCTTTAAAAATGGGTGGTCTGTCTCAGTTCTCAGTTTTGTAACTGACATGTCCGTTATTAATGTCTTAAAGTTTTTATACCTAAAATTTCTTTTTCCAGGAGTACCCAAGCTGATGCAGCAGTTTCCTTATACCACATCTTAATTCCCCTCAAAGCCGAAGCCTACAAGTATTTATATCCAGAACGTTCAGAGCACCCANGGGCTGGTCAGCGGACATGCAGCACCGCCATCGCCAGCCCTGGCCCAAATCGTGGCCACTCTAACCATGGTTCTCGACCTCCAGCCAGCCAGAGGTCAAGAATCATGGTCAAGCTTTATCCCAGTCGGGGGTTCACCATGGAGAACATCTGGCTGGGACCAAACAGACATTCTCGGAAATGCCACCACCACAGGGAATCCACTGTGGTGAAAGATGTTTTCATAACATCTGACATTAATTACCCATTGTTTGCCAGATGTGACCCTTTTTAGTTATTATTATTTCCAACTCATTGCTCTAGTGCTTAAGATATCCAGCGTCTGGTAATCTAACTATTTGTTACAGAATTTAATATAATGTTGAGAGAATTCTGGAATCAGGTGTAGCCCCTAAGAGAAAGTTTTCCAAATTTTGTGGTTTTCTATTATAATATTTGGTATCTTATGAATTATTGAAAATATTCCTGAGACTGCCATAGAAAAGAAAATCAACTTTTCCCTTTAAAGCAGTTTCTAATGTATCTATTGTTTTAAACAACTCTCCAACATATAAATGTGAGGCCCAGAAAATACCGTTTTCGCCATCGGTCAACCATCTTTTTAATGTAAGCCCCTTTGCCAACTGTGTACCAAAAATCAGGGTATAAGGAGATTTCACTAAAGGAATCTCAGGTTTACAAAGGCAATTGAACCATACAGTCCAGGCTATCTTTAAAAATGGGTGGTCTGTCTCAGTTCTCAGTTTTGTAACTGACATGTCCGTTATTAATGTCTTAAAGTTTTTATACCTAAAATTTCTTTTTCCAGGAGTACCCAAGCTGATGCAGCAGTTTCCTTATACCACATCTTAATTCCCCTCAAAGTCGAAGCCTACAAGTATTTATATCCAGAACGTTCAGAGCACCCAGGTCTTTGTTGGTGAATAAGATAGGCCAAATTCTAGGTTTTTCTGTTTTGCCAGATAAATTGAAAGATTGCCTTATTAAACAGTGTGAAAAACTCCTGTGGTATTTCCACAGGCAGGGCCGAGATCACATACAGAAGTTTGGGTAGCACCATCATTTTGATGAGATTTATCCTGCCAAGCCAGGAACAATTGCGACCCTTCCAAGACTTTAATTTATTTTTCTATTTTTCTAACACTGGTAAGTAATTAAGTTTATATAAATGTTTAGGATTCTTTGATAGGTGTATTCTGAGGTACTTAATGCTATCTTTAGCCTGACTGAAGTTTGTTACTTTTAAAAATTCCTCTTTAGAGATTTTATGTTCATTGAATAAAAATAATTGAGATTTATTTCCCTATGCTATTCTTTGACTTTCCAAAGCAATGTTAAAATCAAGAGTGGCATGGAGAAAGTAAACAGGAAACTGTTGTTTTCCCAGTCACACAATAAGAGAACAAGGGGACACTCTCAAGTTAAATGGCAGAAGATTTGGCCACTGTCGGAGACAGGATGCTGGACTAGATGGACCACAGGTCTGACCTGGTATGGCACTTCTTATGTTCTTACCTACATGTCTCCCCTTTACACAGACTGTGCAAGAGGGAACAAAATTCCTTAGACCATCTTCATAACTCCCAAGTCCTCTGACTTCAATAATACTGTCTCAGGGTGCAAGGACGTGTTAAATTATGCTCTTTTCTTATTTTTATTATGGATGTGTTACCTGTTTTCCTCTTTCAGTTTTAAAGTGTTGTTGCACTGGTCCCAAATATGAAAGATAGAAGAGCTCTTG
>QEPC01014089.1:81508-119790 GCA_003113815.1 Sphenodon punctatus | reverse complement strand
CTATAGGTAGCCAGTGCAGAGCACAGAACATGGGCGTAATGTGCTCACATTGACCCGTGCCCATGAGGAGACGGGCTGCCATATTCTGCACTAGCTGCAGCCTCCGAACCAGCATCAAGGGAAACCCCACATAGAGCACATTACAGTAGTTTAGCCTTGAGGTCATGAAGGCATGAATGAGGGTGGCAAGGTCAGGCCTGGAAATGTACGGCCGCAGTCTCCGCACCACATACAACTGGCGGAAGGTGGCTTTAGCCACCGCCTCCAACCTGTCAGTCCAGGCGAAGGTCTGAGTCCAATAACACTCCCAGACTCCGAACCTGCTAGGTTACAGGAGGATGGACCCCGCCTACCAGGGGGGCCAACACCTCCCTTGCCTTACCCACCACCATTACCTCCATCTTGTCGGTATTGAGCCTCAGTCTGCTCTGCCACATCCAATCTGTTACGGCCTCCAAACACTGGGGAAGTACTGAGATGGCAGGACCTGAGTCGGTTGAAAAGGAGAGATACAGCTGTGTATCATCAGCATATTGGTGACATTGCACCCCGAGCCCTCTCACAATCTTCCCCAAAGGTTTCATGCACACATTAAACAGTAGTGGAGACAGAATTGAACCCTGAAAAATGCCACAGTTTAAGGCCCAGGGCCTAGATTTTTCAGCCCCCAACACCACCCGCTGGCTTCTCTCTGAGAGGAATGAACAGAACCACCCAAGGACAGTCCTGTCCAGACCCCCCAGAGCTCGCAGTCATCTCAACAGCAGTCCATGGTCCACGTAATCAAAAGTGGCCAAGAGATCTAGCTGAATCAGAAATGTTGAACGTCCTGCGTCCATCTCCCAGCGGAGATCATCCACCAAGGCCACCAACGCCGTCTCTGTACCATAGCAGGAGGCTGGACTTGATTACCTTTGAGGTTCCTTCCAGCTCTGCCATTCTATTATCCTTGTGCATACATAATAGCTGAAATGAAGTTTTTATTTATTTTATTTATTTTTCACATTTTTATCCCACCCTTTTCCAAGGAATATAAAATACAATCACATAAATTTAAAATCCCTTAAAACCCACATCATCCCAATGACCCACCCTACCCTTTATCCCCACATACCACCCCCAATCCTCCTCCCCACTCCCCTAGCCCAATCCTCTAAGTTGAGTGCTGAAATGACCAAAATAACCCAACTGATATGACAGAAGTGCCATAATTAACAAAGTATACAAACCAATGTAATTGAAAGACATAACAGAAACAATTGACTAAGGGGTTAAGCTATTATCCATTTCAGCTGTAGATACAGTTCAAATATTTGGAGGGCTATCCAGAAAAGTGAATCATATCCACACATACAAAATCTACTATTTGCTGGCAGGAAGGTGGATATCATGCTGTATGCAGATGATATGGTGCTTGTATCCACCTCTCGAATTGGACTGAGGTGGAAACTAGCAGCTTTGGAAGTATATTGTCGGGCAAATGAACTTATATGAAATTGTACCACAGCTAAGGTTATGGTCTTTGTCCTCAAGTTATGTTATCAGGAATGGAGGATAGGTGAAACTGCTTTGGAACACGTGCAATTTTACTGATGTCTAGGTGTTACGTTTGCGGCAACAGGATCTTGGGGTCGTCACTTTTTAGTTGCTAATTTGAAGATGGCTCGAACCTCCCAGGCAGTTATGAAATTCTGGAGGAGAGAGGGGGGACAGCAATTTTTGCCAGCAGTAAGGCTTCTCGAACATAAGCTGATCCCGCACGCTATATATGGGGCAGAAGTCTGGGGTGGGTGCTCTGAGGCGAAGCTGGAGGTATTCCAGAACAGAGTGCTTCGCAGAGTTATGGGTCTGCCCAAATATTCTCAAATTGCCTTGCTTAGGGCCGAAGTAGGAATAGTGTCAGTACAGACTAGAGTATTCCAAAGTGTCTTACGATATTGGTTCTGACTTTTGGAAATGAAAGTGGAGGCTTTATCGAGCCTTTGCTGGAGATAAATGGTTAACAGCGAGACCAAACCTCTATGGTTTGAAGCTCTGAGCTCTCTGCTAAACTGACTGGGGTATGGGAGTTTGGTCTATTTACAAACTCCCTCCCAAAATATCAAGGCTGAAATGATGCAAAGGCTGCTGGATGCCACAAAACAAAATGATATGGCTTATGTCAATTCATCAAAACTCTCTCCCTTTTATTCCCGAATCAAGACAGTCTGGGGCAGGGAGTTCTATCTCTGCTCCCTTCGTAATTTTAAGTTAAGGAAGGCATACACTTTGTGTCGCTTTCAGCTGCTCCCCTCTAAAGTTATTGAAGGGCGCTTTGCCTCCATACCATGGGGGGCACGATTGTGCCCCCTGCGGATTGAATTAAGTAGTTGAAATCCAATATGGTCTACTGAATTGCCTCTATGTAGAGGGAATAAAACAGTCTTGACTCAGCAAATTAATAAAGCATAGAAGGTACTGGCCCCTGCTTGCAAATTGGAATTCATTCTAACTCAGTCCGCTCCTTGCGATCTTGAAGTGGCTGCCACGTATTTGCATTTGGTCATTAAAATGAGGCAAAATTTGAAAATCCACCTAGGGAATAATTAAGTGTAACTTTTGCTGATTTTTGCATTCTCTTAAGGAAAGGTATGCCCAGGTGTATTTGTAATGTGTCATTTATTGTTTATCCTTTTAAAGATGAAGGTTATTTATTTTATTTATTTTTATGCTTCATTTCATAGTATTGGCTAAAGACGATGTATGAAGTGTTTAAAAATGTTATGTTTTTGATATCTGGTTATGGCTATAGCGAAAGCTTTGCCCAATAAATTAATTCCAATTCCAATTCCAATTCCAATCTACTATTTGTTTCCAAAAATGAGACTCATTTAAGAACTTGTTAGAATTTCATCTTCAGACAATAGAAGCCACTAAAGAATAGCAATTCTTCCCCCAGGAGCGTAGCTAATTGGGAGCGGCCCTGGTGTATAAGATGGAATCAACCCCTTGTCCCCATAGCAGGAGACACACAGCTGCACCAGGTAGTGTGGGGTGGACATCCCACAGTACTGAGCTCAGGACAGCAGCACTGTCTCTCCTTGTAATAGTTATGCCCTTGCTTTCCTCATAGAGATCAGAGCATCTTCTCTTGGGACAGTTCAAAAACTAGAAACAACATCAGCAGAAAGCATCTTTTATTAGGGAGGCTAATCACTTTTATTTTTCAATTCCCAACCAAAAGCTATTTGAAAGAGAGGGGAGGGAAAAAATAAAGTAAAAAATCCAGTAAATCAGGCTACTGCCTCTATTTATTTGCTTCTCGACTTTTCCCCTTGCCTTTTTTAGTAGTTATTCAGCAAGAATCTAAAGCAAGCTACCTACAAGCTTTGACATTTTTACTCACCTGAAACAACTTTGAACAACACAATAATAATAATAATAATAATAATAATAATAATAATAAATTAATAATTAATAATAAATAAGCATTACATGGTCCTACACTTTATTTCTTTACCGTACCTGAGAGTGCAAGTAGTTGAATGCCTGACCGTTGCCTTGCCAACTGCAGAAACAGCAGTCTCAGTGACAATAGCAGTAATTATGTCAGGAACTGGAGAAAAATAGTTTATTCTTTCACATACTTTTGGCCATCAGCTTGAACTAGTGGTGTTTTCTGGGGATTGTGTGTTGACACAACAGTAGGCATGTCATTTTAGGAATACAACGTAGTCTGTTTGAAGCAAAGTGAAATGGCCAGCTTTATCCATCTTGTCCCCCCACTCCCACAGCAATCTCGCAGAGATTTTCAGCACACATGTGTCCGTCACCCTTCAAATGCTGTCATATGTGGACAAAGTTGAGTTCTGTAGTGTCAGTACCTGCAAACAATTTCAGAGTAATCCAAGTGATTAAGAATGATGGCTTTTAAAAAAGAAATCTAGTAATAAGTACTCTGAAGCAGTTAGTCTTTTTGCATTCTTAGGAACAAGGGTTTTTTCTCTTCTCCTCCTGTGTAGGAAGGCCAATAAAGACTTTAATTTTTTGCTTCTGAATCTGGTCATAACATTTGTATCCCACTTTAGCCATAAAGGAAGGAGTATATACATACATGACCGTACACCAGTGGGGGTCACATGGTACCCCAGAAATTGTATAAACAATTCCTAAAACTTTTGAGCAGAGCTTTACCACTTCACATTCCAGTGGCGGCCCTAGCCTGAGGGCGCCTGGGGCAGTGCCCTGCCCCCGCTCTCCCCCATCCCTGTGCCACTGACAGTAGCAGCACTCACTGACTGAACGCTCTCTGCCTCTGTCTCTGCCAAGTCTGCTGGCGGCTGAAATTGACATCGGAGTGCTGTGCTGCTCTGACTGCTGCAGCTTGACTTGCAGTCAGAGCAGCGTGGTGCTCTGATGTCAATTTCAGCCGCCAGCAGACTCGGCATAGACAGCGGCAGAGAGCGCTCAGTCAATGAGCGCTGTTAGCCTCTGCCTGGACTCCTTCTGGCTCCAGAGTCTGGAGTCCCAGAAGGGACAAACTTAGTCTGAATGTGAGTCGGGCGGCTCAGCATTCAGACCAAGTGCGCTGCTGGGAAATGAAATTTCCCTGAGCGGCAGGTTTGCATTGAGTCCATAAGGCTCAATGCAAAGCCTCACCTGGGCGTTCAGTGGAGGCGCTCGGCAGCAGGATGTGCTGCGGCGCGCATGCTTGAACTGACTCAGTCAGTTGAGCATGCGCTCCACAGCACATCTTGCCGCTGGCACCTCCATTGAACGTAGTGAACTAACTGCAGTGCTGCCTGGTGCCCGTCCAGTCGACGATGATGGTAAGTAAATGCATGCAGGGGAGGGGGTTGGGGAGCAGAGGCTGGGGGCCTGGGATGGAAGGCAGGAGGATGTGTGAGACTGTGGAATGCGGGGGAGGGTGGGTGTGGCATTTTGTAAATTTGTGATTCTACTGTTCGTCACTACTCTTTCTTTTTTTAAAAATGGTCCCTTCACTGTTTCACTGATGCTTCCTGCTGTTGCTGGAAAGTAGTTTGTGTGGACAGGCATTTGGCTGCTGGGGATAAGGTGTGACTGCTGTGGATGATGCTGGTTAGACTCGGGGCCTGGTCTGGTGGGAATGCACTATGCAGCCCCAAAAGGGGCCAAACAGTTTTTTAAAAAGGAGTCTGTGTTCTTGAATAGGCAGTTTGTTGGTGAGGCTACTAGGGATGCTGGTCTGAATGTGTCTGATTTGGTGGCAATGCATCCCTGAAACTGGTCAATTTTTTTAAAAAAAGGCCTGTGTGCTTGCACAGGTGTTTGTCTGCTGGGGATGCCTTTGGGGGCTTGTGCGAAGGGTTTGTTTTGTTTATGTTGGTTTTTTGGTTTTTATATGGGTTTTGTTCACTTGATGATGTGGAGTGTTAAATACTAATCTCCCCCCACCCCCAACACACACGCAGCAGAGGTTGAGGGGGAATTAGTATTTAATGCCCCATGATTCAATAGAGGTTTTGAAATCGTGCTATGTAACTGTTAGTCTGCTGATCTGACAGTTTTTAAACCTGGCAGAGGAGGTGAATATAACCTGCCTAACTGAAATTGCTGTATTAAGTAATGTAATGTCCAATGTTAACCCTGGGAACTCCTTGCTTCTGGCTGGGTTATGCCCTGGCTCCGCCTACTGTATCCCTGACTCTGCCTACCATATCCCTGGCTCTGCCTACCCTATCCTTGGCTCTGCTCCTAGGCTAGGCTCCACCCCCAGGTCCACCGGCCTTACTACCCCAGTGTCCCTCCAACATCAAAACCCACCAGCTTCCCCTGTCATATTCTGTGTATACCTCAAGGATAATGGGATCAGGTGTGCCCCATTGATTCATGCCCGCCACGCACACCTGTAGTTTTTAATACAAAAATTGTTGTGATTACTAGAATGGGGCACTGTTGACCCCTATTGAAATGAATGGGAAAATGAAAGCACCATACACCCAGGCTTATGGGGTCATATCTGCCCCCAACACAATGTAGAATTTGTCTGCTTTCATAATATATCATTTTATGTATGTACAGAAACAGTTCATTAGAAATGCATTGGAGGGTAAATTGTACCCCGAGTGGAAAACACCAGTTAACATCTTACAAGTTTGCTTTATCTTTATATTCTTTACACAGAAGTTAACCCTTTTATAGTGTGAAACTTCAATGTTGTTTTTTTACTTGCAAGGTTGTGCTGAAAAAAAAAAATCCTATTAGGCTGAAAGGGTCAGTTCAACCCCACCTATGACAGCCAGATATTGAAATTTAGGCCCTTTTTCATGGATGCGCCCCCCCACACACACTTGTGCAGGTGGGTGAGGAGTGTGGGGGGCGTGGTGTCTGTGCAACAACCGCAGCAAGTGGGGGTGGTGCATGTGCGCTCCAGTGCTCCAACCACCTGCATCCATCGCCCAAACATAGAGCAATGGGCACCGATAGTAGATGTTCCATGAATGGGGATGGGTGGAGGTGCATGGAGGTGGGTGGATGTCCATGTAACGGGCCACCCACGCATGGCCCACTCACCATGGGCTCCAGGCACCCATCCTGCCTGCACCACCGGCCCATTAGACAAGCTCCTAATAGCTCCTAATATCTCAGGCTCTTGTAATTCAGACAAGCTGTCTGCCTGTGAATTATCATTCACTTTATCTTTGTTTGCTTATGAATGGAGAGAACATTCAGGATGTTAACACTTATCAGCTAGATGTTATCTCATTTGCATATGAACGTGCTGTCCCTGACACAAGTAAATTTACTCCAAGTCTATTGTTCCCTTTGTAATCAATACTTTGTTGAAAAACTTGTTACTTTTGCAGTTTCTGTATATCTTATGTTCCAAAAATGGGGTGGTGGTGGAAGGTTTCAATTCAGACCAGTACCATTACTGGTGGGATTTTACGGGTACCAGTGTGTTTTTAGAAACCCAACCAACTTTCATGTTGACCATACATTTCTGTACCAAACACAATAACATTTATTCATTTTTTATGTTAAACTGTAGTCATATTCAAATCAATCATATTTATATTTCTCAACTGTGAAGTAATTGGGGTATATCATGCCCAATAAGCAGATTAATACAGAAGGTTATTTAGGGCATCACATGGTTAAAAACCTTTTCAAGTGGGATGAAGTGTATAAATAACTCATCAGAGATAACTGGATCTCTGGCCATTTTTAGACGAGATGAACCCTTGAAGGTCCACTCATCCCACACATATCCACATGCCTGTCTGAAGTTAGTGTGGGGTGTGTGAGAGCATGTGCTCCTGTGACCCACACACTGTTCACTCATGCCCACTCATGGCATATCGGGGTGAAATCTGGGATGCTTCGTTCAGGGGCATGCAAAAACGTTCATGGGTTGGTTGCGCAGACCCATTACTGGCCTGTTTGAATCCCCCCAATCTCCCGACATGCGTGGACAGTCCACAGCCGTCCCACACAATGCACACAGACCCACCTCCAAGGCGTACCTATATAGAAATGGCCTCTCTCTTCTAATCACTTTCAAAACCACAGAGAACCAGTAAAAAATTACAGCATTTACAGTTACCTGTGCCCCACATATATCACATTGATGAAAAAGATTCACTTTCTGGACAATGTATGTATGTAATGCAGTTGTTTACATAGTCAGTTGTTCATAGAATTTTAAAATTTGAAGGTACCTGGAGGGTCATCTAGTCTAATCCCCTGCTTGCATGCACAATGTCTACAGCTACATTTCCCTGAGAGATGGCTGTCTAAACTTTTATTTAAAACTAGACAAAACAACAACACCAACAAAAAACCCTCCAGTGATGGGGAAAATGCCTACAATATCTCTAGAGCTGCTCCATTGTTGCACAGTTCTTACTGTTAGGGTGATTCTCCTGATATTTAATGGACATCTACCTTCCTGTAGCTTGAGTCTATTACTTATAGTCGTGCCCTCTGTCGTAACTAAGGTCAGTTCTTTGACTTCTTCTTCATTGCAGCCATTTAGATATTTGAAGACTGGATCATGTCTCCATTTAGTCTTCTTTTCTCTAGTCTAAACACACCACGTTCCTTCAACCTTTTAAGACTTGCTTTCCAGACCTTTTATCATATTTGTTGCCCTCTTCTAAACCTCCTCTAATTTGTCAAAATCTTAGCAGATGTGGGGGACTGGATGAGGGTGACCCACTTGAAACTCAATCCTGTCAAGACACAGGTGATGTTGGTAAGTGTGGTTGGTGCAGGCACGGTGGGTATTAGTGTGCAGTGGGGGAATTGCCCACCAGTATTCACTCAACAATTAACTTGGAAGCAGCTGCACTATCTAGCAGAGCCACACTTCCAGGTCTCTGGGAGCCAAGCCTGGGAAGGTTGTTACCCTGTAAAAAAGGTTCATTGAGATGGTTCTGTCCATTGTCAAACCCAGTTGTGAGAATGTATGGAGCCATCTCAAAGAACCTTATTCACAAGGCAGCAACCTTTGGATCCAGAAAGGCAGGCAAAGCAGTAGTTCCGCCTACTCTGTGAGCCTGTGCTGGTAAGGAGAGGCACTAGGAACAATCTTCTTCATTTGCCATATGGACAGCTGGGTGTTGTGTCCTAGTGCAGGCAATGTGTAGGTGCTGTTTAAACCTTTTGCCACTGGGGTCATAGTTTCAGAGCCCTCTATGGAGTGGAGAAACATGACTGTTTTTACTGATGTTTTTAGTTCGTACCTGGGTGGCTGAACTAAATGCCCCTAGACCAGGCAGGGCTGGCTGGCGAGTGCTTAGTGCATGCAGGAACTGAGAGGCAATTTATGGGAGGTGGAACCAGGAAGGCTGGAGCTGTACTGTGCATTGCTTGACCCAGTTAGTGTGTGTGTGTGTGTGTGTGTTTCACATGACCTTATATTCTCTTATAGTGTTGTGCTTTCTTGTGACAGCCCCTTTTGAATTTTGTCCCTCTTTGTGATTTGTTACTTGAGAAAGTTGAACTTTGAATGTTTAAATTAGGTTGGGATATTTTGGGGGACTCAGAGTGCAAAAAAATCACAGACAAAATATAGAAGCTTTTCCAAAGAATTGTTTGATGACTAGGGTGTTTAGAAAATACTTGCTGATTTTGCACGCAGCCTTCCGTGTTTTTAGTGTTTTAGTTCAGCTTGTAGGAAGGACTGAAAGTGCTACAGCAGAAGTAGGGAATCTTCTCCTTCCCAAGGACTAATTGCAGCATTTATGTTGTGCATTTTAGGATTCCACATAATCCTGTTAGGTTTTTCAGCATTTTCAATGCATTTTAGTTGTGGCCGATGTACTTTTGTTTTCTCTCCTATGGTACTCCTACCATTGAACACATTGCTGCTGATGCTTACTGGAAACAGGTCCCTGCCCAGTGGGCTTGCAATCTAAGAAGGACAAGAGTTAGGGGAACACAGGGAAGGAAAGACACAAACATATTACCATTTTTTTTTTTTTTACAGATGAGGAACTGAGGCTGTAAAATTCTATATTCAACATTTTGCTTGGCCCTGACTACCATTTGCTTGGCCCTGCTTACCATTTTATTGGCCCCATCCACTACCCCACCAGCGTTGGACCTCACCAACCACCACTGGGTCGATGTTCTGGGGGAGGGGATAAGCCCCATTATTGGGGGAGTTTGCCCTCCATTAGTTCCATCTGTGAAGAGCCTAAGGGTGCTCCTGGATCCACAGCTGCACCTGGATTTGCAAGTGCCAGCTGTGGCCAGGAGTGCCTTTCACCAACAACATCTGGTTAAGAGGCTCCACCAGTATGTCTGAGATCCTGATCTCGTCACCATCATCCATGCATTTGTGTAAGGTTCTGTTTGGGACATACGCACTGGAGGCACCAAGGCATGAGGAGACGCCGCCAGTCACCCCCGCAGCACGACGGGCAGAAAGGGAAACCCAGAGAGAGGCGTAGCATACTGCTGCATCACGCCATACATGTAGGGGAACCCCCAGGCACACGGCAGCGTAAGGAGGTGGGACTCGTGGGCTCCGTGCACCATTCTGCTCGTATTCAGGCATTGCGGGGGGGCGGAGCCTGGACTTCAAAAGGGGGATGCAGTCATTGCAGCAGCGCCGGTGATCAGCACAGCTGTGAGACTGGCCCCTTGCAACAGAGTTTGGAGAGAGTTGTGTTACAATGCGGAGAGTGTGGAAAGTGGTTGTCGGAGTGAGTGCGGCGACTCGAGAGATTGTTTGTGATGAAGTAAGTGGAAGTAGTGAGAGTGTAAGTGCATGGTGAGCGTGTGTGCCCCCACTCCTATCCTTCATCCCCTTCCCTCTTCCTTCCCTGGTTCCCATAAGAGCGTACTCCCTGGCGTGCGTGTTGTCTCCCCCCTTCCACCTTATTGCCCTGGTTCTTCTCTCCCCCGGTTACCCCCCACGAGTAGAGCACTACCTTGTCTGCGTCCCCAGCACCACCTCCAGTATACTATTGGTGTGTGGGATAAAGGTGCCATTAGAGTATGTGTCTTGGGTGCACGAGTGGGGGCTGAGCTCTGGGCCGTGTTGTCTCCACCCCTGTGATGAAACGGCCTGCCTCTGTGTGAAGGCACTAGGGCCAACCATTAACCTGAGGGGTAGTTTTCCTTTACAAGAGCATATAGCCCATGCGAGTGAGAGGCACATCGGGGGCTGGGATGCCTGGCGAGTGTGGGATGTGCAAGAACCTGTCCCCTCTGGGTATTTCCCTTCCCGTCAATCCCCCTACCATAACAGTATCACCAGCATGGATCTAGAGAGGAAATTAGAGGAAATGTCGAGGGCTATCCAGTCTCTAGCCTTCGAGATTAAAGATATCAAGGAACAACAGGGCCAAAGAATGCTAGAATCAGTAGAGCGAGATGAGGACCCTAAAGGGCGACCTTCTATGGAGGAGGAGGAGGAGGAAGCCAGCAAAGGGGCTACACAGGGATTAAGGGAACCTAGACACCCCCCTATTGCAAGGTTTAGTGGAGAAAGAAAGAAGTTTCAAGGGTTCCTGGCCCTATGTAAATTGGCATTCCAACTTCAGCCCCAGACTTATTCCACAGATGCCCTTAATATAGCCTTTATAATAGGGCATTTAGAAGGAATTACCTTAGAGTGGGCTACACCCCTGTTAATAAAAGACAGCCCACTTCTAAAAAAATATAAAAAGTTTGTTGACGAGTTTCAATTTTTATTCGTATCCCTATAGGATAAAAGATGCTGAAATGGCAATTATGACCCTAAAACAAGGTAAAGGGTCATTATTAGAATACATAACACATTGTCAGCATTTAGCTGTGGAATTAGGGTGCCCGGATGAGGTATTGAAGGTTCATTTTCGAAAGGGCCTTAATGACGACCTGAAGGACCAATTAGCATTGACAGCTACCCCTGCCACCTGGTCTGCACTGGTGAATTTAACTTGTCAAATTGAAGACAGGCTAATGGAAAGGAGGCAAGAATGGTGATTGGAGGCTCCCCGGTCTTGAGGTCCTTGCGTAACATATCCACCCGCAGTTCCTCAAGCAGAGGAAAAAGGAAGTGATGAACCAGAACCAATGCAATTGGGGGCCTCACAAGGACCTTTAACCCCCCAGGAAAAAGAGCAAAGATGCAAGCAACTCCTCTGTTTGTATTGCGGGAGACCGGGACATTTTGCCTCAGGGTGCCCTACTCTTACCCCCGAACGACGAAGATCGGGAAACGAGAGAAGCCGAGACACACAGGTGGTGTCTCGGCCGGATCAGTAAGGACCCCTACACAAGCTCCACCACGGACCAGACCTTCCCCACCAAGCCTACGGCACCTTCGTATACGCTTAACTTTAACTTTTTCAGCTTGTCAGAGCATTGTAGTTCCAGCCCTTGTGGATTCCGGAGCCTCGGGTATTTTCTCGACGAGGCCATTATACATGTTTTCCATATCCTGACTCAACAGAAGAAACATCCTGAAGTGGTTGTCACCAATGATGGGATTCCTTTGAGATCTGGACCAGTGAGACACCAAACCTTGCCCCTAAAAGGCTCCATTGGGGACCATCTGGAAAGTCTTTCCTTCGACATTGTAAGTACCCCTCTTTTCCCTGTAGTTCTGGGACTTCCTTGGCTCCACGTACACAATCCTTCCATAAACTGACAGGCCATGACCCTTGTATTTACTTCTGAATATTGTAGCTCCCGGTGCCAGGTTCGAAAACCACGACCCCTGCCCCAGTCAATGGCAGGTACTGACGTAACCTTGCCCAAAGAGTCTGTTCCCTCCAAATATCACGACTTACTAGAAGTATTCTGGAAGCAAGAAGCCTTAGACTTACCTCCCCATCGGAGTTATGATTGCCCCATAGACTTGCTTCCCTATGCCACCCTATGGGAGGATTTATGCCCTTTCGGAACCCGAATTAAAAATGTTAAAGTGGTACATTGATGAAAATTTGGAAAAGGGCTTTATCCGACCTTNCTGTGTTCTTGAATAGGCAGTTTGTTGGTGAGGCTACTAGGGATGCTGGTCTGAATGTGTCTGATTTGGTGGCAATGCATCCCTGAAACTGGTCAATTTTTTTAAAAAAAGGCCTGTGTGCTTGCACAGGTGTTTGTCTGCTGGGGATGCCTTTGGGGGCTTGTGCGAAGGGTTTGTTTTGTTTATGTTGGTTTTTTGGTTTTTATATGGGTTTTGTTCACTTGATGATGTGGAGTGTTAAATACTAATCTCCCCCCACCCCCAACACACACGCAGCAGAGGTTGAGGGGGAATTAGTATTTAATGCCCCATGATTCAATAGAGGTTTTGAAATCGTGCTATGTAACTGTTAGTCTGCTGATCTGACAGTTTTTAAACCTGGCAGAGGAGGTGAATATAACCTGCCTAACTGAAATTGCTGTATTAAGTAATGTAATGTCCAATGTTAACCCTGGGAACTCCTTGCTTCTGGCTGGGTTATGCCCTGGCTCCGCCTACTGTATCCCTGACTCTGCCTACCATATCCCTGGCTCTGCCTACCCTATCCTTGGCTCTGCTCCTAGGCTAGGCTCCACCCCCAGGTCCACCGGCCTTACTACCCCAGTGTCCCTCCAACATCAAAACCCACCAGCTTCCCCTGTCATATTCTGTGTATACCTCAAGGATAATGGGATCAGGTGTGCCCCATTGATTCATGCCCGCCACGCACACCTGTAGTTTTTAATACAAAAATTGTTGTGATTACTAGAATGGGGCACTGTTGACCCCTATTGAAATGAATGGGAAAATGAAAGCACCATACACCCAGGCTTATGGGGTCATATCTGCCCCCAACACAATGTAGAATTTGTCTGCTTTCATAATATATCATTTTATGTATGTACAGAAACAGTTCATTAGAAATGCATTGGAGGGTAAATTGTACCCCGAGTGGAAAACACCAGTTAACATCTTACAAGTTTGCTTTATCTTTATATTCTTTACACAGAAGTTAACCCTTTTATAGTGTGAAACTTCAATGTTGTTTTTTTACTTGCAAGGTTGTGCTGAAAAAAAAAAATCCTATTAGGCTGAAAGGGTCAGTTCAACCCCACCTATGACAGCCAGATATTGAAATTTAGGCCCTTTTTCATGGATGCGCCCCCCCACACACACTTGTGCAGGTGGGTGAGGAGTGTGGGGGGCGTGGTGTCTGTGCAACAACCGCAGCAAGTGGGGGTGGTGCATGTGCGCTCCAGTGCTCCAACCACCTGCATCCATCGCCCAAACATAGAGCAATGGGCACCGATAGTAGATGTTCCATGAATGGGGATGGGTGGAGGTGCATGGAGGTGGGTGGATGTCCATGTAACGGGCCACCCACGCATGGCCCACTCACCATGGGCTCCAGGCACCCATCCTGCCTGCACCACCGGCCCATTAGACAAGCTCCTAATAGCTCCTAATATCTCAGGCTCTTGTAATTCAGACAAGCTGTCTGCCTGTGAATTATCATTCACTTTATCTTTGTTTGCTTTTGAATGGAGAGAACATTCAGGATGTTAACACTTATCAGCTAGATGTTATCTCATTTGCATATGAACGTGCTGTCCCTGACACAAGTAAATTTACTCCAAGTCTATTGTTCCCTTTGTAATCAATACTTTGTTGAAAAACTTGTTACTTTTGCAGTTTCTGTATATCTTATGTTCCAAAAATGGGGTGGTGGTGGAAGGTTTCAATTCAGACCAGTACCATTACTGGTGGGATTTTACGGGTACCAGTGTGTTTTTAGAAACCCAACCAACTTTCATGTTGACCATACATTTCTGTACCAAACACAATAACATTTATTCATTTTTTATGTTAAACTGTAGTCATATTCAAATCAATCATATTTATATTTCTCAACTGTGAAGTAATTGGGGTATATCATGCCCAATAAGCAGATTAATACAGAAGGTTATTTATGGCATCACATGGTTAAAAACCTTTTCAAGTGGGATGAAGTGTATAAATAACTCATCAGAGATAACTGGATCTCTGGCCATTTTTAGACGAGATGAACCCTTGAAGGTCCACTCATCCCACACATATCCACATGCCTGTCTGAAGTTAGTGTGGGGTGTGTGAGAGCATGTGCTCCTGTGACCCACACACTGTTCACTCATGCCCACTCATGGCATATCGGGGTGAAATCTGGGATGCTTCGTTCAGGGGCATGCAAAAACGTTCATGGGTTGGTTGCGCAGACCCATTACTGGCCTGTTTGAATCCCCCCAATCTCCCGACATGCGTGGACAGTCCACAGCCGTCCCACACAATGCACACAGACCCACCTCCAAGGCGTACCTATATAGAAATGGCCTCTCTCTTCTAATCACTTTCAAAACCACAGAGAACCAGTAAAAAATTACAGCATTTACAGTTACCTGTGCCCCACATATATCACATTGATGAAAAAGATTCACTTTCTGGACAATGTATGTATGTAATGCAGTTGTTTACATAGTCAGTTGTTCATAGAATTTTAAAATTTGAAGGTACCTGGAGGGTCATCTAGTCTAATCCCCTGCTTGCATGCACAATGTCTACAGCTACATTTCCCTGAGAGATGGCTGTCTAAACTTTTATTTAAAACTAGACAAAACAACAACACCAACAAAAAACCCTCCAGTGATGGGGAAAATGCCTACAATATCTCTAGAGCTGCNGTAGGGGAACCCCCAGGCACATGGCAGCATAAAGAGGCGGGGCCCATGGGCTCTGTGTGCCGTTCCGCTCGTATTCAGGCATTGCGTGGGGCAGAGCCTGGACTTCAAAAGGGGGATGTAGTCATTGCAGCAGTACCGGTGATCAGCGCAGCTGTGAGACTGGCCCCTTGCGACGGAATTTGGAGAGAGTTGTGTTACAGTGCGGAGAGTTTGGAGAGTGGTTGTCGGAGTGAGTGCGGTGACTCGAGAGATTGTTTGTGATGAAGTAAGTGGAAGTAGTGAGAGTGTAAGTGTGTGGAGAGCGTGTGTGCCCCCACTCCTACCCTTCATCCCCTTCCCTCTTCCTTCCCCAGTTCCCATCAGACCGTACTCCCTGGCATGCGTGTTGTCTCCCCCCTTCCACCTTATTGCCCTGGTTCTTCTCTCCCCTGGTTACCCCCCACGAGTAGAGCACTACCTTGTCTGTGTCCCCAGCACCACCTCCGGTATACCATTGGGGTGTGGGATAAAGGTGCCATTAGAGTACGTGTCTTGGGTGCATGAGTGGTGGCTGAGCTCTGGGCCTTGTTGTCTCCACCCCTGTGATGAAACGGCCTGCCTTCGTGTGAAGGCACTAGACCCAACCGCTAAGCTGAGGGGTAGTTTTCCTTTACAAGAGCATATAGCCCGTGTGAGTGAGAGGCACATCGGAGGCTGGGACGCCTGGCGAGTGTGGGGTGTGCAAGAACCTGTCCCCTCTGTGTATTTCCTTTCCCGTCAATCCCCCTACCATAACAATTTGTCACCTTGAGCTAGACTATTGTAATGCGCTCTATGTTGGGGCTGCCGATGGTGGTGATCCAGAGACTGCATCTAGTTCAAAATGTGGCAGCCTGCCTGTTAACTGTGATGGGCCAAAGTGAGGACATTAGTCCGATGCTCCATGCATTGCACTGGCTACCTATTGTCTTTCGTGATTGATTCAAGGTGCTTGTTTTGACCTTTAAAGCACTACACAGCCTAGATCCCACTTATCTGAAGGACTGCCTTATTCCGTGGGCTCCTGAGAGGCTCCTGTGGTCATCTGGGAGCACCCTCATGGAGGTCCTGCAGCATCGGCAGGTCCGAACAGACAGGAGGGTGTTATCAGCGGCTGCACGGTCACCGTGGAATGCGCTCCCATGTGCTCCCAGTGGAGGTATTATAACGGGATGCTCCCAGCAAGGCTACTGTGGCAGCTACCTCACACTCCCCCTACTATGGATCATGATGAAGCGGGAAGCATGCTGGGCTGGCCTTTGAAACTGACACGTCCTGGTGTGAGCGCTGGGGAACCAGGCTCCCCAGTGCTCGCAGTCAGTTCTTGTAACTTACAAATGAACTGGTCTGTTGGCGTGGCTGGCTTCACCAATTCATATGAACAGGGAATGCGTGGGCACTGGTTGCTATGCAAGATTTTGGCTTGCACGCACACTCCGGATTTCTCAGCAGCACATTGTAAGTAGCCATGAGTGGGTACTGAGTGGCTTGTGGGAGTGTGTATTCCCCTGCACCACCTTCAGATGGGCAGATGAGTGGCTACTGAGTGGCTCAATTTTTTTTCCTGACTTTTGTTTCCAACCCTGAAATGGCCAATATCAGCCGTTGGCTTGTCTTTCACATTTTGAGGTTCACACTCCTACCGGGACATTTCCCGTGGTTCGGCCTCCCTTTTTAATTTAAATGTCAGGGCTGAGCTCTGGCAAGTCCTCACACAAATTAAGCCTTGGACAAAAGATTGGAGAAGATTGGGGGTTTTTTTTAGATTGTAATAGTAAAAATATTATTATTTGTTATTGTTTGTTGTTGTTGATGAAACAATTTTGGCAATTCCTGTAAAAAATAATCAACACAAAAGAGTGTTTTAAACAATGAAAAACCTGTGAACTGGTAACAGAAATTGACCTAATTTGGTGAAAACGGAATGTGTTAACTATAGGTTAATTACAGACAGTCCTGCAGCAAATTTCATTTTTTTCTCGGAGTTGGAAGTGAGAACATACGGGTCAAGGAAAATCTTAACTCTATGTTTGGGGGTGGGGGTGGAGTGAATCATACAGTCCCCAGAGCACTATACAAAACTTGGGAGGAAGTCATCTAAAAATAAACTAGACTGGGGCAAATCCAAAACGTTTGCACATGTGGCTTACGGCCGGGTATGTGCACAGATGCATGCACGTGGTGTGCATACGCAGTTTGTGCACACACCATACTCCCCATAGTGGGGATGCATGTGGGGTGTGCGCAAGTCATACGTGTATGTTTAGATGCACAATTAGTGTTCCTCATACGTGCACTGCACAGGGCGTGGGATTGGCTCACTGTCATTTATTACTATTAAACGTTCTTAGTATCATCAAATTATTATCAGACATCTTACAACATATCTTTTTATAACCTTGATGAAAATATCACAGTGGAGAATGATTTTCTGTTACTTTGCTCAAGTCAAGATGGCATGCCTCTCCTGTCCACAATGTAACCTTCACACAAGAGAATGGAATGTCTCCTATTGATACTGGTGAGTGAGCTTTAGATTACAGACTCTTCCTACTACTTCACTTGGTGGGGAAAGAACTAAAGATATCTCTAAAGATCCTGATCCTTAGTGAGATATCTGACACACAATTCAGTACAGTTGACCCTTCATCCATGTATTGTGAAGAAGAAATCTGCATATTTGTTTTCACTCTTACCTAATACTATAGCATGACAGAAACCATTTAATTGTGCTCACATTCTTCCCTTGAACTTTTGTCATCTGGGTTCCTCATTACTTGTTCAATTGCTAAGTTTTACATCTTGCTTTTATAAACCTCCCACGCATTGTCCTCATTCCACTGAAATGGGGTGTTAATTTTTCAAACGCAGTTTCCCTGATGTCATCCTCACTGGGTGTAAATTGCTCCAGGGATTCCTTGGATGTGTATTCCTTTATCATGTTAATGTCACCATTAGTTCTGATTGCCTCCTTAAGTGCCTTCTCATGTTCTACTGGGGTGTTAACATTCTCATTGTTGTCTTCTTTTGGGCAATTTTATTTTAATGCTTTGTTTGTAATCTTGCCCTGATTTGTACAGGAACTTTTGCCTCAATTTTCCTTCGAAGTGGATTCCAGTTGTGTTATTGGGTGGTGTTGAAAGTAGTTTTCCATCATTTTGGACAGTTTTATACTTGCTTAATGGAGTTCGAGTTTCTGTTACAGGGGATGTTTCCTGCCTTATTTAGTAAGGGTTTAGTCATGTGCACTATTCATGACTTCTTTGTTTGCTGCATCTTTTCAATTTCCTTCTGTGTAGTAGGCATTTGTGGTAATATTATTCAGATTTATGACCAGTTTCAGCTGCGTGATTTCATGGCTGAGGACTGTGGAAAATTCTGCTTATCAATAATGTCTCAGCAGTGCAATGGATTGTATTCACTTTTGTATCTTCTTAGGTAACAGAGTTTGCTAAATCCCCAGTAATGAATTTCCCCTTTGATGTTATTTACCTGTGTATGCATGACTAAGTGTCATTTAATGGAAACTGTCTGTAAAACTAGGTCTGATTTCTTTTTCCCATCCACTTTATTCTTTAGTTAAAAGTTACTGTGTACATTTTGGCAAACTCTTAGCAAACTTGGAACTATCTTATACAATTCTCTTTTAGCCCATTGGGCTTCTTTCTCTGAGAAGAATTTGGTGGATATAATTGAATGTATTTATTTATTTATTTATTTATTTTTTAAAATCTTATTACCCCACCCCTCCTGCCACAGGCAGGTAGAGGCAGCTCACAATCAATAAAATCCATAAAATTGACAACAATATTTATGACCCCTGGAAAGGAAAATAAAAATAATTGAGAATACTTATTTCCTTCTAGGGGTAAAAACAGACTTGTGGCCAGGACAGAGGCTCCCTGGTACAAGGTGAGGCAGGAAACAATGGCAGCCACTCTCTGGGTCAGCAGGCGGCACTAAACAAATATGCTGTCTGCTTGGGGAGTCATCCCACTGTCAACACGACCAAGTAGAGGTAGGGCCTCAACAGTCATGTGGTCCACTGCCCTTGCCCTGCTCCCAGAGTCCCCCACCATGATGGGCAGCCATGGCAATGAACCATGACAGTCGGCCATGTCAGTCCCAACCCAGTTGTGGGAATGGCGGGGCTTAACAGCTGCATTGGCCCTCTGTGGCTCGTGTGGGGAGCCCTTTTCTCAGAATGAGTGCCCATGAACTTTGGGAGGACATTCCCCTCCCTGGAGGGGATTGGGACTCCTTTTATTGATGGATTCCGGCTCCGTCAAGTCTGGCTCCGGTTGATCGGTTATCAGTCTCAGAGTGCTTCTGGATTCTTGCTGCACCTGGATTGCTAGGTTGCAGCAGTGACCAGGAGTGCTTTTCACCAACTCCATCTGATGAGGAGGGTGCAGCCTTTTCTTTCAGTCTTGGATCTGTCCACTGTCATCCATGCTTTCATCACCTCTTGGCTAGACTACTGTAATGCACTCTACGTGGGTGGATGTGAGGGCGATCTGGCTGCGACATCTGTCACCCCATTGATCGCCAGGGTTGATTCAGCTGATCTGGCTGGCTAGGTGGGTGTCCCCTTCCTCCCTCACTGCTCCATGTGCGTCCCTCCTGAAGCTGTGCACTTGGTGGATGAGGCCGTCCTCCCAAATAGAAGGAGTACCATTCTTCGGTCAAGGGTATACGATAGCTGCGCTCCCCTGCTAGAACCTCCAAACACTCTACGTGGGGCTGCCCTTGGTGACGGTTTTGAGGCTGCACATGGTGTAGAATGTGGTGACTCACCTCCTTACGGGGGCACATCACAGTAAGTACCTAACACTGGTGTTCTGTTTGCTGCACTGGCTGATGATAGTTTTCCAGGCACAATTCAAGGTGCTGGTGTTGACCATTAAAAGCTCTAAATGGCTTAGGTCCCATTTTTCTGAGGATTTCCCTGGCTCCTGTGTCATGTTGTAGCCTCTGCAAATTGTCTGGGGGTGCCTTCCTGGAGATTCTGATGTTTCGGGGTCTCGACTATGAGGAGGACATTCTCAGCCATCACTCCTTTGCTCTGGAACTTCCCCCCTCAGGAGGTACACCTGTGTTCAGGAGGTACACCTGTGTTCAAGTCTGGTGGCTTGAAGGAGGAGGAGGAGGAGGAGGAGGAGGAGGAGGGGGAGAAGGCCGTACCACCGAGGGGGCCAGTGGGGTCTCCAAGAAACCCAGGAATTTATCCGCATCTGGGGAACCCTGGAGCATCAGCTGGAGCTCGTGCTCAATCAGAGGAATGAGCACGTGTTCTGGGAGACAGTGTGGGAAATGGAGGTAGTGGGGCATCACAGGACCATCGCACAATGCCACTCCAAGGCCAAAGAGCTAAAAAGGGGGTACAAGGCCATCAGGGACAACAACCAGCGGTCTGGACACAGACTCCGGACTGCCACCTTCTACGATGCCCTGGACCGCATCGTCCATATGAAGGGATCAATAGTCACCCCACGGTTCATGGGTGCGCTGTGGTCCAGGGCAGGGAAAAGGCTGAGGTACCCCCTCCCCTCGCCGCCCCACAAGAAGGCACCCATTCCAGACCCCCAGGAGGAATTCCCCGGGACTTCAGTGAACAGCAGACTGCCCTGGACAGCAGCCCGGAGAGCCCCCACCCCCTGGCTGGACAGCCGGACTCCAAGGCCCCGTACCCTCATCACCCTCAGCCAGTGGACACAGGGGGAGCACAGCAACATGGAGGGGCTGGCCTTGGAGGGATCGGAGACAGACATCAAGGGTAAGCAAGCACACGGGATAGGGGGACAGACCCGGGGCGAGGGGGAAGGGGGTTGGGGATGGTCCGACCAGAGGGCAGGCCGCACCCAGCCCTGACAGCCCGTGACATGGATCTGGGGCCAGGGTGGCCACCTGGGCACCCCAGAAGTCCTCCACAAACCCCCCCATACCCCACAGGGCATGGAATGCCCTGGCACCAGAGGCAGGTGGGTGAGGAGGCTGGCGCACAGCAGCCCAGGCAGCAGCCGGAGGACCCAGGTGAGGCACACATGCAGGGTGGGATGGGGGGCCTGGACGGGTGTGAGATGGGGGTGCCAAGGGGGGCGGGCACCCGGGGCGGCAAACGGCTAACCACTATGTACCCTACAGGACAGTCAGAGGGGTCACAGAAACCCGGGCCCATGCCCCCAGCCTAGCGGATGAGGGAGCACCGGGCACGAGTACGGCACTGGAGGGAGGACCAGATGGAGGACATTGTCCTGACCACCACAGAACAGGGGGAGTGGATGATTGTGGCTGTGGACCGCATGGAGGTGGCAATAGAGTGCTCCCTGGAGCGGGCAGAGGCAAGGGACCAGAGGCTCCAGGCAGAGGTACACCTGGAGCAGAGGCAGGAGTGCAGGGAACACAGCCAGCAGGTAGAGGCATTGGGGCAGCTGGAGCAGGCCATGGAGGGGATGGTGCGGGAGCGTTCAGTCACGATGGACAGTCACATGACATTGGGCCCTCCCTACTCCTGCACGTGGACACTGTGTGCGCCTATGTCATGGCAGCCGCCCCATCGGGGGGGTGGGCCAAGTGGTGGGCTCCCTCATGCCTGGGCCTCCCAGATGATGTGCCTGACTACAGCGGCACGGATGCGTTTGGCGTAACGGTACTCCCTCAGGTTTTCTACGTTCACATACAGAGGCATGGGGCCAGGAGGGCGGGTAGGCATGGGGTATTTGAGGGCAACCCCATCAGTCTCACTCACATTGTGCAGCAAAGAGCAGGCACCGATCACCAGGGCCGAGGTCTCCACCATCTAGCCATCCGGCGAGGCTCCTCCAGTGCTGCTTGAGGACCCCAAATGCACGCTCAACCACGGTCCTGCTGGCACACAGGCGGAGATTGTATTGCACCTCCACCAGGATTTTGGAGACCGGGTATACCTTCATCAGCCACCAGGTGAGAGGGTAGGCCGGGTCCCCCAGGATACAAGGGGGCATCAGCACCCCCTTGATCCAGGCCATCCCCATGTCTGAAAAGTCCCCCCGGTACATCTGGGCATAAAAGGGGGAGATGGTCATGATCCAAGCATCATGGCTGTGCCCGGAGTTGCCTGTGAGGATGTCTATGAACTGCCTCAGTGGTCCATGACCACCTGCAGCTGCAGGGAGTGATACCCATGCCTGTTTACATACTCCGCGGCCTCCCCCAACGGAGGGGAGGAGAATTTCGATGTGGGTGCCATCCACGGCACCCATGCAGTTGGGGAACCCACCAGCCAGGAAGCCGGCCACCACAAGCCCCTGATCCACCAGCTGGATTGCCCTGTCCAGGAGTATTCCCTCCACAGTCTCACAGATATCCCGGAGGATACAGGCCATGGTGCTCACCCCGACACCAAAGTGCTGCAAGACGGACCGGCAGGAGTCGGGCGTTGCCAGGGCCCAGACGCCAATGGCCACCAGCTGGACCATGGGGATGGGGTTCCTCATGGGGGTGTGCTTTAGCTCCAGCCAGGGTGTGAGCAGCTCCGTGAGCCACAGTAGGGTGAGCTTGTCCATCCAGAAGTGTGCCCTCCAGGCTGCCTTATCCCACTGAGCCAGCACCCGGGACCACCAGCCCTGGGCCCACTCCGTGACCCATAGCTGCCGGGAAATGGGCATAGCGAGCAGGGGGCCCGGCGCATGGTCTCCGTCTTACATTGGAGGTGCCCGGCCGCCTTGTGGTTCACTGCAAGCCTGGTCCGGCTGCAGCTCACAGCCTGTAAGTCCACCCCGGACACTCGCTGCGCCCTGAGCCAGGCCAGGGAGTGCCTGCAGCCTTGGTGAGCCCTGAGGCCCCTGCAGCACTCTGGGCCACAGTAACCCACAGGCAGGCACCCATGTGTACCTCAGTGGTCTGGATGCACAGCTGATCAGTGTGGGCGTGGTACCACTCAGCACAGAGCACAAGGAGCATCCCACATGCACCCAACATGTCCCGCTCCATGGTGAGGTGAGCCCCGGGGGGCCTCTGGCACACTGATATAGGCTGGGAAGGGCGGTTCCCCCCCCCGGCTTTCTCTGCTGACTCCTGCCAGGCGGGCGACCCAGGGCGGCGGGTGCGCGATATTGAGCCGTGCTCATGGTCCAGCGTGCCTACGGGCATGCAGGCTGCAGCTGCATGTCTCCTGTCATCACCTCCCACCTCTCCCTGTTGGCAACATCGTGTCCTTGTCGGCCTGATTAGTGTGTTGGCTGTCCTGTCTGTGTGCTCGGTTCCTGCAGCTGTGCTGGGTCCGCACCCCACGCCTCGCTCTGTTGCCATACATTGTTGCAGCCTGTGGCTTTCTCGGCCAGCCTTGGTGCCCCCCCGAACCTCCTCCCACACCTGGAGGGAATATGGGCCCCCCTGTCCATGGTGTTATTCTCCCTGGCATGCTGGACTATGGCTGGCTGTGCTTCCACTGGGTTCCCGGCCCCCATGGGACACCCCCATCCATGGTCCTTCCGTGAGACCATGGCCCTGTGTGACCTGTGGCATACCCTGGCCGTGCAATTGCTGCTGAGCTGCCCGGACAGCCTGTCGGGTGCTTATGCGAGCCTGAGCTCTGGCCTGCATTACTTCAGCTATGAGGCTAGCGCCCGGGATTGCTGGATGCGTGCTGCGATGCTGGGGATGGTTCCCTTTACCAATGGGCGCATCCCGGAGATGAGGTGCTTGCATGTGGCCTGGTCTGTGGTGGACACAATGTCTGCCCTTTCTGTGTGCAGCCTGACTGCCTATCCGGTCTGTCTGGTGGAGGGGGGCCCTGACTTGGACGTGTCCTACTTTGGATGCGTTCATGAGGCCCGTAGGTACCAGCACTCCTGTGTGGAGGTGCATCACAAGCTTTAGGAGCTGGGTCAGCTTCCATGGCCCCCTGCTGCTGACTGCTGCATGTCTGATCCTACCGTGGCGGAGCTTGTGGCGCTGTCGGGTGTGTTTTCCCGTTCCGATGTGCAGCTGGGTCTCTCCATGCAGGATCCCTTTGAGGCTTACTATCTGATTGCCCAACACATGTCCGTGCAGGGGTACCTCCGGGGCATGCTTCATTGGCCCCACCTCGTTCACCAGGCAGGGCCCCTGGCCCCTGTACCCTTCGTGGCCCCCAGCAGCTGGATGTGAGTCCCCCTGTGCCTCCCAGACCCCTGTTCCTGGCCCCTGTGCAGGCTTCCGGCTCCGCCCTGCTGCCGTGGCCCACTGCCTCCTTCCTCCTTGCTGTCCCTGCCATGCTGCTGTGTTGCCTGTTTCCTGGGGTTTCGCTGGGCCTTCCTGTGGCTCCTGGCCCCCTCCGCCCCCCCTGTCTGCTTTTGCCCCCAGTGTTCCCCTCCATGGCTGCTGGCTCCATTGTCCACCTACAGCGCCCTGACCACCACCACCCCAGCTCACCAGGGTGATGCTGACTGTCCTTGTTTTCCTGTGCCCCTTTCTGCACCCTGCCCCCCCTCTCGTGTGCCCTGGAGATCTCAGAGTCCTGGGACCCACGGACTGCCCCCTTCCCCAGCTTCCTCATGGGGGTGGGTGGTGTGACTTTAGTCCTGCTGCACTGCCCTGGACCTCCTGTCTCCCCTCCATCACCCCCTCACCGGTGCTTGGGTTCCGAGTGTGCCTCCTGGACTGTTCCTGGCCCGCTTCCTGTTCCGTGTGTGCTCCCGCTGTGTCTGTGCCTGGACATCCTTGGCCCCCCGTTCCAGGACTGCCTATGCTGATGTGGGGGTGCCCATGCAGGCTGTTCTGTATTGGGGGTTCTGGTTGCCATTGCCTGTGCCACGCTGTACCCCTGTGCTGTTTCCACTCCTCTTCCCTGTCCCTCATCCCCCTCCCCCCATTTCCCATTGTGCCTTGTGTGTTGTCTGTCCCACTGTGTCTCCCCCCCCTCCCTTTCCTCTCTGGACATGTNGGGGGGCGGGAGGCAATATCCCGACGGATCTTGTCAATCTTGGAGGTGAAGAACGACGCAAGACACATGTGTGTTTGTGCTGTTGTTCCACTGTGCCCTCACTGTCTCTGTGCCTGTTGTGTGTGGCGCCTGGGTGGCTCTTCTCCCTCTCCCCCCTCCTTTCCCATTTCCCTTGTGTGGGCATTCCCTTGTGTCCCTTTTCACTTCATTTTCTCTCAGGTGGCCATGTTTGTGTCCCGCCCCTCCCCTCCTCCTTCTGGGTGTTTTGACCATGGCCGGGAATTGGTGTCACATCTGTTGCACCTCCCCGGACTGTGATCTGGCAGCCCGATTCCCTGCCATGGTCCTGATACCGTCACGTCTATTTGGGGCCTTTATTGATCATGAGGGGTGGTTGCTTGGTTCACCACTGCTGGGAATCTACTGTGGTGACTCCGGAACGCGTAACATCTGAAATCACCCTGTAACATGGCAAAGATTGGTATTCACTGAGTGAAAGACAGTGGCTCTCATGGTCCTCCCAGGCCCAGGATTCACCCAATTGTGTGTTCCTGTGCCACCAGCTGTTGGGCCACATACACCCCAGAGTGGGTAGGTGACTGGGCTAGGATGGCTCCTTCAGAAGATCCAACCCAGACTAAAGGCCACCTACATGGGACAACGTGGGCCCACACGCCTGTGATGATGACACATACCTGGTCATCGTCATGTCAGGGGGTGGGGCACTGGGAGCATGGTGTTAATGGGACACCCACCTGCACATTTAATGTGTTCCTACCCACCCAGGGTGTGGAGGTGGTGAGGCAGCTCTTTGGCTACCAGAGGTCATAGACATGTCTGTTCTGATCCAGGAAGTGGTGGCTGTGCTTTTCGATCTCAGGGTGGGCTGGGAAGCCACCTTGCCATCCACACTTCTGTTTTTACCCATTGTTTCCAGTAGTCTCTACCACATACTCCTGAGGTGCAGTCCTTCAGGATGAACATTAGATAGATGACCCCCTGCTACAAAAGATAGTATCTCTTGCCCCTTATGGACAACCATAATGCTGATGACTATTCAGGGGCTGGGAGGGTGGAATTCCCTTCAGTCAGTTTCACAATCGACTATGAGAGGTTTTTTGCCTTCCCCTAAAGCTCATGGCAGAGTTTGCTTGTTTAACTCATCTTAATGGGTTTTTTTAACAGAACTTCTCCCTTTTACTTCAGGCATTCCAATGGTCACAACTGCTCTCTACTTGTAGCAAATACTATTATAGACTCTGTCTTATGTTGGTGAATTGGTGAATTCATTTACTGAGATGGATAGTGAATCCTGCTTTGGTACAGGGGTTTTGTTTTGACTAGTGACCTCTAAGGTTCCTTCCTTCCAGACCTATGATTAATATACAATTATTGATAAACTGACCAAGCTAATAAAAATTATTGTACAGTGCCAAGTACAAGAGCTGATGCGGCAGCAGCTGTTACCGTGCCACAATTCATTCCGCCATTTTGGAATTTCCCGTGCCACAACATGGCTTTTCTGCTGACATTCTGCTAATTCTGCCGGCATTCTGCAAATTCAGAAACTATCAGAAAAATTGCGGAATTGTTGGAAATTGTCGGAAAACTGCTGTTCTGCTATTTTGTGGCTCTGGCGGAATGGCAGAAGTAGCGAAAATGTCATGTTTCCGCTATTTTGCGAAGCCTGTGGAAGTAGCGGAATGAAATTAGCGGAACTGCGGAAGTAGCAGAATGAAACTAGCAGAATGAAAGCCTCTGCCATGCCATACCACTAATTGCGGAAACGCTGTTTCCGGCGGAAATAGCTACCACTGCGACATTCCACTACAGCCCTAGTGCCAAGTACATTGCTTGTGCTATATAAATAATAAATAATATACCAGAAGCAAGAAAGCATATTTTCTCCTTCCTTTGTGGTAAACAAGGGCATAACTATAATAGAAACAACTGCACTGGGCACATAGGTCTGGGGGAAGTGGAGGTGAGGTGGCGGTAGGCACTCTGTGGTTCAACTGCATCCCCTGCTGCTGGGAGGATAGGAGGCTCCATTCCATCTTCCACACATGGGCCCATTCCAATCTAGCTCTGTCTTTGGTGGTAAAACAGACCATGTCAGGAAGAATGTGAACGTAACCAGGATCTCTAAAGTGGTTAATGTTACATGTAGGCCTGAAACGAGAAATCTTAGTGAGTGCTGTTTCCATTGGAAGCAGAGCATTTGATGAGATTCATGCAATTCAGAAACTTATTGGCTTTCCTGCTGTCTTCATTATTTTCTGTTCTTTTTCACAAGTTGAATAGGACTTCTACAGGCCAGTTCCAAGTTCTGTGCGTGCCCCCTGCATGCCCCAGGGGGCTGTGTAAATGCAATCATGCCAGCTAAGTGCCACAGGAGTGCTTTAAGTTGCCATAAAAGTGTGGTAAAACTGTCGTAAAACTGTCATAAAATTCCCAGAAAGTGACAAAAATGACAAAAAGTCTCAGAAAGTGATGAAAATTATGAAAAAAATGGGGTAAGCATGTAATCACCACAAACTAATGAAGTATGGACATACATTCACAAGGACTCCCAAAAGTACCATATTTCCACTCGGAATTGGAAGTCTTGGTTTTGTCTCAACCTTAGTTAGTTGTCCAATTCCCGATTCTATCTCAGACTTCTCTGCAGTGTTAATGTACTATGGAACATATAATAATTAGCTGTAATAATCTGTAGGATTAATTGCAAAATAATCTGGTTTATGTGAATTTACAAAATCAGAACCACAAAAAAGTGAAATACAGTAGATAAATAAGGAATATGTGGGAATAGGGAAGATGCTAGGGATGGGTGAACAGATTGCGGTTAGGGTTCGGGCATTTGGTTTGGCCAAGTTCAGTTTGGGCATTCAGTTTGGCTGTTCGGTTCGTTGGCCAAGTTCGGGTTCAGCCGTACGGTTCAGTTGTGTTTGGTTCGGTTCAGTCATTCGGAAAAATTATTGCGAGAGCGCATCATTGCGCTGGAAACCAGAAATTTGAGTGCGTGCAGAGCTGTGTGGTGAGAGAGTGTGTGTTTGGCTGGGTGGTTGTTCGATTTGTGCATTTTGGCTGTTTGTGTTTGGTTTGGCTGTGTTGTTTGGCAGGTTGGTGAATGTTGGTGTATGGTGGGTGACTGTGTGTTTTGGTTTGGCTGGCTGCATGGTTTTTGAAAAAATAATAATGAAGAAGGCTTCTGCGATGATTCCCCGGCTGGGGGCCGACTTGGTGGTCGAGGAGGAGTAAGTGATCACTGCCCCTAGACCTCCGGTGGTGGTCGCGGATGGCTCCTTGGATGAGGAGGAAGCAGTGGGCTCAGGAGTTGCTGACAGGTTTGTATACTTTTTTTTTTACTTTGAGGACAATAAAGGCTCTATCCATTAGAGCGAGCTCACTGGCATGCGCGTGGGTGCGTAGGTAGTGGGAATCAGTCAGGCACAAACACTGGGCATCTGCAGGTAGCAGCAGATGTCTGCCACAGAGAGAGAGGGTACTGTAGTGTTGGGGACTCTGGGACAAGCAGCTCCTCCACCCAAACATGTGCCAGGCTAGCAAGGGTTCCCACTCTTCAATTGCCATCCCATTCCCTACGCACCGCCAAATAAGGGCAGGGTCTTTCCAGCCAGAATCACATTTCCCGTTGCCCTCCCTAGCACCACAAGGAGGGCAAGATTTGCATGTGCCAGCCAGGGTCACATCTCCTGTTGCCATCGCTACTAGCACCCCAAGGAGGGCAGGATTTGCATGTGCTAGCCAGGGCCTTTCTAGTTGCAATTCCTAGCATCCCCTAGCACCCCAAAGAGGGCTGTTAACACAAGACCCCCTGCCACGTGAGATTATTGGGAGGTTGGTTCCCCAATATCTGCTCTATCCTTAAATTTAGGGGAATTAGCCAAGTTTAGTCAAAGTGGGGGGGTCCCCGTGTTCAAAGGGATCAAGCTGAGGACAGTACGTGCTACAGCAGTTTATGTATTCTCCCCAAATAGAAATAAAAAGACACAAATGCTTCAATAAAACTAAACAAGGTTTACTGGGTTATACAATAAAAGAAAAAGGGCCCTAATAAGGTATAGAAACACATACAGGCTAATACTACAACACAGTCCAGGTCTGGCTGATGGAACATGAAGGAAAAAAAAATGCAAACAAATGCGAGGGAAGGGAAAGTAAGCTTGAAAACACAGACTGCAGCTGGGAAGGTATAGGAAACCCCTCCCCCTCATAGCTACTGGAGACAGAGCCACCCAATATCTACTGTTCCTTAACTTCAGGGGGAATGACTTAGGGCCTTAAGCTGAGGTTCCCCGGAGTACAGGGGTACAAACAGAGGCTACAAAGACAAACAAAGGCTACAAAGAAAGTATAGGAAANGGGTACAAACAAAGGCTACAAAGAAAACACAGACTGTGGCTGGGAAAGTGAAAGTACACTGAAGAGCAGGGGGGGTTAGGCTCTGCAGAGGGGAAGAAAAAGCAAGAGACTGGACCTATAGTTTACCTCTCCTAGCTGATTGAGCAGGATCAGCAGCCCAGGATCCAGTGATGTTGGGGTCCAAAAAGGGGGGGGAAGGCCAAGGTCTGGGGGGATCCATTAGCCCAGACACATGCAGGGAGACCTGCATGTATCTGGGGTCCAAGGTTTCTCAGAGGTGGAAGGGAAACATTAAGGGCAGTTATAAGGTACTGAACAAAGGAGTTTGGGAGGCTACAAAGGGTTATACACCACTCGTTTGTGGTGTACAATGGGCTAACGAGGGGAGAAATCCAACTTCCACTTCCATCACAAAAAGGGCCATCCAAGATGTATAAGGTATCTTTGACACAGGGGGAAAGAGTAAACAACCGTGACTGGATGGTAGTTAAGGAGGGGAGGAGAGGACTTAACGATCGGCTTCCTGGGACACAAAGGACACACCTGGTCTCTAAAGTCTGCTTAACACAGGGGATCCCTAGTCTCGCTGGCATGGGGGATGTTACTGAGCTAAGTCATGTCCCTGAGGCTTTGATCAATAGAGAACACACCCTTCTCCTAATGACTCCATTCTTACTTTGTGTGTCTTCCCTTAATTCTTTCTTCCAAGCTGAAAACTGGTATCTTACATGAGTGAACTAGTGATCCTGGCATCGGGCCCGATCCTTATGTTTGCTTTACTTTTCTCCTGAACCCTCCCCTTTTTGCTTGTGCACCTCGTATGGGGAGGCTTCCCTGTCAAGCCTCTATCCCCAAGTTCTCCAGCCTCAGTTGGTTCCTGGGGGCTTTTTGCATGCCCTTCTTCTCAGGTCCCTTGGCCTCAGTTTACATAGGAGTGGGGTGGTGGTACCCATTTTTGGGGAATTTAGAGGTCCATTCTTATCAGTTCCCCCATTGGGAACCTTTTAACCTGTTTAAAATGGTTCCCACAATTACATGGTGGGATGGGCCCTGCCCTGAACCATGAATTTCAATAACCCAAATATATATAGGGTTATTGCAGGGCCCATCCCACCATGTAAATGTGGGAACCATTTTAAACAGGTCAAAAGGTTCCCAACGGGGGGACTGATAATAATGGACCCCTAAATTCCCCCAAATGGGTATATTCCCCAAAAATGGGTATGTATATATATATATATATATATATATATATATATATATATATATGGGTTATTGAAATTCATGGTTCAGGGCAGGGCCCATCCTACCATGTAATTGTGGGAACCGTTTTAAACAGGTTAAACGATTCTGAACCTATCATCCACCCTTCTACATTTGCAGCTACCTTCGCCTCCCTTCAGAAGCTACGTTCAGTAAATATGAAGGAAGGGGCAATTGCAGGATATACCCATCACCAGGGCCTATACTGCCACCAAGGGAGGGTGGTCATTCCCCACAAGTACTGATCCCAAGTCCTTTGGGCCCATCATGATTCTCCATTGGTTTGTCACCTGGGTGGTCAATGAACTCTTACGCTCCTCTTAAGGTCCTTTTGGTGGTCGGGAGTTCGAAGAGATGTTGAACGATATGTGCAAGTATGTACCGTGTATGCCCATACTAAAACCCCCACGGACCAAACCGATTGGGCTGCTCCAGTTGACACCATCGCCCAAGAGCCCCTGGCAGAAGATCACCATTGATTTTATCATAGAGTCACACTCTTTCGGGTGTGACTCTATTCTGATGGTGGTAGATTATTTTACAAAATGGGACATTTTATTCCCTGCACTAGACCCCCATCAGCCCCAAAGACTTCAGAATGATTACTCCAAGAAATAGTATGACTTCACGGGATGCCTTGAGAAATCATCTCTGGCCAGGGCCGCCAATTTGTGTCTAAATTTTGGAAAGCTTTTTTCGCTCTTCTGGGGGTAACACTCCACCCAACTACAGCCTACCATCCCCAAGTGAATGGCCAGGTAAAACGAATTAATCAACGTGTTGAGAAATACCTCAGATGTTTCTGCACTTATCTGCAAAATGATTGGAAGAAACAATTACCTCTTGCTGAATTCACATATAATAATGGACCAAATGCTTCCTTGGGAAACTCTCCATTTTATGTGTCATATGGTTTTCACCCTCCCCTTTGTTTCCCAGATCGCATCCTGACGTCGGTCCCCGTCGCTGCGGCCTTGGTTACTACCATTAAGAGAACTCAGTACAAAACCCTCCAATTGCTGCAGGCAGCCCGCCGGCGCTATAAAGAAACAGCAGATAAGAAGCATCATTCCAGTGCCTCCCTGCAGGTGGGAGACCTGGTGTGGGTCAGGAAGAAGAACTACCTTTCCCTCCGACCTTCCGCCAAATTAGACGACATTTACATGGGCTCGTACCCTATTGCCCGAAGACTCAGTGAGGTCACGTATGTTGTCTCCCTTCCAGACCATCTATGAGTTCATCCTGTTTTCCATTGATTCCTCTTGAAAAAAGCCCACCAACCAATGTATGCATTACAGCCAACCCCCCTCCTTTACTCGTGCTCCTATGAGATCAACCTGAATATGAGGTATGAGCAGTCTTGGACTCAAAACTCCTTGGGGGTAAGCTGTTTTATTTAATTGACTGGAAACATTGTGGACCAGCTGAACACTCCTGGGAGCCAGTCCACCCCGTCCATGCCCCCCGACTTATCATCGCCTTCCACTGTCATCACCCCTCTAAACCCAGACTTCCTACCATGGTGGGGGGTGGGAGGGGCCCTGGATGGGAGTGTACTGTAATGCCGCTATGCATTAGATGACCGGGGGGGCGCGTCACAGCACTTCCATGGCCCCAGACGTAGACAAGGGGGTGGGGATGTCCAGTCCAGCCCCAAGAGTGGAGATGCGCTGGCCCCACCCAGGCGCAGCGCTCGCCTGGCAGGGCAGCGTGAGACCTAGGGGCAGGGTGTGTAGGGCCCTGCCCTTCCACATAACGACCAGGGGGATAGAGTGTATAAAACTGGCGGTGCGGCTCCTCCGCCACGCCAGTAATCATTTCAGAGACTGGCCACTTGCTTCCTTGTCCTTGTTTATCTGGTGCAGATTTGAACATTGAAATTGTTGCCTGGTGTGTTTGTTCCTTGCCTCCCCTCTTGGAACCCTACTGCTACACTGTGAGTGTGATTGAAATCCCTTTGGTATTCCAGCCTGAGTGAACGTCATGTCCCTGGTTAACCTTGTTCCTTGTTCCTTCCCCCCTAGTCATCCCTCTGCACTCCCTGGTTGCATTCCTTTCCCCCACCTCTTCGCCCCCCCTCCCCTCACTTCACGGTGACCTGGGCCCTGTTGCGGTCTCAGGATGAGTGGACCCCATTCAGGGGCTTCTTCCTTTCTCCTCCTCCCTGCTCCTTTTACCCTCCTCCCCTCTCCTATTTCTTGGCAATTGGGCTCCCTCCTCCCTGCAATGAGTCGGGTTGCCCCCTAAGTTGAGGGGAAAGCCTAAACAAGACCCTGAGTGAATTATTATGACTCAGGGTTACCCTCACAGAGAGAAACCCAGCCAGAACCTACACTCCTTTTCCCCCAAACCCTTTACTCAGGTCAAACCCCTTTCCTCCAAACCCCTTACCCGTTCTTTTCCTACCCCAATCTACCCCTGACACCCTGCAGCCCTCTTTTTATCTTTTTGTCACAGATCTAAACATAAAAAGATAGGAACATAAGAAATGTTATGCTGTGTCTGAACAACGGTCTGTCAAGCCCTGCCTGCATTCTGTCTCTGCTAGTTGGTGGGTGACCAATCTCTCTCTGCAGGGGGCTTCTGAAGAGGTCATAGGGTAATCCATTCCCTGTTGTTCCAGCCCCTGTGCCTTACCTTGCATTGTGCAAATCTGCCTTTGGGGGTATCCTCGTACTGCCAGAGCGTGGACCTCATCGGCCTGCTTTCTGGTGGCTCCTGCAGTCTTAACGTCCACCAGGATGGTGTTTTGGCCCTGGCACCAGAGGCAGCATCATCATCACCCTCTCTGAAACAGGAACACATAAACAATACCTAAATAATATCATTCATTTATGTTCATACCTCAAGTCCTTCCAAGAGCAACTAGAGACCCTGGCTGGCACATGTTTAGGAGGGTGCTTTGGCTCATGCCTGGATGCTGCAAGAGCCCCGCACACTCTCTCTCTGTGGCAGACCCATACCTAAGACACGTGTAAATCCTTCCCTCATTGGGGTGCTAGTAGGGATGGGAATTAGAGATCCTGGATGGCATGTGTCTTGGAGGGTGCTTTTGCTCAAGCCTGGCTCCTGCAAGAGCCCCCACCCTCTCTCTCTGTGGCAGACCCATGCCTAAGACAAGTGTAAATCCTGCCCTCATTGGGGTGCTAGTAGGGATGGGAGTTAGGGATCCTGGCTGGCACATATCTTGGAGGGTGCTTTGGCTCATGCCTGGCTGCTGCAGGAGCCCCCACCCCAACCCTCTCTCTCTTTGGTAGACCCATACCTAAGACACGTGTTAATCCTGCCCATCTGCTAATGCCCACTGTTTCTGTTTCTGCAAGACTGCCTGAATGCCCACCAGTGCCACCACCCACCCACCTGCAGACCAATAAACAGAAATAAATTTTACAAACCTGGAAGCAGTGGCACCTCCTGTGCCCTCTTCCTCCTCTGGCGAGGAGTCAAACTCCACCACCTCTGATGGTCCAGGCTGGGCCTCTTCCTCCTCCACCTTCACCTTCCTCATCTTCATTTTTCTTTCTCCCTCCATTTCCAACCAAACCAACCACACACGCAGCCAAAAAAACCAAACACACAGCCAAACCACATACACACAGCTAAACCAAAACCAACCACCTCAACCAAACACACATGTACATACTCTAACTACTGTTTCCTGTTTCTGGGTTCCGGTGCAATCACGGGACCAAATGATACCAATACCTAACTCCGCCGAACGTTCGGCTGAACCAAATGCTGCCAAACCGAACAACTGAATCCGAACTCAGTTCCCAGACCGAATGACCGAACAGCTGAACTGAATTCTGTCCACACATCCCTATGAGACATGGCTCTTACTTAGAAGTAAGAGGAAGAAAAAGGAACCAGTAGGTTCGCTGCTCGGTGAAGATGGTGAAATGTTAATAGGTGACAAAGAGAAGCCCAAACTACTCAACTCCTATTTTGTGTCTGTCTTCTCCCAAAAGGGAATCTGTGTCCAGCCTGGCAGAAGTAGCATGAAGATGTTTACTCAATGTCTGTCAGCTGTGGGGTACTGGATGAGGCTGAGCCAACTGAATCCCAGCAGACAGAGGTGATGCTGGTGGGTAGGGCGGTGGGTCATTGATAGGGTTTCCCTCTGCTGGTTCCTGAGGTTTTGAGTCTGGGAGTGCTCCTAGATTCCCAACTCCACCTGGATTCCCAAATGGGGGTTGTGGTGAGGAGTATATTTCACCAGTTACACCTGGGGTGGCGACTTCGGCCATATGTCTTGAAATCTTACCTGGCCACTATCATCCATGCTTTCATTATCTCTAGACTGGACTATTGTAATGCAGTCTACTTGGGGTTACCCATGGTGACAGTTCAGAGGCTGCAGCTGGTGCAGAATATGGCAGTTCGCCTTCTTACGAACTCTTAATAAATAATAATAATGGGTCACCGTGAGCACATTACACCAGTGCTCTGTTCTCTGCACTGACTGCCTATAGCTTTCTGGTCTCGATTTCAAGATGTTGGTGCTTACCTATAAATCCCTGTACGGCCTAGGTCCTACCTACCTGCAGGACTGTGTCACTCCCCAGGCTCTGGATCAACCCCTGCAGTCAACTGGGAGCATCTTCTTTTGAAGTCCCCTGGGTGTCCATGGAGAGGATATGCTTCGTGGCCATACCTAGGCTGTGGAACTCCCTCCTGGCAGAGGCCTGGGTGGCCCCAGAGCTCTTCTCCTTTAGATGACAATGTAAGACCCGGCTGTTCAATCAGGCTTTTGGTAAGGGAGATGGGTGATGGGAGGGGGGGGATGAGGATTAGGGTGTTTGAGTTTTTGTATATTTTTGTCTTTGACTTCCCCCAATTTGTATCAGTATGGTTTTAATGTATTTTTAAGATATATTGTATTTCTATTATTGTTTTTATATTATATGTTTTGAATTGTTAGCCACCCCAGTTGCCTTTGCGGGAGGGGGGAGGATATAAGCTTTTATATAAATAAATGTATAAGTAAAAATGAGTGGAAATAATTGCATCACAGGACAGATAAAGCATTGGTCATGAATACCTAGCTACTCTAAACGGGTTCAGGTCTTTAGGACCAGATGAATTACATGCTGTGATACTGAAAGAAATTTCTGATGTACTCTCAGAACCACTGTCTATCATCTTTTGAGAACTATTGGAGAATAGGTGAGGTGCCAGAAGACCGGCAAATATCCCTATCTGCAAAATGGGGGGAAAGGAGGATCAAGGAAACTATAGACTGGTCAGCCTGACATGGTTACCTGGAAAGATATTAGAACAGATTATGAAGCAGTTCTATTATCCAGTGCTTAACAGAAGCCAGCATGTATTTGTCAACAATAAGTCATGTCAGACTAATCTTATCTCCTTTTTCAATCAAGTTACTAGTTTAGTGGATCATAAGAATGCTGTGGATGTAATGTATCTTGATTTCAGCAAAGCATTTGACAAAGTTCCCCATGATATCCTTGTTGACAAGCTGATAAAATGTAGATTAGATGATAATACCATTAGGTGGATTTACAGCTGATTAAAAGATCGTACTCAGAGTGCTCATCAATAGTTCCTGATCAATCTGGAGCGAGGTGTTGAGTGGAGTGTTGCAGGGGTCTGTCCTGGACCCAGTACTGTTCAAGATCTTTATAAATGAGTTGGATAGACACCTGAGAGACCCTGCATTAGTCACAGAGACACCAAAACAGCCCTGAGGAGCCTCACTGGTATTGCCCTGCTGACAGGTACTGGGATTGTCGTTGTTTCTCCATCGCAGCTGGGAAGTGCACGGCAGGGTCCGAGTGCGTGCTCTGGGCAGAGCACGTCTCCCGGAGCACCTTAAAGTTAGCCGTGGTGCATAGCAGCACTGATAGACATCTGAGAGACCCTGTCTTAGCCCTGGAGACACCAGAACAGCCCCAAGGAGCCTCACCGGGATTGCCCCTCTGACAGGTGCCGGGATTGTTGTTGTTAATCCATCACAGCTGGGACGTGCACGGCGGGGTCCGAGGGCATTCTCTGGGCAGGGCACCTCTCCTGGAGCACCTTAAAGGTAGCCGCGGTGCACGGTGGTGCTGATAGACACCTGAGAGACTCTGCCTTAGCCCTGGAGACACCAGAACAGCCCCGAGGAGCCTCACCATGATTGCCCTGCTGACAGGTGCCGGGATTGTTGTTGTTTTTCCACTGCAGCTGGGAAGCGCACAGTGGGGTCCAAGTGCGTGCTCTGGGTGGGGCACGTCTCCCGGAGCACCTTAAAGGTAGCTGCGGTCCCGGAGGCGTGTGCTGGGGCAGCGTGCCTAAGGGCTGCACACGTAAGGGAGCGCCCTTGTGTGCGCGGCCTTAGGCGATGGCCGGGTGCAGGGCAGCTTATTGAGTTCCTGGAAGGAGCGATATTTTGCTATTTGGAGGTTTGGCTTATGACTTAAGACATTGCTTTATGCTGAGTAACCTGCTCTACTGAAGTTTTCTTTCCCATCCTCTCTTTCCTGCCAAAATACTAGGGTGTTCCTTGACTTATTCTATCATGGGCAAGATCCTGATAGCTGTTCGATGATATTATGTAGATTTAAGCTGGATCTTATTTTATTGTATTTATTTCTATTTTTCTTTTTTAGTATATTTGGTCTGTTAGAAGACTGATTACGCCCTTTTGGGCAATTTGTGACTAATATAATAAGGAATTGTGGGAGATTGGTATTTCCATCACTGATTCACTTGGATAATTGACACTATTGACACATAAATGAGGGAGACAGGGCCAGGCTACTCAGGGTGATCTTTCCAAGCTTAAACAACAACAATTAGATACCTATATACTACCAGGTATTAAGGAAGCAAAGGCCAAAAGTAATAGCGATCAGGTGTATTCTTCTCCATCTTCAGGCGCAATCAGCAAAGTAATAGCCAAGAAAAGGGATAGGTCCACTCTAGAATCTTTAACTTCAGAGGGAATGGAGGATCCTCAAAATGATAGCTTCTGGTTGCCGAATAAGTCTGCCACAGAGCCATATGATCTGCTGGGAAATCAATGCTTCTTAATAGGAGATCTAATTAAGAAGCTAATAGGGCAGATGGCTAAAGTGTTAGATATATTAACAGCCCAGAAAGTCCATCTCCATACCCTGACTGACTTCGTTACAGAAGTCAAAGACGGCAGATTAAATTCCACCTTTATGGCTAACAACCATTTAGGGGGAATTAAGAACCTAATACCGCCTCAACTCAGGATAAATTTAGACCAGGGTCAATTAAATATGGCTAGGGAGAAAAGACCAGTGCAAATTCAAAGCAAGGAACTTACAAAGGAAAGGGACTTAATTAATAATACCGATATTAGGGGCGGGAAAACTGGTAAATCCGGTATCCGATAATGCCGGTACCGGGCGTACCGGCATTATCGGAATCCGGTCCGGGTACCGGATTCCGGGTACCGGATTTTTTTTACATTGCAGCCTTTTAAAAATGACTGCAATGTAAAAACTTAAAGCCCCACCAAAAAAGTTTAAAAAAACAAACCCTCCCCGAGTCCAGGCTGCGTGGGTGGAAGGGGGGACACCCCCCACCCACCCTGTCCAGCCTGGATTTTTGT
>QEPC01014088.1:3872794-3929965 GCA_003113815.1 Sphenodon punctatus | reverse complement strand
CAGTCCCCCACAGCCACCAAAAAGCACCAGGATTGCCAGGCCTAGATCATCTGAAAATGAGAGGTAATGTTGCAAACCGGACAAGAAGGTTTTGCACCAGCTGCTGCCTTTACACCCATTGATTCACTGATGGTCAGAAAAGTGGAAATTGCTCCTTGGCTCAGAGAGTCATTAAGTATCAAGGGGTTATTTAGTATGGGTCAACTTTTTTCAGGAGGGAAGTTTCTCCCCCCAGACAAATTAGAAACAATCTTACAGGAAAAGGTGAACATCTTTCAATACCTGCAACTAAAAGATTTGGCAAATGCGCCACAGCTTAGGGGGAATTTTAATAGAGAATCATACAAATTGGAAATGATATTATTTGAAAGGAACAAAGCTCCGGGTAGATTGGGGAAAATATACAAAGCATTAAAGGAAATAAATTACAAATCTCCCTTAAGTTACTTACAAGCTTGGAGAAGGGATGTAAAGTCCCATATAGGTGCGGAGGAAGAAAAAAAGATTTGGTTCCACATGAACTGCTGTATGAATTCTTTAGAAATTCGAGAAGTGCAGATAAAACTTACAATTAGGTTTTATTTAACACCCGAAAGAGTGCGGTTTGCTGATGCTTCAGGGAAAGGGTTATGCTGGAGGGGTTGTGGTAATATAGGTACTTATGTACACTGTTGGTGGGACTGCCCGACTGTTAGAACATTTTGGAGTAAGATATGGAAAATATTGAATAAAGTAGCAGGGGAGGTTGTCCTGTATAGGATGGAAATCGCCTTACTAGGTCTGTATCCAAAAACAAAAAATATGATATCTTGTCAAAACTCGTGTAAGATTATCTGTATGGCTGTAATAATGATCATAGCTAAACACTGGAAATGACTTCTCCATGGAAGAATTTTATAACAAACTATGGTTCATATATACGATGGAAAAGCTTCATGCTGAACTTCAAGTCAAGAGTCATACGTTTGAGGTGATTTGGAATTCAGTGATAGCTTCTTTGGATGGAAAGGAATTATCGAAAAAGAACCGTCAGCTGCTTTTCTAGACTTTACAGTCCTTTACTGGATATACGTGATAAATTACCCTGGATGTTGGGTCTTCACTCTCTCTCAAGTTAAGGTTTGATTCAATTGTAAAATATACAGGACAAAGTTTTGACCACCAGTGTAACTTGTTTTGTGAAGTTGTGAGCGATTGCAGGTGGTCGTTCTATGTATGTTTTAATGTTATAATAAAGCAATAAAAGTTTAAAAGAAAAAGAAAGAGTTGCAGCCTTCTCACCAGGCTGTTGGTAAAAGGCACTCCTGGCTATTGCTGCGAGTCGCGACCTGATTTTCCAGATGCAAATCGGAATCCAGGACCAGCCCAAAGCTGCAAACCTGAGTAACCAGGGGAGGCTGTACCTGTTCAATGACAAATGTTCCAACCTCCCCCGGGCCGCCCCACCCCAGGTCACAGGGCCAGCGATGAATTTTTGAGCAAGGGCTGGACAATTGCCATTTTAGGGGTGTCTATCATCCTGCTTGACAGCCCCAGCAAGCAAAGGCATTAGCCACTGACTCCTCAAACTTTGGGGCCTCCGGATTTAGAGCTTAAAGTGTTTCTTCACTTGAACTCTAATGCTAAGGCAGGATTTATAAAGGTGGCGTTCTTGGCCCTGTGAGGCACTTGAGTCAAGCCATAGAAATTTCAAAATATTTTTTCATCCTGAATTGTAATGAAACTAAGAATAAAAATGGTGAGAACAAGCTTCAACATGCTAAAAGCCCTTGAAACATATTTCCCTACCAAAGCAATACACTATGATACAAAGAAGGTCACAATCAAGCGACCAGCCAGTCAGAAGTTACACTGGTATTCAGAAAAAGCTTTTTGGAACATTTTTCAAGGAAACAAGGTTTCATCAAAATATTCCACGTCAGCTCTGCTTCCCACCAGGCAAGAAACAGCTCTGTTGGAATTGGAAATCAGGGTCCCGCTGTCTTCAGCCCAGCATGTTCTTCTTGTGTGGGATGCTGAAAATCAAGGGTAGAATTGGCAAACAAGGACAAAGGTTATGGTAAGCCATGGCAATTATTATTACAGAAAAGGGAAAAGAATAATTTAATTTTAGCAAAAAACCCAAATAAACTATGAGACAAACAACTTTTACGTGTCGCAGCCTAAACCCCCTGAAATTCCCTTTACAATAAGCTGGGGAGGAGCAATGACTGAGTGGAAAAGGCAATTTAAGGCACCTGAGGAGAGAGTGCCTGCTTGGAAATTGTGGAGATGCACAGCTCATGCAACTGCTTCTGTTGGCACCTGATACCCTGCGGTGTCCTGGGCTGGATGATGGGGAGGACTTCAAATTCAGAATGGAAATATGGACTCGGAAGAGTTACAGCTGCATCCAGGCATCATGATTAACCTGGGTTCCAAGTGGCAGCACCATAGGTTTTGCTATTGGTTTACCCACTTTTTGTGATGACTGAGCAGAGCGACCCTGTAGTAACCCATTTCATACTTCTACTTCAGATCACCTCCAAGTTGTTGGAAAATAAAACAAAACAAAAACTGTGGTGCTGCTGGTGGGGCCCACGCATAATAATTGTAATACCTGATTGATCCTTGAGAGTCTAGTACATACTGCAAATCTGGGGGAGAGTTTGGGACTGAACCCAGATTTCCTGTGTCCCAACCCAGTCCCTCACTGGCAAAACGATCCTCTCTCTTCAAAAGAAACAGGCAGGTTGAGTGATACCCAGAGCTCGAGCAGACTGCACTGCTCTTAGGAGAGCCTGCAAGAGGGCAGAGTGGCAGTGAGCAGAAATGGGCAGCGCATTCACTGCCTGCAGGTAATATCCACATTTTGAGTAATCTATTGGGTGCCTGAATGGTACTGGAGTACCATGTTGGGCACCAAATGACCCCAAAATACCAGGCACTGCCATTACTGAGTTACTGATGTTCCATTTTACTGATTGGTAAGCTAGTACAGGAACTCAGAAGAATTGGGTCCGGAAGCTGGAAAATAATACTGGAAGTCAGAAAATTGGGACAAAAAATGGTAAATGGGTAATTTGAGTAGCCCATTAGGCACTAATCAGGTACTACTGGGTTGGGTCAAGTACTGCAATTCCAATGGGAATACCCACTTGCTGGGCACTCGTTTCCGTGCCAAGCAGCAGAGCTGTACCCTGAAGACAAGGTGGTTAATCCCAGGCACCAAGTGACAAAAGTAGAGTTCTAATGGCCCATGGCATAGGTCAGTGCAGCTGCTTGCACTGTCCCTGTAGCACAGATCCCGTAGCCGGGTGTGGGCGGCACTCACAGGGCTAGGCTGACACTTGGGCATTCTTTTTTCCATGCATCGTTCCCAAGTATCACTTACAGTCTTGATGCGGCACCATTAAAGTGGCAGAAAGCTTTGTCATTGAAATCAATGGGCACAGGATCAAGCCCTTCTTTTGCAGTATAAAGTGCTTACACACATAAACAGCACATCAGCCTCCTAAAAAAAAAAAAGGGTCAGCAATAAGCATCCACTACTCAGCTGAAATATGACCGCTACTCAGGCTGACTTTGAGTATCATAGCTGCCTTATTAGCTGGTGGACGAAGGATTATATCATTTTGGCTAGTATTCAAATTATAATGTATAGTATCTTCTACGGTGCCAACTTGGCAAAGACACCATCTCAGCACTCTAGGTACACACAATCTCCGACCAACCAAAACAGCTAACTGCATTTCTTCTAAGCAGAGTCTAGCAAGGAGCAAGAAGTTTCCACCTAAGGTAGGTATCCTTCACCTCCCCAGTCAGTTTTCCAAAATACGTATAACGGAGCTATCCGACTTCCTCGAATTATAGCAAAGTCATTCTAATGGGAAATCTCTCTGCATCTTTGGAAAACCAGCCTCTTATCAGAGGGTGAGAAAATCCTTAAATTGTCTGTGAAATAATAACCTAACCAATAGATGCAAGTGTACTCTGTCTCTATCAGGAGAATTTTCAGGGTTCTGAGGGGATGTGTCCCTACTTGTGTTTGGGTCACCAAGCAAATTCCCCTTTTTAATTTCATGGAAGTTTGACTTGGAGTCAAGGGCTGTTTCCTCCCTAACTTTAGCTTCTTGTTACTTTATCAAAATGTTTTTGTTACCAGCTCTAATTCTAATACTACGTAAATAGTAAATTTATACTGTTGCCAAAGTCTACCTAATTCACTACTCCATGTTGCTCTCCACCCCCTCTCTTCCCCTCTGTCCAAGCTCGCCTCATCAATTGTCTCTCTGATAACTCTGCCTGGATGTCCCAAGGTCAGCTCAAGCTCAACATGGCTAAGACTGAGCTCCTTATCTTTCCTCCCTACCCTTCCTCTCCCTCTTCCCTGTCCATCCTTATTGACGGCATCACCATCCGCCCCGTTCTCCAAGCCTGTAGGCTTGGGCTTCGTCTTCAATTCTCACCTTTCCTTTAAACCTTACATCGACTCTGTTGCCAAGTCCTGTCACTTCGCCCTCCACAACGTTGCTCGGATTCGCCCCTTTCTCTCTATCTCCTCAGCCATAACCCTTGTTCACGCCATGGTCATCTCTCGCCTTAACTACTGCTACCTCCTCACTGGCCTCCCCCACTCTCACCTGACCCTCCCTTACCTTCATCCAAAACTCTGCTGCTAGGGTCATCCACTCAGCCCGTCGCTTTGACCACGTGCAGCCTCTCTTCACTGGCTCCCCCTTCACAAACGCATCCTTCACAAACTCCTGGTACTCACTTATAAATGCCTTCACAACCCGGCTCCCCCTTACCTCTCACCCCTAGTCTCCTTACACACTCCTGCACGCACTCTCCGCTCCTTCTGTCCCCTCCCTCGCCCTCCCTCGCCTCCCCTGCTCCCCTAACTGCCTTTGCCCCTTCTCCCTAGCTGCCCCCCATGCCTGGAAATGAACTCCCTCCCTGCCCATATCTGTCTTGCCCCCTCCCTCCGCACCTTCAAATCCCTCCTCAAAATGCACATCTTCCTCGCCGCCTTTCCCGACACCTGTTAGAACTTTCCTTTCAATTTTTACTGTCTGCCCTCCCCGCAGACTCCTGCCTAACTGCAACCAAGCCAAGCATGTGCACCTGAGACCTCGCATCCGCTTGAATTTTATTTATCCCTTGTCTCTCCCTCTGTCCCCTCTCCTTGTCTCCCCCCTCCATGTCTATTAGATTGTAAGCTGTAGGCAGGGACCGTGTCATTCTTATTGTTCCGTAAAGCACCAGGTACACAGCTAGCGCTATACAGATGCTTATAATAATAATAATAATAATAAAATAAAATAATAATAATACAAATTTTGGTGTTTTCAGACATGACGGTAACCCCAGTTTAACCACACTTTAACCAAACTTGAATATTTCTTTTGCATGTTGCAGGGCTGTATTGGTGCCCTATGCAGCCCTGCAACATGCATAAGAAATGTTCAAGTGTGGTTCAAGTGTGATTAAACTGGGGTTACCGTCATGTCTGAAAACACCCATTGATATTTACTTGTTACATCAGAACAGCAGAGGTATTAGCCCTACAATGCAAAACTGAAACATGAAAACATTTTTGGGCTGCTATAAAAAGGTTTGTTCTCTTTTCCTCTGCCGTAATTAATCCCAGCAGATGGATTACTGGGTTAGGGAGTGAATTTTCCTACTAGTATTTACATCTGCAGGAGAATATTATTCCATATTCTTAAGTCAGCTATTAGTACTGGACACACAACCTAAGTAGGATAAAATAACATACCCAAGGAAAGCAGAATCATCTACTCTCACTGACTCATTTTGCCCTCTGGTGTTAGACACAGGAAACTTATCTAGGTATTTTCAACAGGAACTTGAAAATAGTTTCAGGTTCTTTACCTGTCCCCAAACTCCTTTGCTAACTCTGGCTTTGCAAATCATGGCCATAATCCACAAAGCACTTACTCCAGAGTCCCACTGAAGCCCTCTGGGACTAGTCTGGAGTAAGTGCTTTGTGTATCGTGGCCCATGCTAGCTTATTTCCTGGGAAAGACTCACTCTGGGAAGAATGCTTCTGTAGCTTAAACCACCTTTCTGTTCTCACCCTTATTGCACATGCTGCCACCATGTCTGATAAATAAGTGCTAGGCTACAGGGCAGGAAAGGAGCTGCTTGTCAAACCAGAGGTCTTTAGAAAGGTCAGAATTCATCTTTTTACTTGTTCAAAATCACGGTTTCACTAAAAAGATTTCCTTGCTCCTTTAAATTGTTTCCACACAGGAGGTTAATTCAAGCACAATCTTTGGCTTTGTATCTTATACTGCGATGGGAGAGTGTCTACGAAGCTAAAGACTGCACTAGAATAATCATCTATTGTATCGTATGTAACCCTAGATTCACCCATTATTTTCTCTGTCCGAGGTCAGTACATTCCTTCTGCTTACGGTAAGGCAGGAATGGGAAATCTCAGGGCCAAATATGGTTCCTGGTAAATTTTTATTTGGCCCCTTTTTAGTTCTTGGCTCTGGCCCCTGGATCTAGTTCCTGTGCCTAAGAACGGAAAGAATGAGCTCAGGATAAGGGAGTAGAGATAAGGCATGCACACAAGGCAGGGGTGGTTTATGAATGAGGACTACTGGGTGATGATTATGACCTATCTGCCACAGAGGAGACTGTAAGGACTAGACTGAGCTAAGAACACTGGCAGCTCTGGTGTTGCTAATTTAACACCACCAGAGAGGATGTTAAATTAGAGGAGAGAGGATGAGCTGGGGAGACTTTAGCAAGGCTCCTATGAAGGAGTCTAGCCATTTAGAGCACCCTAGGGGTGCTGGCTCACGCTGCTCCCAGCCAGTGACTGCAAAGAACAGGACTGCCTGGAGGCAAGACTTTCTCTGCTCTGCCTGAGTGCTTTCTCACCATTAGCAGAAAGTGCCTGCCTGGACCAGAGCCACTGTCAGTTTCAGCATGGAGCATAGCCTAGGTGCGGCCACCGAGAACGCCCTTCCATAGCGGCCCTCTGGGCCACACAGAGGACCTCAAGAAGGGCGCTCCCAGCAGACCGCAGAGGCCACTCCAGAGCGTGGAGAGTGAGGCAGTCCCATAGGTAAGTCGGACCAAGGCCGTATAGGGCTTTATAGGTTAAAATCAATACCTTGAATCGGGCCCGGAAGACTATAGGCAGCTAGTGCAGAGCCCGGAGCACTGGTGTAATGTGCTTACGGCGACCCGGCCCCCTGGGAGAGCAGGTGGGTGGAGTGGGGTTAGTTCCTCTCGTCCCTCAACTGTTGCTGCTGCCGCTAAGCAATGGCCCAGACTAGGAGGCTGTTGCCTGTCCCCACCTCCAGGTGAAGGGCTCCAGCTGCTCTGCCAGGTCAGTTAGTGAGATGGAAGACAGGAAATTACTCACCCCCCTTGACCTGGCGGCCGTGTGGCACTGGCCCCAGGCTCACCCTTGTCCTGGGGGGCTGTTGCACACCCCCACCCTCAGGTGCAGGGCTTCAGCTGCTTCACCAGGCTGGTCCATGGGGGTGGGGAGAAGTTACTGCTCCCCTGCCCCAGAAGTCGTGCGGCACCGACTCCAAGCTCACCCTTGGCCCAAAATCTGCCTCCCTTGGGCCTAAGTTCACCAGTACAGCTGCGCTCCTCCGCCTTAACATGGCTGACTCAGCCGGCGCCACACGCTCCCTGCCACGTCACCATGTTTCCCTAATCTCCACTGTTGATGGAAATAACTATATTTTTAAACATTTACAACTCTTTTTTGGCTTACTTAAACACCATCAGCCCACAACAGCACTTGATGGACAGTCTCAGAAAATATGCCTGCAAATTCTGGAGACTCACAAAGGGGAGCAAGAAAAGGTAGGGACAGGGTGAAAATGAACACAAGCAATTAACTTTTTAATCACTGACTATCATAATGGATCTTCAAATTTTTCATATATGATCCTCCCACCTACAAGACCAAATGGTTAAATTTTCAAAAAGCAAGCTCAAGCTGTTTTTTCTTTTTTTAAAAAAAGGGCTTTTGTACTTGCTATTTATAATGGAAAGTGGTCCTGCCTTTAACTTTTTAGCTGCGACTATGGTTAGACAATACCAAGCCTTGTTAGGCTGAAAAACGTTTCTGCATCAAATATTACGGTGACTCCTCTGCGGTCTTGCCAACTTTGGTTGGGGCTGGTAGGTGGGGAAAGGAAGGACAATGCTAATGTGGTGAGGGCAGTATGCAAATGACTCCACGTCCCAGAAAACCCTAATCCTATCAAGAATGGCTAAATGTTAATTTGACCATCTTTCACAGCTCATAAATCTATCTACTGCAAAGCCAGCCTGCCAGATGCCATCAAGCAGTACTTCTTTCAGGCTGGCAGCTTCAGCAGAGCTGCCTGGATCATGCCTCAGTAAAGACTAATAAAGAGCTTTGTATGTGGGAGCTTGAGAGCAGCTTCTCACATTTTGCTACAATGGAGCAAAACAGTAGGAAATGTGAATGACATTGTCAGAACTGGTGGTCTCTCTTGTGCTGCCTTCCACGTACAGAACTATAGGTTTTTCATGCACTCCAAACCTTCAGTCCACAGATTAATCTATTTTGCTTCTGAACAATTGATAGTGCAGACTAGGATAGGATTAGTTTACTGATGCCTCGCTATAAACAGAAATTGAGCATAGCTCTTTTTAGGTCCTTTTATGCTCAAACCTGTTTACAATTATGGCAAGTCAATTCCATCATGTGAAACTGCTATTTTACATCTGTGTTAAGTGTGGCAATATCCTCTGCTTTAAAGGAAAGGATAACAAGTTTCCATAGGAACGGTTAGTGCGCATACCTGGGACTGACACACCTAGGTTGCGTACCTTGCTTTGCCTGGTCCTTCTTGTAAAACCTTGAGCAAGTCACTTAGGCCATAAACCACTTCCTCTGTAATTCCATTGAAGCCTATGAGCTTCAGAAGCATAGCTAGATTGGAACACCCCCACCCCCTTTCCAGTGGCAGGCACCAAGGGAGCACCCCCCTCCCAAGTCATGGGCCCCAGTGTGTTTGCAGGCCTCATGGCAAAAATAGAATGCAGTGGCTTCTTCCCTATCCCCACAGTGGCACTTGTCACAGGACCCTAGACGTAGTTGTGTTTGGGGCCCCACTGGGAGGCAGTGGGCCTCCACAATGTTCTGGTGAAAATGAGAGCTACTGCAGGGCCCCTGGAAAAGTGGGGCCCGGGGTAGTCACCCAGGGCCGGCCCGGTCTGCAGAGATCCTGTATCCAATGTGGAGCCAACTAGTATTCCAGGCTCAGAGCTCACCCTTCACCAAGGCAGGCTAAAGGGATAGTGGAGAGGGCAGCTGTCTACTCCCAATTGTTGAAGGAAGGAGACACCCCCAGGAGTGGGAGGGAAGATCAGATTTATTGAAGCATCTTGGTCTCCAAATTCAGGACAAGAGGCACAAAACCTCATTAAGGCAAGAAAGTGATGGTGACAGATGTTTAACGTGCTGCTTCATCTTCCAGCTATGGGCTTATTTGCTTTTTTGACCCTGCCTGGGGACAGACTCACAAAAATCTGTACCACACACAAATCTTCGATTAAGCACTCCCAGCTCAGAACAGTAACAAAGTAAGCACCCACCATGAGAAGGATCTTGGTAAACGCTAAGGTAAAAGTAAATCACACAGTAGACCAAGGGGGGAAAACAGACCTCCACGGTCAGGGTGTCTGAGCTCTTAGAAAGAGGAGCAAGCTAAGGCCTCTTCCACACCTGCATCTTGTCATGGTTGGACAAGCATGTCTCATGGGAGATTGCACTGAGCAGCAGGCTGCCCGGAAACTGCCTGCATGAAATGTCGGGATGTTTTCTACAGCTTGTGGTACATTTTTAAAAGGGTCACACTGGTTAGACTGTGGAGTGACTCATCAGATGGGTGTTTCAGACATGGCTTCCTGTACCATACATCAGTGCAACAGATTCCTTCTCGTCTGCTGGCAATAACAGCCCTACTGACCCCAAGAATCAGCTGTTATGGGTACATGTTTTGCCTCCGAGTAGTGCTGAAACTTGGTCCTCTGAAAACGTCAGAATTCACCTGGCATTCTGGTCCTTGGTTCTGAATTTCTTAAGTTCCAAGGCCGGTCCCCGGAAAACATCAGAAGCCTCAATCACGTGCTGGCACGATTGTGGATGTGACTGGAGTGATCGAGACCATTGACCCCCTAGTTTCTCTGAGCTAGGAAATGAAACTTAGTGCCATATTTAGGAGGAGGGGGGTATGGGAGGGGATAGTTGATTAACGGGCAAGCCGGATGGCAAGTTCTGATTGGCTGGTAGGGTCAAACTAGAAGTGGCTGTACAGCCATTTCTCACTCTCTTTGATGAATTTGGCTATGTGAACTACACTCCTGATCTGTAAGTAATTGACTTGAAAAGGGGGGGGGGGGCGGTGTTGCCTGTCCTGTCCATAGGGGCAATGCTGGGGGACAGGGGATACGTTTCCACCATGCCATGATTTTAAAAAAAAAATAAGTGCCACATTGCTGCTGCCTGGCACCATGGAGGCCAGAGGGATCTCTGCCATGATCCACTTCCCCTGGCCTGGCCTGGCCAAGTTTGCAGTACCCTACAGGCCAGAGGGGGATCACTTTTGCTGTGGTTTTCGTGGGCACCGTGACTGGGTTCAACTTTGCCAAGATGTGATCAACCACTGGAGCACAAGGGAGATATACTTTCTTTCTGGTTAAAACAATATGGTGTGGGGGGGAGGGAGCTTGCCTTGCATAGATTGGCACTGGGCAGGCACAATGGAGACTTTTTTTGGGTGGGGTGAATGTCTGATTTATTTCTTGTGGGTGTTGTGTCTGCTGGGGTGGCTTTTTTAAAATTTCTGCCTGCAGTTGCACTTTGTCAATTTGTCTTCTTGAGCGACTGTCCCATTCTTGAGAGCCTGCTTTTCTGGCCACTGCTTGGCTGGCAAGGCATAATGATTTTAAAGTGAGTGCACTGCGGATGGTGGGCCATGCTGTGGGTACACTACTTCTGTTTGTTTTTTTAATTTCTGCCCGCAGCTGCACTTTTGTGGGTTTGTGTTCTCAAGCAATTGTCCCACTCTTGTTCCACGTTCTGTGATTCTGAAGTTCTGGGGATTTTCAAGGTCTGGAGTTCCGAACTCTGGGTTCTTGGACAAAGTTCCCATTTTTCACTGAGGTGAAGTATGGGCATGCAGATCAAATTTTGGGTGGGTGCCTTGTTCCAAGAATTCCTGATAAGATTGTGATGTTCCTCCCCTGCTCCATATGTACAAATTACTGCTCTGTATGTACTGAACAGGCAATATCATCCTTGCAAAAATTTAATGGATGTATCTCATGTCAGTCATATTTTGGACAGCTGAACGTCCAAAATGCTATTTGTTGCAGAGAATATCAGCTGAATTGCTGCTCTCCAACTTCAGCTAAGAAATAAGCTTACTGTTACCCTCCTCAAACTTTCAGGAAAACAGATTTTTGCATTACCTCCTGGGTAGGTTCCCGTATTACTGGATTTGACAATTAATATTACACACAGTTGAAAAAGATTTGTACTATCAAATAATAGAGAAGGATTATTTTCTCTTTAAAAACTAGACATGCTACATTTGTGGAAAAGATTTACTCCCCTGCCCTGTTGTGGTCATAATAATTATACGCCAACTGAACAAACTAAGCAGCCTGAATTCAGTGTGAAAAGGAAAGAAATCTGCCTGTCAACCTAGATCAGCCATGGTACATGATCAAGTCAGATGTCAAGTGAAACATCCTATAGTTAGTTTTGTTGGTGGATTCAAACTAGCTGGAAATTTCCCCAATGGTATTTTTCAGCTGATGAAGTTTGTTGTCATTCAGAAATACATCGTACTGTCCTGCAACTGAAAATGTATTGTAATGTTAATACACATTCTTGCTCTCAAAGTCTGCTTACAATTATCACCATGCTAACAAGGTCTGTGAATTAAATTTATTTCGTGTTGATGGCATGGAATGTGGTACAGTACACAATAAGACACTTCAAGATGAGTAAAGAAGCACTAGTTTGCACAGGAGGCTACAGTTTCACCTCAAAAGTCAAGACTATCAAAATCATTACATTTTCCACCTTCAAAGCGCAAGGTATGTCATGCAAAAATCATGCAAAAATTAAAACAGACGAAGTCAACCTTGTGGTACCATTTAAATGCTACCATACCACAATAATTCACACAACATTAAGTAATCATTCAGAGAGAATGAGATACCTTTCAGCAATGCAACTAAAATATCAAAGTTTTAAACATACGCAACAGATTTTGCATGAACACCAGTTCCAGCATTACTCTAAACTAATGAGCAGACCACATGCTGGGAGGAAGTACCTTAAATTAAGACCCCTTTTTATTCATTGTCAAGTACTGTTTTCTGCAAGAGGCAGAGTGTGAATTCTTATTAACCAAACTCCAACCCATAATTTCACACTGCTTAATACACTGCTCCATGTGGAGTGTAAATAAATAGATCACCACATCGCAAGACAATCTGGTAGTCTTGGCCACATCTAAAATCATGGTAAGATTATACCTGCAAACAAGTTATCTTACAGCTGTCACAGATTGGAAATTAAAAGGAGGTTTATCTCAGTTTAAAATTAAGCTCATGATATCAGCTATAAACTTTTTTTTCATCTTATTCACAGAAAATCTTTGAATTATGTATATAAAACACAGCAGGTGCAGAATTAATGAAAATGATCTAGGACAGGGTGAACAAACTGCTACTGCTCTCTTCCAGGATGTGCTTTTAATGGATTTGACTTTCTGAATTCTCTTCTCCCTCCCATCATATGCCGAGTGGCACAACTGTATCCAGTAGCTGCAGTAGAAGAGTAAGAACAAGGCTCTTACAAGGATGTTTTACCCAGTCTGCCAACTGCAAATGACCAAGAGTCTGCAGTCCTAATCAATTTCATTCACTAGAAAGCACTGCAGGCAAAACACTCCCATGCAGAACCAAACCTGACTACTGCTAACACTGCCTTTTTGTTTCCATTCAGGCTGGGAGACAGAAGGAAAGAGAAACTGGGATGACCTCAATGTATTCTCCCCTATAATGTTCATAACCTGTGTGTACCAATGACTTCAGCTAGGCTACCAAGCTATACCAGACAGATAGACAATTTGTTCACCCAGCCACACATTCAATTTCTGGGTCAGACAATTATCAGGGGCTTTACTTAGAAAGAACTTCCTCAAATGAAAATTTCCACTCACATTCAAGAAGAATAGTTTACTAGCAATAGTTGGTAGGATTGAATATTAAATAGTCTCATTTCAGGGCTATCTACAGTTCAATATAAACTTTAGAAGACAATTTTATAATTAAGATGTGTGAAATTCTGGGCAGTAGAGGTGGGAAAATATTTTGATTAAATGGAGCATTTTCCTTTTACAGGGAAGGAATGCATGTCTCCTTAATAAAATAATAAAACAAATGAAGCTGTTCAAATGCTGGATAATTGTATACTTAATTAAAATCAAGCTTGTTCTTGCCACTCCCAGTTAACCACCCCTGGAATCAAATGGCTTCCTCCGAGCTACTGTATGTGATGAAACACAGATGAATAATAATGAAGTGTTTGAAATAAATTTGTACAAGTTGCAGTTCCAAAACACTTATTTTACAAAGCAATGTAAATAAATACCAGGCTAGTACAAAAGCTCTTATTTACAGTTTTACAAATGAAATTGTATTCAGTGTAAATGTAGTGTTTTAAAGAACACGGCATTAGTAAAATGAGTTCCTTTATAGCATTACAGTTTGCTAGATTTCAATGCAGTATTGTATAAAAAACATAGTTCAAGTTAACTTTTTGTTTATAATTTAGTACAGACAAACCCAGCTTTACCTGGAATGGCATCTGTTAAAGTGCTGAAAAAGAGGAAATTTCTGAAGTTTTAGAAAATTACTGTACATTATTAAAGCTTTACCAAGTCAAAATGTTAGATTTTATTCACATTTGCTACCCCAATCTCTGTGGGGAGGTGAGGATATATTTTTTCGGCAATTCAGTGTACTGTTCACTTTCAGATCTCTTTCCAAAAACACTTTGGCTATCAAGCTTCTGTGGGGGCTTCAGGCTTCATAATCTGGTAAGTAATCAAATATTCTGGGTAGGCCTGAAAGAGAGGTTAAAGAAAATGTTTCAGTAAGGTCAATTTTCTCCATAAATGCCAAACACAGATCTTACTGAACTACTGTCATTTGAAGGAAAAATGCATTATCTGTCAAGAAGGAAAATGAGGGATAAAAGCTCATCTGTCCTTCTTCAGTAAATAAAGGGTTCCAATTATCAGCTGTAAGCTTTCTCCCCCTTGTTTAAAGAAGCTAAAAAGGCATATTTTAAAAGTGTATGGAGAACCTTGGTGACAATGGCATAAAGGGGGGGGGGAGGGGGAGGAGATGGCAAGTATGTTCACAGTGAAATTAAGTGTTTGTAAACCTGAAGTACGCTACCTGTTCTCCTCTGTAAATGACATATTCTGCTAAAGCTAGTCCATTTACACTGGGCCGACCAGTAACTGAATGATGTCCTGGAGGAGAATGCGCCATTTTCATTGCACTGAACTGCAGGAAAGACTTGCCCAAAGTTACACGGCAAAACAGCAACTGCCTATATTAAAAAAGATACCTTTACAAATAAAAATGTGTGAACCATTTCTCGGCAATTCAAATACATTGTTCAGAGAAAAATGAAACCAAGTGACTTTATTTCCTTTTCACAATCAGTCAGTTTTTAAATTCTGCCCATAGTCACATGTAACTTTTTTTTTTTTTTTAACCTTGTTCCTTTTAAATCTTCAGGGATTTTTTCCTGACCACACAATGAATGAGTAAATTTTTTCAACTAATTTTTATGCTTTAACTATAACTAAAAAGCCACTCATACAAACAGATAAAATCTAAATATTGTATATTTCCTAACCCAAAACTTTGTTTCTGTCTCAGAGAAGGAAAGTCACAACCAAACTATCACTCCTTTCAGTTGTAAAAAGGTCTAATACAAAACATGTCTCAATGAGCTCCAATTTCCATTATGCTTTCCTGAACCTTTTAGATGTCCACTGTAACTTTTTTAAGTGACACCTAAAACTCACATGCTTTCTCCCCTTTGCTTAAACTACTAGTGCACACTAGGCAGATATCTCTACTAAGCTATGCAAAATGTCTTCAGAGAATCTGCGGGAACTGTCCATACTGGTGGCTACACTGGAAATTCTGATTCCTCAGTATAAATTATTAAAAGTACAAAATTTTGTGACGTACCTGTGGCAGATGTAACAGGACCTATCTTTGTGAACTGGACAACCAGTGCCTCCACCTATCCCATACACGTACTGGTTGCTTTTGGAAGAGTTTTCAGCAAAATAAATCCCAGCTCCAAACATGCCACCTATGTAGGCATGTCTCTCATCAAAACCTTTATGAATAATTGCATTCACGAATGGGGAGCCTACAGATTAAAGCAAGAAAGTCATCTACTTTTTATCAATTAACACCCTCAAAAGCGCGCTCTCTCTCTTTCTCTCTCTCTCTATATATATACACACACACACACACACACTGTTCTTAGAACTGTCACCTTGGCTTACAGTACCTCATTTAAAAATCAACTGAGTTACTGATGAAGGCGGAAGTCTATATATATGTATATATTTAGCAAAGCTGTACCACTTCATATTCCATGTATTCAAGGATATGGAGGTCTGTTGTGTTCCACTTGTTTGTGTCCCCACCCCAAGTTATAGTTTTAAAAAAGTTTTCAGTGAATATTAGACCATGAATGGGGTACAATGGACCCCCATTGGAATGTATGGGAAAATGAAAGCACTATATACCCAGGGTTGTGGGGTAATATTTGCCCCAAACACAATGCAGAATTTTGTCTGTTTTCATAATATGCCATTTTCTCTGTGTAGAGAAAAATTTCAAAAATCCTGCCCTGTCTCTTATACACATCTAGATGTGTATAAGAGACAGCCCCTACTGTGCTGGCTGGCCATCCAGGAGGACCCCAAGGGAGAACGGTTGAAGACTAAATAAAGCCTCAATTGTACCTGAAGTCCATCCAAAAGTTACTAAAATCATCCATTCCAACAGAACCACCTCAACCTCATTAAAGTTTCTTCAGTTAATTTCTTCACTGGTTTCCTCACTCTTTTCACACTCACTCTTAAATTCTTATTGTTCATCTTAGGCCCTTTTCAAATGGATGTCCTCACCCATGAGGCATCCGTTTTAACACCGTGGCGGGTGCGGGGGATGATGGGTGGACATCCGTTCTCCTTAATTTCCTTGCTTCACACTGTTTCCCCCCCCAAGATGTGCCCCAACCATGAACAGGCTTCCAGTTTCTGTACACTAAATCTGTCAAGTCCTCTTTAAACCCAATGTTTACACGAAGCGAAAATTTCTAGACTGCTCTCTCAAAAGAGCATCTCTAGCCCTCCTGGCACATAATTACATAGAGCAGTTTCTCTTTAGAACTCAGTCCTTACCTTTTTATGGGATATATCTTCATGGTACAACATAAGTCAGTCTAGAATAATTATTCATTTATAAGTGATTTACTTGCAACCCAGAGTGCTGAGAGTCTAGGTGCCAATTATGAATGACACAAATATTTGTATGTTACCTTTAAAATGTTGTATCTGTTGAAAACCCCACCGGCATGGCCACCATCTCTGTGCTCTCTGACAGTACTCTGCATCTGAAAATACTAACTATTAAAGGCTGGAAATTTCAAACAAATACTTGTACATTCGCTAGAATATTTTAAAAAAATCAACACATTGATTCTCATTTTAGTTTTAAATTATTATTATTATTATTATTATTATTATTATTATTATTATAAGCTTTTATATAGCGCCAGCGATGTACCTGGCACTTTACAGAGAGTAAGATAGACACGGTCCCAATGATGCTTACACAATTAGCTGAAAGCTAGTTATGTGTTCTTATAGAATAGATTGTGTTTTTCTCTCTACAGCATATCAAAAATACTGAATAATTTGTTCTGAAGATGTTGTTAGTTTGTGTTTTCTAAGTGTTTGCAACTGTTTAACCGAACTGTGTGCNCAAAAACTACCTTCTTGTAATTGAATCCCATTCTTTCTAGTCTTGCCCATGTGGCAATGGAGAACAGGTACTTGATATTATCTATGTGGCAGCCCTTTACATTTGTGAAGACTACCACCATTGCACTATCATCTAGTCACACAAAATACTGAACATTAAAAGAAAAAACTTGTCCCAGGTGTATTGGTGTAGCATATATCTAGGTAGCAGTTGAATTAGTTGTATCCAGAGACTTGGGAGAGGTAGAAAACTGAGGGGTGTGTGCTTGGTGTGTAGTTCAGGTCTGAAAGTTACAAGACCTTCTGGTGGACCTACGTGCTGCCACATAGATCCTTTGCTTTTTTCCATACAGCTGTAGAGCAGTTTCTCTCTCACTTCACTTCTAGTTGGTCTATACGGTTATTGTGAAACGAAAGCAAGAATTTGCTAGAATATATAGATCCTAAATTAACTATGAATCTTATTGTCTGGGTCCCATATATCTGAGACTGCCTATCCTACCATGTCCCATTGTGGCCCCACAGTTGACCGGGTGCGCCCTTTTGCCGGTTCCATCTGTTACCCGTGTCCATGGGGTGGGGTGCACAGGAGGGCGTTCTCAGTTGCTGCCCTGGTTTTGTGGAACTCCCTTCCCCAGGAGGCTCGCCTGAGCCAAAGCACCTTCTGGAGGCAGTGTAAAACATTTTTATTTGAAATAAGCATTTGGCAGGTGGGAATAGAGGTTGGTAGGGCTTTTGGTAGGGTTGGGGGGAGGGGGCATTTTGAGGGGATGAGTTTTTGTTTGAATTTTATTGTTCTGTTTTATGAATTGTAAGCCACCTTAAGCCTCTATGGGAAGGGTGGTGTATAAATTTGAAAAATAAATAAAACAATTTAGGGGCAAAAAACCTCCCCCACCCCTCAAAGAACAGACCAAAATAGAATGTTCTTCTGACTGGAAAGAGACAGCACTACAAATGGAGGACAGCACTTAAATTCCTCAGAGGAGATTTAATATTTTAGAATTGTCAAAAATATAGTAGGGTATTGTGGGAATAAAAATGGCAGTATACCAAGTGCAAATCTAATACAAAATGGTACGTGTATGTGTCTAGCACAGAGGTTCCCATGCCTTTGACTGACACACTCCATTTTGAGATCTACACAAAGACATACAACTATCAAGGTGGGATCCTGACCCTATACCCCATAGATGGTCTGACTGCATATGGGGTCACAACCCACCGTTTGGAAACCTTGGATATAGGACAATATTTTACATTGTACTGAGAGGATTTTGTGATAAAAATGCATTGTAACATGGATGCACGAACAGCAGAATTAAAGTTTCCATACCAACCTTCGAGTTTCCATATGCAACCTTAACTGACGAAAGATTAAACATAAATAAAAGGGCCAGAACTCAAATATTTTCAGTAGTTGCTAATGCCAGGCTGCAACACCCCCAAGCATATCTGTGCCTGCAAAGCCCCATTGAAGATAATGGGCCTACTTGCAAATAAGCTGCTTTGGGATTGAACCAGAGCGTTTTCAATATTGCTAATAAGCACATATTCTTTTTCAGGGAAATAGCCTCAGTCCTCTTGCACACGCAGTCATTAAATAAAGTATGCTTGTATTGGCAAAATTTCTCCTAAATGATAGTCATACTAATGAACGGAGGGAGAAACTGATTTTGAAATACCTTACCATGAAACAGCATCCTTTCATTAGCATGATTATGGTTTTCTTCAGAAACTTCTTTCCTCCTGTGAGTGTATCTCTCCCAGAGTTTTTTGTTGNGTTCTAACAGGCGTCAGGAAAGGCGGCGAGGAAGATGTGGGTTTTGAGGAGGGATTTGAAGGTGCGGAGGGAGGGGACAAGGTGGATGTGGGCAGGGAGGGAGTTCCAGGCATGGGGAGCAGCTAGGGAGAAGGGGCGAAGGCGGTTAGGGGAGAAGGGGAGACGAGGGAGAGGACAGAGGAAGAGCGGAGAGTGCGTGCAGTAGTGTGTAAGGAGACTAGGGCTGAGAGGTAGGGGGGAGCCAGGTTGTGAAGGCATTTATAAGTGAATACCAGGACTTTGTGAAGGATGCGTTTGTGAAGGGGGAGCCAGTGAAGAGAGGAGAGGTTTTACGTGGTTGAAGCGACAGGCTGAGCGGATGACCCTAGCAACTGAGTTTTGGATGGAGATGGGGGGTGGGGGAACCAGGTGAGAGTGGGGGAGGCCAGTAAGGAGGAGGTAGCAGTAGTTAAGGCGAGAGATGACCATGGCGTGAACAAGGGTTATGGCTGAGGAGATAGAGAGAAAGGGGCGAATTCAAGCAATGTTGTGGCAGGTGAAGCAGCAGGACTAGTTGATGTAAGGTTTAAAGGAAAGGTGAGAATTGAAGACGAAGCCCAAGCTACGGGCTTGGGGAACGGGGCGGATGGTGATGCCGTCAATAAGGATGGACAGGGAAGAGGGAGAGGAAGGGTAGGGAGGAAAGATAAAGAGCTCAGTCTTAGCCATGTTGAGCTTGAGCTGACGTTTGGACATCCAGGCAGAGCTATCAGAGAGACAATTGATGAGGCGAGCTTGGACAGAGGGGAAGAGAGAGGGGGTGGAGAGCAAAATGGAGTAATGAATGAGTTAGACTTTGGCAACAGCATACATTTACTATTTACATAGTATTAAAATTAGAGCTGGTAACAAAANATTAAGTCAAGGTGCATGCGGCTATCTTCCTAAGCACTGGTGACATTCTTCCTATCAAGAGCACTGAGAACACCTCTAATACAGGTGTATTAGTAGCAATGACGACTGTAGATTTGTCATGCATAGGTTTTGAAATGAAGCTGTAAGCCAAGAGCAGAAGAAAAATGGAAATAGCGTCTTGATGTCTTTGGTCAGTTAAGCTTATACAGTGGTCAGGTTAAGCCTTATATTAATATTCCACTAGAATGTTTGTCTACAAACAAGTAGGAATACCAAAAACAATTTAGAAGATTGCAGAGCAAATCATACCTCCTCTTCTACTGATTGAAATTCTTTGTCTTCAGGAGAAAGATCTATGAGAATTGTTCCACTACCCGAAGTATTCAAAGTCAGGTATGTGTTAAGGCCTGTAAGTACGTTAAACACAAGAGTTTCAGACACTAATATAAAGAACTGAAATTTAATTCCAGTATAGCTCAAATTGCAAAGTCATGAAGACATGCATTAGAAACTCCAAACTCAAGAATTAAAGATTTTTACTTCAGTTCAGGGAGGGTGCGATTGCTGTGTTGGTCCCAAATGTAAGCAATGAAAGACAATGTAGTTCAGGTGATATCATTTATTGGACTGACTTCTGTTGGTGAGAGTATGCCATTTTTAGGTCAAGTCAGAACTACAGATTGAATAATACAAGATTATATATGCATATGCACACTAAAGCCTTGAAATATATATACCTGTCACATCCAAGTATAAAAGCTAGATATATCTTCTACTACGGTTAAAATTTTGATTTTTTTTTTTTTTTAAACTTTGCCCTTTGTAGCCCCAAAACTTGTACTCTCTCACCAACAGAAGTTGGTCCAATTAAAGATCCTCTGAACAACTTCATCTCCTTTGAGATTAGAATTTGTCCTACATTAAACTGTTGGCATGTGGAATATCATAGGTCAGTAGTTCTGAAGAATGCTCATTCCTAGGCTTCACAACCCCAGCACAAGACAGAATTGAAGACTAATATTTGGATCATTGTAGGGAATGGTGATGGCCAGCAAGTGAGCCCATCCCTTTTACCTAGGTAAGTGGGTGAACCGCCGTCCTTGGACCTCCAACCTATCTGTCAAACATTCCTGTCAATTCCTAAGAGTAGGAAGCCACGGATACACAAAAAGTGAGGCCACTATGCCAGAGTTTCATTTAAAAACAACCTTAAACACAAATGCAAATCTACCGTAACACAAGCAGCCATCAAGTGAAAGAACTCCCCTCCAGAGTCTGAGCAGCAAGGCACCACTCAGTAGTTTCCCCTCAAAATATCCCAACTTCATATGACAGTAACTCCATTTTACATTTTGCTGGATAACGGTGTTATGATGCTCGTTCGTTTTAAACAAAGTAGGATTTCTGAATAAAACCAGTGACCATAAATGATTCCTATATTAAGTGTAATTTCAGTGAATTAATATAAAAATATACCTTGTTGTCCAGAAATTAGTCTTTCAACTGCTTTAATGATTTTGTGCCTATGCCCATAGGCGTTAATTCCAATTTCTTTTAACTCTTTGTGACCCATTTCAACCAATACATCCAGAGTTATCTACAACAAAAAGATAAACGTTCTGATTGCTGAGCAAGTCAATTTTTACTCTGCAGTTCTTCTCTAAAAACAGTTAAAGGAAATAAGATGTATACACATTTAGCTAAGCTATAAAACATAGAATACATATGTGATGTGCTCTGTAAACCTACATGCTGTTCAGGAGGAGCAAAGGGATCACAAGAATTTTTAACACTAATGTACTAATCTAAAAATTAATGTAATAAGTGACATTCCAGATGTTCTAACCAACACCAGGTATCCCCTGCAGCTTTCCTTCCATTTTCCCTAGCATTTACCTTTGCTCCCCAATACTTAGAACTTGCTACAAGTCAGATATGCAAAAACAAAATAAAACAAATGACTGACTGCATCAGACTTTTCATGATGTTGCCTGAGAAACACACCTGCAGGAGCTGCATTCCCAATTGGATATTTCAGATTCAATGGTTTATACCATTGAACTACTTGGAACCTCACGACATGGAGGCAAGAGGAAGTCAGCCTGTATCTAAACAGGAACTCACCACTCCGGTTTCAAAATGATAACCAAGCCCATAGAACCTAGTGGTAGCTTTCTCTTGGCCTGCTTGAAATGTTCTGTGTGTTCCCAATTTGCCCTATTTGGTTCCCCTGAAAATGCACAACTATGTTCCCAAGCTGCTATTCTTCAGTTGATCAGATGTAAAACAAATGCAGCTACTTACCTGTTCTCTCTCAAATATGTCAATCAAATGTTCAAGCCCAAGATTTCTCACAAACTGATTTATGCTAAAATCAGCACCTGAAACTGAATATGAAAAAGGCTTATGTTGTAATGTACTTATAAACTGATTTATATTCCTTTTATCTGAACTACAGTATGTTTTGCTTAACACTGTTCTGAAACAGCTCATGATATAAAATAAATTGTCAAATTATGATTAATAATAGTATTTTCAGGAACTCGTGTTCACAGGGTTTTCTCAATTACCTCCAATGGGGAAGATGCAGTGAACAAGGATCTCTATTTTATACATGGTGGCACCTGAAATGTGCCAGGCGTTTTCTTTTTATACAAAAACTAAAGTTTTTCTAAACAGTAATATTTTTTTTTGCTGATTTCTACAAAATAGATGTATCCAACTGATTGTTGGATATAATTTCATTCTGTAAAAGTCCCTACCAATTAATATTTTATTGATTTCTATTTTAGGAACTGATGTACCAGTAAAAATATAAAAACGAGACAGTCTTGCATTTATACTGCTTTAGGGCCTTTTCCATTCAGAAAATAAAAGCTAATTTTTGTCCTTTGGGCTGTCAAGTCACTCCAAAAAAGGCAGCTGGGAGCGGGAAAGTTATACCTAACCAGGTCATTTTCTAAGAGCCAAAAAGTTCCACAATAATCTTGCCTTTAACTAGATAGTGAAAGAGACCATTATTTTTCAAACATTATTATTTACTTTATAACTTAATTAGCATAAACTGGCTAAGAGGTATTACTTTAAAACTAGGATTAAAAACAGAAAAAACCTCACCTTCCTTTTTTTCCAAACCAGTGGCCCCCTCAGCACCATTTGTACTAACAACTGAAGACAGTTCAGAAAAGCTACCAGCCAAGTTGTCAAGGCTACTGGCAGCAGACAGATTGGATGGGCTGGATGGTACAGAAGAAAGGGAGTCAGCTGGAGGCCCTGAGGTTTGAGATACATTTATGACCTGAGGTTTGTAACACGATGGCAAAGAAGAAAGAGGCATGGCGGCTGACAACAGTGCACTAACATCATCTGCCTATGTATTAAAAAAGTAAGAAAAAAAAAGTATAAAAAGGTGTTAAAAATGGAGAAAATATTAATTGCAAACATTTTCTGGAATAAAGGTCATTTAATGCTTAAAAGAAAGTTAAGCCCCAGATTGTATTAAGCAAACTAAACAAACATTTTCTATTATGCACAAAAGCAATTTCAAACCATGTTTTTACACGAGATATTTTTGTAAGAAGTGCCCTATGTGAAAGTTCTAACACACCAAATTTAACATCTTCATTTGTTAATGGTAAAACATTTCAATCTGTTATTTATTAAAAAAAACTAATGTAAATTCAAAAGCAAAAGTTTATTTTAGTTTTTTAGTTATTTAAGGACTGCATAATTATTTTGAAAACAGGTAGCTTTTGATTGTATTATAATAATCTAAATCAAAATCCAAAGAGTAAGATTAAATTTTATAAAATAAGAAATAGTTAACAGAAAGTTAGTTTAAAATTTTGGACGATTCCTATTGTGGTCATAAATAGCATTCCAATAGCTAGTAAAACATAAAGCAAAGTGTTTAGAAGAAAATTTAGAAACAGAAAACTGTCAGCTCTGGAACAAGTCTGCATTAATTTTCTTTTTCTCAACACAACGCAGTCCAAAAAAATTCCACCACTCCCTCCAAAAATAAACATGGTGTAATCTTCAGCAAGAAAATGATGAAAGAAAATAGATGGAAGTAGTACTGACTTTCATGTCTTAGCTTGCAGTAACACTACAGGAACCACAAGCAAAGATAATTGTGCAAAAAATTCCAAACTGGTAAGTAGAAAGAAAGTGATTACAACATCCTCTAAAAACCAGGGCTGCAATCTTCAAAGCACATAGTCCAGAACAGTGCCACTGAAAACAATGGAGATACTCCAGAATGAGAGGTTAGAGTATTGCAGCCCAGGTGAGCAGCCAGTAACAGCAGCTAAAGTAGAGATTTCTCAAAAGATCCCATCACTTACGGTGACCAAGTCTAATGGTGTTTGTCCTTCCTGGTTTTTCAGAGTAGGATCAGCTCCATGTGCCAACAATAAGGCACAAAGCTGTGTCCTTCCTTTCTGGGCTGCTTCATGCAAAGGTGTGAAAGCCCATTTGTCCGTAGCATTCACACACGCATTATACTTTATAAGTAAAGCTGCTACATCTACATGCTGGAAAATAAAATATCCTGTTACTTTCTGAGATGTTAGTTTAATATAGTGTACCCTTCAGAATTAAACAAAACCTTTGCAGCTCAACTCCAGATTATTCCTTAACTTGCTGAAAATTATAATACGAACAGAAATAAATGCTACTGAAACACAAAATACTATTCTTGACTACAATGTACTGGTGTATAAAATATGGATGGACCTTGATTGAACCCTAAATCGTAACTCAACTGAAGGAGAGGAGGGAGAGAGATTAAAATGCCCAGCTCCAAAGTCATCTACACTGTTTTGATCCTGTGCTAAATCCAAAACTAGAAAACCATATTTCTCATGTGACTGGGATCAACCATGGAAGTACAAATAAAACCTTAATAGCGAAATCCAAGAACTGTGAACATGTGAAATGCAATTTTAAAGGATGCCTTTTAGTTTGCTTGTTTTAGAACACATTTTTGACCAATCCTCTGCAGCCAATGAATTTGTGCTGGTTATAATTTCAAAGGCTAGCCCCAGGAGATATTATAACACAATGACAAAAGCTTTTAAACAAGGACTGCCATGCCTCACCATTAATGCTACTAAAAATAACATGAGGCAAATATAAAAATATACAATTTTTATACTTTCAAACTGCTCCCAAACATTTTAATACTATAGACACTTACTCCATAAGATGCTGCATTATGTAAAGGAATCAGACCTCCCTTATCTTGTGCATTCACATCAGCTCCATGTTGTAAAAGGTACTCTGCAACCTCCAAGTTGTTGTAACCAGCTAAGAGTGAAAGAATAAAAATAAAAATCCACAGAAGGACATTTTTAAACACAGATCAAAATCACATTTGAGCGGAAAAAAAATCAGTAAAACAAATAGCCAACTCCAATTCCTTCCTAGACTTCTTGAACTATATTTTGCTCTACTTATTGAAGCCATTTTCAGCTATGAAAAAATTGAAATTTATGCACACCTTCCACCATCACGCAAATTAAGTTAATTTGTTAAATATGTTCAAACATATGGCAGGAAGAACTCAATGCATGGTGCTGAGTGACTGTTCATCATCTCCCTGGGACCTTGCGTGTGGAGTCCCGCAAGGTTCTATTCTGTCCCCTCTCCTGTTCAATGTGTATATGCAGCCTTTGGGTGAGATCGTCAAGAGGATTTGGTGTGCGGTGTCATCAGTATGCTGCAGTTATAATTTTAAAGGGTGTCATCAGTATGCTGACGACACCCAAGTTTCTCTCTCCTTTTCAACTGACCCAGGCCCGGCAGTCTCAGTGCTTACTGGATGTCTGGCAGCTGTGGGGGACTAGATGTGGGTGAGCTGTCTGAAGCTGAATTCCGACAAGATGGAGGTGATGCTGGTGGGAAGGTTTGAGGGAGTGGTAGTACCAGTCATTGACGGGGTCCGCCCGCCGTTGGCCTCTCAGGTTCAGAGTCTGGGGTGCTCCTTGACTCATGGCTCCGCCTGGATGTCCAGGTAAAGGCTGAGCCATTTCCGCCTATTACATCTGGTGTGACGGTTTCGGCTGTATGTCTTGGACTCCGATTTAGCCACCATCATCAATGCTTTCATTATCTCAAGACTGCAGCTGGTGCAGAATGCAGCAGCCCGCCTCTTTGCAGGGATGGGTCCCTGTGAGCACATTATACCAGTGCTCCATTCTTTGCACTGGCTGTCTATTATTATTTATTGTTGTATTTAAATTATATTGTTATGATTTTGTTTGTTGTGAGCCACCATACTATGCCTGTTTTAGCATTCCCCTGTACTAAAACTCAGTATCTTTATTTAAAAATAAAAGGTGTGCATCATCTCATTTTGACAGTCTGTACTCAGTACCAGGAACTCCCAACAGGACAGGCTCCAAGTATTTCGACTTGGCACCCGTGATAAAACATTTCTGTTGGGCTGAGGTGTTAACCAAGCAGAACATACCAGTTAAACAATTTCATCCCGAAGAACAAATTCACTCCCTTTTCACATACAGGTGCAGCCCACTTTCTCTCTAATGCTTCCTTTCTTTCTCTCTTCAAATCCTAAAGAGAGATTCTTTCTCCCTAGATCCCTAAATATCACTTCAAAACTCTGGGGAGTTCCCCACTTCAGCCGCTAGGTGGCAGAAGAACTTCAGTAAAATTCTTTTGGAGCATGTGCATTGGGGAACGCCTTGTGGATCTACAGTTTTGTTCTTCTGCCTCAGGCAGTAGCAGCGGAGCTCTGCTTGGGTGCAGTTTGGATTCTCTTGCCAAAGGATTTAGGAAGCACTTAGGTACTTTTCCCCGACCCTCCACCTCTTAGGTGTGGGGAAGGGGTTCAGCGGGCGCAGCAGAGCCTCTGTGGACACTCCATTTGTGGTCCTCCCCTGCCCTCAGCAACCGGGTCGGGATACCAATTTCCGGTGAAGCAGAGCCCACTCCCCGCTCTGGACCAGCTGCTGCTGCTGTGGGACTCTGCAGACAGATAGCTTCGGAGATGTCTGAGGGTAACATTAACTCACACGCCTGCCTAACCCCAGCAGAAGCCTTACAAATGGACATGCTCAGGGGCATAATGGCGGCCATTGAAAGGATTGGCACCCCCTCAGGCACCTAGCAGCCTGCCAAAAAAGTGGGGTGAGAAATCCCCATGGGAACCAGTTCCCACAAAAAAGCAGTCCTTTAAGGGAAAATCAAAGGCTGCTCACAAAGGCAAACAGTCTTCGGAGGCCCCCAAGGCTACAAGAACCCGGATTTGAGCCTATGTCCTCCAAATCTCTTTCTCTGGGGGAGCAGGATGAGGTTGTGCCCCAGTTCTCTGACAGCAAGGAGTCCCAGGCCCCTCCCCCAGCCAGGAGAAAGAAAAAGCCCCCTCGAGTGTCCAGGGACTCTGAGGTCCATGAGTAGGGCACAGGGGGAGACAAGAGAATGTTGAGCTGGGCCTCAGCTCATAGCTCTGATGGACAGTCCTCCCAGGAGGAAGGGGAATATTCAGATTCTGCTTCTGAAGCAGAGATCAGCAAAGAGCTGGGAAGAGCTTTCCCAGTCAGGGTCATGGAGGTGCTTTATAAACAGTTTCATAAGGCTCTGGGTCATTAAAGAAAAAACAGAAAAGGACTGTTCCCCAGAGACCTCTTCGAGGACACTGACAGGGCTTACCTGCCAAAAATCCCTGGAAAGGGAAAAGGCTTACTAGTGGATAAGTCATTTAAGGTGGTGATCAGGAATGAGTGGAGAGACTCAGTGTAAGCACACTCTAACGACTAAGACCTAGAATCCTTGTACACTTTCTGAGCGAAAGGCCCTGTTCTCCACTCCTAAGGTGGATGCAGGGGTTGCTTCTCTGGCCAGGCAGTCTGTGTTGCCCATGGAGGGAGATCTCTTCCCCCTCAGACCCTACTGACGGGAATAGAATCTGCACTGAGGCACACTTTGAGGCGGGGTGAATGCTTCTCTGCATGGCTCTTACCTTCACCTACTCTTGTAGAGAGTTGCTGTTTCAAGCCTTCACACTGACAGCCACAACAGCAGCCTCTCAAACAGACCCACAAACATAATTTTGGTGGTCTCCTTGTTCTTTTTCACACTGATGAAAGCTTTGTCAAAGAAAACGTAGACGTTTGCCCCAGCAGCCAAGTCCTTGCTGCCACCGCATGCCAGGACATTGGCCACCACGCGGAACCGGAAGGGGGAGCTCTCGTTGCAAAGGGAGACCACGTCTTAGGCCCGGCTGTAGATTTCTCCTGAGGCACCGTTGAAGGAGCATATACTTTACATGGAGCAGTGAGAGCAGAGCCTGACCCGGTAGCTGTGGAGAGAGCTGACCAGAGCCAAGAAAGGTACGCAGCTGTGAGACAGCAAGGGAGCCGCGGGAGTGAGCGGAATCCCTGTCTCTTATACACATCTAGATGTGTATAAGAGACAGGCGCTAGGGAGGCGGACCCTCAGGCTACCCGGAAGTGCAGGGCTCCCCAGTCCAGATAAAAGCAGGACTCGCCCTGTGGGGCGCCGCGGGCCGCGCACCTAAGGGCTGCACGCGCAAGGGCGTGCCCTCGTGCGCACGGCCTTAGGCGCCGGTCAGGAGGGGCCAGGAGCATAGTCTGGTATCGATATGGATAAGAAAAGACGACGACAAGAATCTTCCCCTTCTTCTTCGGAGGATCTTCCAGTGAAGTATAGGCGTCAGGAATGTGATCCACCTACAGGTACCCCCTTCCCACCAATATTAAACCGGTTTGCTGGTTTGGCCACGATGGCTGCAGACTCCGAGGGGTTATACAAATCTACTACAGATACAGCGAAGCGTGCGCTCCCCAGGGTAGGAGAACGTGCATGTAGGAGTGGCAATGACTATGAGGAGGATCATTTAGCTTGCCAGACCAATTTAATTGCCAAGACAGTTGAATCCCTTTTTGCAAGCATTTCGATTTTGGACGATTCTGTGGCTATGTTTAAGATCCAGCTACAAGAGATACTTGCAAAAGTAGATGATTTGCGGGACAATAATAATAATAATAATAACAAGCATATTGATCAAACCCTGGTTTTGGGGCAGCCGGGTGGGAAAAGGACATTTTGGAGATCGCAATCCAAGCGGTTTCTGGGGGTCCAGAAGAATGCCGTTTATCTGTATATTGGGCCGGATTATGACGGAGCGATTTATAGTTGGGGTTGCCAGGATGATGTATTAAACAACCTGACCCAGCTTTTGAGTAGGGTCATACCTAAGTCCGACATTGCCAAGATCAACTATTTACCTAGTGGGGGTTGGGAGGTCAGGCTGCAGTTGGAGTTTTTGCAAGAATATTGGGTCTGGCGTATATTCAAGGCTAGAAAGAGGTTTCTAGGTAAGGGTATATCAATGGATAGGGTGTTGCGTTACGAGCTACCCTTACAGGACAAGGCTGGTGATTCTGGGCTGGGTTTCATCCCTCTTTCCAACATCATTATTCAGGTTTGCAGCAAGTTGGAAAACTACCTAGGGATGTAGGGTTGGGAAATGGAGGTGGGGAATTATCTAGGGACACACAGACAGAGAGTGGGGGTGGTATTGGGCAGGAGGGGAAATTTCAGTGTAGGGGAATTGCCCGTGTGGATCTGCATGACCTGGCACCAGAGCCAAACCAATCCTTGGAGGATAACGTGCCGTTGACAGAAGCTATGGCACTAGTCCCTCAGTTGGAAAGTATGGATTTTGAGGGGGGGGAGGGGTTCCGAACTCAAGGCAGACCATGAAGAAATGGGCCCAGTAGGGGAATTGAATAATATATCTAACCAAATTAGCCATGTTACCTTGGTCTGCAACCCGACGACGCACCAAGAAGGGATAGGCCCAGTAAGTTAGTTAGATCTAAATAGCATTGATAGGGTGGCCATGGGAGTTGGGGGACAGGGTGGCCTGGATAGAGAAGGGGGTCAGTGCCTGAATAATTTGTCATTTATGCAGAAGATTGGCTCCTTTTTGATGAACAACACAGGAGCAGAGGGCCAGGGTTGCATTGATGACCTGGTGCGAAGTTTGTCAGTAGTGGATCAGGACAAATTTTGGCGAGGGTGGACCTTATTAGGGGCAGCATACAAGGTATTGCTCTGGATTATAAGGCACCTTCCTTAGACCCAAATGGTGCCATGGCTGTGGCCAAGACCCAAATCAACTCGGATTATCTAACAGACCTACGGTTCTTGGATGCTATAGAGCTGGGGACCCCCCCCCCCCCCGAGAGGTGTGCCAACTTCAGAGAATATAGATCTGGTAACATCCTCTATGGGGTTGAGGAAGGCTAGTAATGTGGTTGTTGCTGAAGTAGAGATTTTCCCTATCTCCACAGATTCTAGCAGCTCATGACCAACTGGAGAGGATCGAACAATGGGAAGGTTCCTCTCAGACAAGGGGGGTGGGATATCAGAGATTGATAGATCCCAGGGGTTCTCACATGGCATGCTTAGATTCGCCTCATGGAACATTATGGGCCTTAAGTCCAAAATGTCTGATTCAGATTGGGGGGAATTTTTGCTGGGTTTCGATGTAATATGTATGCAGGAGACTATTCCTGGACAGCTGGAGGGGTTTGTTTTGGCCTTCCATAATGGCCGAAAGAAGGGCCATAGGGGGCGCCCCTCTGGTGGGTTGGTTTTCTTTATAGCCACCAACCTTTGGGATTGTTTTGCTATACTACCCTCAGGAAGGTCGGAATTCCAGCGGGCACTTCTTAAGCTGGGCCAGGGACAGGAGGACTGGATTGTTCTATTTAATGTGTTCATTCCATGCCCATCTTCGCCCTATTATCAGGCAGATATATGGGAGGTCCTCGAGGAGGATACTCTCGCGGCACAAGATCAGTATCCCAAAGCAATCTTTTTGGTAGCTGGAGATATGAATGTGCACCTGAGGGTAGGACAGGTCAGACAGGTCCAGGGGACTGACCCTAGAGGATCTGGGCTTCCCTCTGTAGGAGGAAATGGCATTGAACAGCATTTGGAGCTCCTTATTCATAATGGCAACCTTACGATAGTGGGGGAAGAGATGCTTGCGGATCCTGTGAGGGGTAGTACCTTCATAGGACCCCAAGGAAGGAGCACTATTGACGTAATTCTGACAAACCGGGAAGGTACTGACAAATTTGGAGAATTCCAGCTGATCCCTAGACCAGAAAGCGACCATTTGGTTCTCGGAGTGAATATCTTGATCCAGAATCGGTGCGGAAGGGCTGATGTAGCTCATCCCCATGGAGTTTCAGCCGGCAGGATTAGGAATATACCTCATGTGTCGCTTATCATACAATTTCAGGCTCTTTGCTTGGAGGGGAAACTTAAAAAGCTGGGCTCCCAAATGTTGCTTTCAGATGATAATGCAACGGTTCTTCAATGCTACGAAGAAATTATTGGCAGAATACAGGGGGCATTTGTGGTAATGAAACCTAAGCGACACTACCAGGGAACCCATCCCTGGTATGACCGGGACTGTAAATCATTAAAGACTCAACTCATCGCTTCTAGGAAGTGATGGGTTAGGGTTCCCAGCTTATTACACTATGGAGAGCTCCAGAAAGATAGGAGGACTTATACCTTGTTAATAAGGAATAAATGGGCTAATCACTTCAAGGATATTTGGGCCCGTTTGATGGTGGCCCAGAGGATGAGGAATTCTCATATGTTTTGGCAAAGCATGAATAGGTTATTCAAACCCTGGAAAACTATGAGTAATCCCAAGGTATCTTATGATCTTTGGGAGACATTTTTTGGCCAGCTGTACAAGGAGCCTCCCGAGTTAGAGGCACCCGACCAGCCTACCTTGGGAGGGGACGAGATGGTTTCAGATGCTTAGAGTCCAAAGACTGATTTCCCTGAGGACCAAATTATTGATATAATTTTATCTCTAAGACTAAATAAAGCCGCTGGCCCAGATTTTGTCACTGCAGAGATGCTACAGGCGGTTCCGCAGTGGTGGGCTTTGGTGTTAAATAGGCTGTTTACTAACATTAGTATTCACTTAAAGATTCCCCCCTCCTGGTTGCAGAGCTGGATCATCCCTATTTTCAAAAAGGGTGTTGGAACCGATCCAGCATGTTACCAGCCTATAAGCCTATTGTTGGTGGTGGGTAAGGTCTTTGCAAGATGCCTACTGAAACATCTTAAACATTGGGTAGAAGCTAAGTCAATCATCCTACAGGAGCAATTCGGCTTTGGGAAAGGTAAATCAACAACAGATTGTTGCTTTATATTGCAACACATTATTTACAAATACCAGAGGATCAGGAAGGGCAAATTATTTCTAGCCTTTATAGACCTGACTAAGGCCTTTGATTCTATCCCCCGGGCCCGTCTTTGGGAAAAGCTCTCTGCGTTAAGGATAAATGGCAATCTTTTGGCTCTCATAATTCAGCTGTATGACAACAATGAGGCCTAAGTTAAAACGGGCCCTAATAACCAACTAAGCAGGGATATTGCTGCCCAAAGGGGGGTCAAGACAGGGGTGTGTGCTGGCCCCATTACTGTTTAACATATACCTTGCCGATCTTGTTAAGTGTCTGAGAGCGGAGGATACCCATCCCCCTAGACTTGGTACTCATAGTCTGAATATTTTGCAGTTTGCAGATGATTTGGTTTTAATATCCCAGACAGCGAAGGGGCTGAAGCGACTGATACAGGGCCTGGACAGTTACTGTGCCCTAAATAGACTGTCACCCAACCCACAAAAATCCAAGATTATGATCTTTGTTTGTTGTAAAACATCGGAAAAGTGGGAAATTGCTACACAACCACTTGAGGTGGTGCGATCTTATGTTTACCTAGGGGTGACTTTTTCTAGTAGGGGTACGTGGTCTAGGCATATACAAGGACAGGTATTAAGAGCAGCCCAGTTTGCGGGGGCAATAGGTAGGGCGGCGGGGATTTCTCAGGGTGTGCCAGTTTCGACCTTTTTGAAGGCATACCGAGCCAAAGTTCCGCCAGCGGCCATGTTCGGTCTTGAGATTATCCCCCAACCAATAATCCAATCCCTGGAAAGGGTGCAGAACACATTCCTTCATAGGATGCTTCAGGTGGGGAAAGATGTCCCGGACCCTGTGCTGAGAGTGGAAACGGGTATGTCCTCTATGGAGTTACATGCCAAATCCGCTTTTATACGATATTGGCTAAGATTGATCTCCCCACATGGAAATTCTCTCCCAGGGCTGTGTCTCCAAGAGGAATTGCGGTATGAGGGCAATGCAGGATATCCATGGCTTTACGTACTTGGGGCACCTTCTACAAAACCAGGGTTTTTCCTTTGCCCATTTTGCTGGGAAATCCCTGGTGGGGATTAAGAAAAAAATCCAAACTAGGCTGGAGGACATTGAGGAGCAAGAGGACCTAGCGATGATAGGAAGTTGGAAGGTTGCCCCTTGGCTCAAGTCAGTAAAAGTGGTATGGGGGATAGAACCCTATCTAGATATCCTATAAAATCGCAAACTCTGGAGAAGTTATACGCTTCTCCGGTTCCAAATGGTCAAGACTGCGGTGGTGGAAGGGAGGTATAAGAGGATCCCTTACGAGAGACGAGTGTGTACTTGCTCTCAAGGAGGGGTGGAGACTGTCGAACACTTCTTGTTATCTTGCTCTCACTACACTGTCCTTAGGGCGGCCTGGCTCCAACCGTTCACCAATGACCCCTTGTGTGTAGGATTGGGTCAAGGGTATAAGAGTTTGCTTTCTCATGGGAGTGAAGAGGATGTGGTGGCTCTCGCGTCCTATGTTTGGTTGGCCTCCCAAAGACGGGTGATGGCAATTAAGGAGACGGGTGATGGCGATTAAGGAGAGATGATTGGAATTTGCAACCCTGTGGAAGGGGGGAGACGGCTATAAATTCCCAAGGTTGTTGTGGGGAACGGTTTAGTATGTGCGCAAATACGATTCAAAAGGGGGGGAAATACGACATGATTGCTGTATTTATATTGTGTTATTGGTTATTTGCTATTATTTAAATTCTATTTAATGCTAACCAAAGGAACAAAGAAATAAAACAACACCACTCTGTTTTGATATTGATAAGGGGGAAGATAGGTTAACTACATTAAAATCTTGCTTGCTTTCAGGGGCCAAGCTTTGCCACAGCAACCCCTGCGGAAGAGCAAGGCACCCTTAGATAGGCATTCGCTTTATATTAGGGTTGTTGCCCTATATTAGGGAAAGGTTTTAGTAATTATTTGCTATATTTTATATTGCTGCATTAGAATTATTTTACTGTGTATTTTGAGAATCACGGATGTGGCAAAAGCCGGCCTGATAAACAATATATATAAATAAAGTAGCCATCGGTAAAATAGATGTCAAACACAAAATGACTGTTAGGTTGGAGGACATCGTTACCAGCTGTCATGGTTGTGTACCTTGTATAGGTACCAATATGACATCCGGTCTTGCCACTTGCTGTGTGACATGTTTATTCAAGTAATTCTGCTTATTAAGTAGAGTTACCTATATGATGTTTATTTCTATTTGTATATGTAATGGTTGTTTGTTTGTATATGTAATGGTTTTGTTTGTTTGTTTGTTTATTTGGGCCATGGCGAGAGCCAGTGCCGTCAATAAAACTGAATTGAACTACTCTTGTAGAGCAGTGGAAAAGTGGTTAGAGGACGGTAGAGACCCCTGTACCATCCCTGAGAAAGACAGGATTTTGACTTCCTTATATCACCCTGGCCATGACTCTAACGTTTAATAGATACCTCCTCAGACATGGTCTCCTGGGCCTCTCGCGCTATGGCCTCCAATGGAGTAGCCAGGAGGCGGCTCTGGCTACATCCTTGGAAAGGGGACACCCATACCAAGAATTTGTTGGTCTCCGGGATGTACCACAGGGGTAAGCTATTTGGGGTATGTTTTGACAGGAAACCCTCTCAAGTTTCAGCGACACGCCCAAAGAAACCCTTTTCATTTCTTTCTCAAGTCTGCCTATACGTTCTCAAACTATGGCCATGGCCCCTCAGATTCGAAGTGGAAAGGCTGAGGCAAGCACAACTATAAGGATGCTGCTCCCTGCAGAGGGAAGTCCGGCTCAGGACAACCCTTCAAGTCAGATCCCCGACTATCCTGACCCTATTCCCCCATCACACCCACCAATAGAGGGAAGGCTGCAATTTTTCAAGGACAGGTGGGCAAGTTCCTGCACAGACAGCTGGGTACTAGACATTTCACAGGGGTACCTAATAAGAGTTAAAGGAGTATCCTCACAACTCTTTCACACCCTCCCTAGTATCATCCAATCTAGAGAAGCACAAAGGCATGTTAACAGAGATAGCCCATCTGCACTTCATCGGGGCAACAGAGCCTGTTCCTCTGAACCAACGGAGAGCCAGCCTCTATTCCCTACTCTTTCTGGTGCCAGAGAAATCAGAGGAGTGGAGGGCGGTACTCAATTTAAAAAAGCTGAACTGCTCAGTAAAGTTGAAAAAGTTCGAGATGGAGACAGCTCAATTTTCTCGGCTATTTCTCCAGGAGACTGGCTAGCTTCTCTGGACTTGAAAAAAACGTATCTCTATATTTCCATTCATGTCAGCCACAGGTGCTTCCTCAGGTTCAGATATGGGGCAAGTCACTGATACAAGGCTCTGCTGTTTGGCCTGTCGACAGCACCAAGGACTTTCACAAACACACTGGCCATTCTGGTGGCAAATCTCTGCCTGGAAGGAGTGCACATATAACCTTAGTTGGAGGACCTATTGATCAGGGCAGCATCCAAGGAGAAGGCTCAGACAGATGTGCAGAGGACAATCCAATATCTAGAGGCCCATGGCTTTATCAACAACAGGTCAAGGTGTGTGTTGTTTCCCACACAAGTGTTGGAGCACCTGGGGGTGTGGATAGATTCCCCTGAAAGGGAAGCTGTTCATTCCACAGGAGAGGAAGGACAAGATCTGGAAGTTCATAGTCCAAGTCCAGTCTCAGGATTCGTCTCCACTGAAGTCCCCAGTGAGTCTTCAGGGATTGATGGTCTTGTGTTTTCCTCTGTTACGGTGGTCCAGGTTCCACTCCCACCCCTTACAAAAATTCCTGAGACCCTGTCAGCTGGCGATCACGCAAGGTCTCAATCAGAGGGTCGAAGTCTCTCAGAGAGTGAAGGCGTCCCTGGGTTGGTGGATCATGGACAAGCGCTTCCTGACAGGGTTCCCGCTTCTGGAACCGACAAAGATCATTCTGACAACCGATGCAGGTCTCTCCGGCTGGGCGTCTCATTTGGAGAGGAGCTATGTTCAGGGGACATGGTCCTCAGATGAGGCATAAAGCAGCATAAACTGGCTGGAACTGAGGGCCATCCATCTAGCCCTTCTGTACTTCGAAGGCAGAAAGGAAAATTGGATTCTTACCTTCTGAATTTTCCTTCTGCGGGGATCCTCCTGGCAGGCCAGTCTGTACATTAGGGTAGATCCTGCCATCATCCAGCAGGAGGCAGACAAACTAAACTTTGAGGTGCCTATCTGGAGGGATCTAGCCTCTGCTCCCCAGTAGTGTGTTAATGCCTTACTCTTACCTAGAAAACACTCTTAACTATTAACCGGTCTAATGGTGTAAAAAAAATTAGTCAAAACCAAAGGTGAACTAGTCAATATAACCACCACAGAGTTGCCTCACTCGGGGTGGGGACTGGCCGGCCAGGAGAATCATCGCAGAAGGAAAATTCAGAAGGTAAGAACCCAATTTTCCTTTCTCCTGGGGATCCTCCTGGCCGTCCAGTCTGTACAGTAGGGACGTACCAAAGCAGTACCCCGTTGTACTTTGGGGGGGGGGGGGGGAGGAGAGTGAGGATCAGATTATCCAAGAGGCCCCTACAAGGACTCATGTGACTCCTCGAGAACTGCCTGCAACACTCTCCTTCCGAACGCTGCATCAGCAGACTCTTGCAGTGGAATTTTGTAGTGCTTCATAAAAGTGTGTATGGATGACCATGTTGCTGCTCGACATATCTCACCATATGAGGCTGCATTCTTAAAGGCCTGAGAGGTCGTCGCCGCCCCTCTGACCGAGTGGGCAAACACCCCCGGTGGATGTTTGCCCTCTGCTTTGTAGGCCTCTACAATGCACCACGTCATCCACTTTGCAATGAGTGCTTTAGACACCCTTTTGCCTCTTCTCTGGGGGTTGTAAGCTACAAATAGAGAAGATGATTTCCTAAAACCTTTTGTTCTGTCCAAATAAATTTTTAGTGCCCTCCTAACATCTAGAGTGTGCCATTGTTTCTCCAACGGATGTGAGGGATTAGGGCAAAAGGAAGGTAAAAGTACTTCCTGCTCTCTATGAAACCTCGTGTTCACCTTTGGAGTGAATGCCAGGTCTAATCTGAGGAGGACAGACTCTTCCTTGAAGATACAGAAATTTGGTTCTATTGATAAGGCCTCCAGTTCTGATACTCTCCTGGCTGAAGTTATTCCGACCAGGAAGGCCACTTTCAATGAAAGGTAGTACAGAGATACGTCTGTAAGAGGCTCAAAGGGAACCTTTGTCAAAGCTTTGAGTAGAATTGCTAGGCTCCAGGTAGGAAATTGGTGGATTACCGGTGGAGCTAGAATTCTAGCGGCTCTTAAGAACCTTCTGATATGGGGATGCTTAGCCGCCTTGTTTCCCCTCACTGTATCTAGCACACTGCCAATTGCCGCTAATTGTCTCTGTAGGGTGTTCGGTTTTAACCCCTTGTCCAACCCCTCCTGCAGGAATTCTAAGATCTCCTTAACGGAGGCCCTGACTGGTTTGACTGTTTTAGTTTCGCACCACCTCGCAAAGGTAGCCCAAGTACTTTGGTTAATTCTCCTAGTTACTGGACGTCTAGACTCGAGAATGGTATTCAGTATTCAGTACTTCATACCCCCGCTTTTTTAGTTTTCTCTGTTCAATCTCCACGCCGTTAGTTTGAGAGAGTTGGGGTTGTTGTGAAACACTGGTCCCTGTGATAGGATATCGGGGCTGCTCGGTAACCTGATTGGGGCTTCCAGACTGAGGCTGTGAAAGTCTGTGAACCACGGCCTTCGGAGCCAAAAGGGTGCGATCATGATGACCGATGCTCATTCTGCTTTGATCTTTGTCAGCAGCCTCTGAATGAGTGGCAGAGGCGGAAACGCATATAGTAGTGCCCAGGGCCACGGGCTGTTCAGAGCATCGAACCCTATGGCTTCTGGGCATGGGTACCTGGAGAAGAATTGTTGTGCCTTTGTGTTGGTCGCCGACGTGAATAGGTCTACTGCTGGTTTCCCCCACCTCTGCGTAATGTCTTGGAAGGCTGCGTCGTGCAGCGACCACGCCGTTTGGTCCAGTGCCCTCCTGCTGAGCCAATCGGCCTGGGTGTTCTCTATCCCTCTGATTGTCTCATCTCTCTCTCATCTCATCTTTAATTTATACCCCGCACTCTCCCAACCAAAGTCGGCTCGAGGTGGCTCACATCAATAATAAATACAATATTAGGGTTTTTATCCCAGGCAGGGGAAACCCAACAACAAATACATCATAATACACAAGAAAACCCTACCCTCCCATTTAACATTTCAATAATAACATATAACAATATGCCTTACTAACCCATCCCAATACCCTCTACCAGTATCAAACCATTGACTGAGCTGTTTGCAAGAGGGGCAGGATATGAATATGTTAAATAAATAAATAAATAAATAAATAAATAAAATTCTTTCCATCCCCTGCTGCCACCAGGGGTAGTCCTCCCTCTCCACCCCTCTCTCACCGGGGGGAGAGGAAGGCCTCACAACTTTCACCAGTAGAAACCTCACATTAGGCAACCCCACCAGTGACCTCTCCATCCCAAGCTCCAGGCCCAACCGAAGGGCATGACCAAAAGGGCAGGCCCCTTTGATCGTGCCCCTTCGAGCTGTGCCCCCGACACGCACCTCCGGCATGGCTGGCAGCCTTCCCCGGTGTTATGGGGAGCAGCCCAGAAGGAGCCCTCCACATTCCCCACCCCCGCAAGGGTGGATAGCTCATATGGATTGGAGATTGCTCTCCGCCCAATTGATGAGTGTCGTCACCATCCGGTGTAGTGCTTCCAACCTGGAGCCTCCCTGATGGTTTAATGTAGGCTTTGTTGCCGCTCTCCATGTGGTGGCCATCTCGCTGGTTACCCCCCGGCGCACCGAGCTGTGAGGGATGGGGGGGGGAAAGGGGAGTAGGCTCAACTGTGCTGGTTTGCGGGAGGAGGGGACCCCGCTAGGGGGATGGATGCAGAAAGGACAAAGGTCGGGGGGCAAAACCCGAACAGGCTGATGTCTTGCCGGGTAATCCGCGGCTCCGCTCTGCCCCGTTTACACCCCTCCGAGCAGGAGAAGCCTGGCTTTGAGGAGGCCCCGCTCACCGCTGCCACTGATTCCGGGCTCCGCCACGGCTTCTTTTTTTTTTTTGAGCCGTCAATCTGCCGGCTGCTCCTGGGTCCTAGTGCCCATCTTTTTTTCTTTCCCCATGGATGTTTTTTAAAATATTTTTTTAGGCGCTCCGCTAGGGGGCCACCGCTGTTTCCCCCCCATGCCTATGGGGAAGGGGGGTCCGGCAGAACTCCTGATCCCTCAGAAAGGGGAGTCCTGGAGAGGGCTCCTGCCCATCCTTCGCCCCCCCGCGCCTATGGGGAAGGGGGGGGGGCAACCCAGCTCCTGACCCCTCAGAAGTGGGTGAACAGGGAGGAGAATTACTCTCCCCCTGGCACATGTAGCTCCTTGAGTTCAAAGAAGATTTCCCTGCTGCCTCTTTCTCAGAGGCAGCATGCCTGCTTCCTAGCTGCTCCGAGGTAGACAAAACACTGGAGAGCAGAGGCTAGATCCCTCCCGATAGGCTCCTCAAAGTTTAGTTTGTCTGCCTCCTGTTGGATGATGGCGGGATCTACCCTACTGTACAGACTGGACGGCCAGGAGGATCCCCAAGAGAATAAAACATCAGCATGTCCTGGTCTACATGGACAAGGTCTCTGCCAAAGCGTATATAAACCACCAGGGCGGTTTGCTGTCACCAGCTCTCCACTCAGAGACAATGAAAATTCTATCTTGGGCAGAGATCAACACCCAATCTCTGCAGGCTCTTCATATCAGGGGCATGGAGAACACGGAGGCAGACTGGCTCAGAAGACAGTGCTTGGATCTGGGGACGTGGTCCCTGAGTCAAGAGGCCTTCTCACTTATAACAAAGACGTTTGGATGCCCAATTCTCCACCTTTTCGCATCAATGTACAACGTGAAGGTTCCAAGATTTTTTTCCAGAAGCAGGTCTTCCGACGTGGAGGGAATCTATGCGCTTAATCGCCTGTAGCCTCCGGGGCTCTTGTATGCCTTCTTGCCCGTCCCTCTTCTAGGGAAGACAGCAGCCAGGATCAAATCATCAAACAGCAGAGCGATCCTCATAGCTCCAACCTGACCCAGTCGCCCATGGTATTCGGATTTGGGGGATCTCAGCATAGCAAGCTCCCTCCTTTTCCAGACTTGCTCCATCAGGGTCCTCTCCTGCATGACAATCTGCAGCAGTTCCGCCTGACAGCGTGGCTATTGAGAAGAGGTCTGTTCAGAGTTTAGGATACTCCGAACAAGTCCTGGATACCCTGTGATTCCAAGAGAATTTACCAATTGACCTGGAGGGTCTTCTTGAGCTCAGAGTGCAACAGAGTGCAACAGAGCTCTGTTCAGCAGATGTCAAAGTGGTTCTAGAATTTCTCCAGTCAGGGCTTCAAAAGGGGCTGAAGCCCAGCAATCTCGCTAGGCAGGTGGTGGCCATAGGCAGTATTTTTGGAGCTTTGTCAGGGTCAAAAGATAGGGTCTCACCAGCATATTAAAAGGTTCCCTGAAGGCACTAAATTAATTTCCACATCTGTTGCCCACAGGTTTCCTAGTTGGAACCTTCAATTAGTGTTAAAATCTCTACTTCACCCTCCTTCTGAACCCCTTCAGGTCTCTTTTTACTTTCTATTAAAGTCTGTTTTCTTGTAGCAATTACTTCTGCTCGCAGAGTCTCCAAATGGGTGCACTGTCCACAGAGCTGGCTTTCTGCATATTCAACAAAGAATCTGTCACATTAATGTTAGATCCAGCTTTCATCCCGAAGGTAAACACTTTGTTTTACAGGGCTCAGGAGACCTGTCTTCCATTGTTTTGCCCCAGGCCTTCTCATCCTCAGGAGGTCCTCTGGCATAAAAACTGGACGTGTGGCGAGCATTTAAAAATTACTTACAGAGAACAGAGGGGTTTAGGAAATCTTCCGCTTTGTTCATCAATTATTGTCCTAGCCAAAAGGGAAACAAGGCTTTTAAAACCCTAATAGCAAAGTGTGTTACAGCAAGAATCGCAGAGGCTTATAAGGTGCAGGGGCTCCCTCCTCCGCAGAGTGTTAAAGCTCATTCTCTCAGAGGTGCGGCTACCTCTTGGGCCTTTCGGTCCAGAGCGCCTTATGAAGAAGTGTGTAGACACATCTTTGCACACTTTTACTAGACAAAATCCATAATTTGGAGTCTTCCGAGGCGGTCTTTGGGCGCTGGGTACCTCAGAGTATTCTGGAATTTTAAAAAAAAAAACAGGTTTTTTTGTAGCTATTTCTGGCAGGTTGCATCGCCTCCTTTGTCCCTCCCATGGGCGTTGTTCGGGGTTACCGCTCTGGTACATCCCCAGAGTTTTGAAGTGATGACCAGGGAGCTAGGGAGAAAGGAAAATTGGTTCCCTTACCTGGGAATTTTCTTTCTACTAGATCCACTGGACATCACTTCAACCCTCCTGACAGAGGCGATGTCGCTTTGCCTTGTTATGTTTATTTTTCACGTCTCCTATGCAGGGCTTCTGGAGTGTGTTGGGTTTCAGCCTGTTGGTTGCCCAAAATTGGTTAAATTGAATTCATTTTTTCCCCTTTTTGGGAGTCTATCTGTTGTTGCATGAATAAGGCTCTCGTACTCTGGAGATCCACGGGGTGTTCCTCAATGTGCATGCTCCAGAAGAATTTTACTGGAGATCTTCTGCCACCTAGCGGCTGAGGTGGGCAACTTCCCAGAGTTTTGACGTGCTGTCCGGTGGAGTTAGTAAAAAGAAAACTCCCAGGTAAGAGAACCAATTTTCCTTTCTCTCCTGTTATAACTATAGGAAGTTTTTATGATCCAGAGGCCAGGCCATTAAGCAAACTTGTTTCAGATGTCATGACAAACCCTGGGAACTCCAAGGGCAACACCATGGCATTACCATGATGCTTTTCATGATGTCTGAATAGATGTAAGCATGTGGATATTTTCCATGGTGCTTCCACCAGGGGTTGTTACATGGTAACCCATTGGTAACCGTATGGTGGTGGTGCTGCTAAGGGTAGTGGGCTTGTTGTGACATCTGAATGCACCCTTGGAAATTTCCTTGTCAGGGGAGCTAGTTTCCCACTCCATCTGTAGAAATTTAGGAGCTGGAACCTCGAGGAAAGAAATAAGTGGGAACTGGAGAATTAAGGAAGGTGATAAAGTCAGCATTCAAAAGCACTGAACAGAGTGCACAAATGGGAAAACTGGCTTAAAAAACAAGATTTCCCAACTGTTTGGGGAGGCAGGGAAGTTGTCCAATTTGTAGGTGATCATTTCAGATTCACACTGAACTTAAAATGCAATGAATCTGTAAACCCACCCTTTGACTGCTTGGTAAGGACTCAACAGGCTCTTGCATACCCATGAAGCAAGGTAAGTTGCCTTTCTATCCCTCTTGCCTAATACTATTCTGCTTCTCTCTTGACCCTTTTTTTTCTAAAACACTAATTTACCGCCCATGTTTCCCAACTGTCTTCTTCCTTCTCCCTGGGGGTCCTCCTGGACGGCCAGCCAGCACAGTAGGGTAGATCCCCGTCACTACCAGTAGGAGGCAGACATACTATTTTTTGTGTCCCTATTACAGGGATCTTCCTCTCATCCCCCAGTTGATTGTCTGCCTTCACACAGGTAGGACGTAGGCAAGCTGCCTTCAGGGAAAATTGGAATAAATAGGCAGTTTACAGGAAGAAGCTCTTGGTGCCAGGGGAGGAGGAATTCCTCTCCGTTCACCCCTCCTCCCCAACCGGAGGGGGCAAGGAGCGACCCCGGGTGTCTTCCTCACCTACGGGCAGGGGGACCCTGAAGAGCGGGCGTAGCACCCATCCAAGGGGCTAGCTACTTGTCCATCCGGACTGTCTTCCCCCCATTGTACGCTGGCACCCAGGAGCAGCTAGCCCAAGGCAAAGCCTGGCTTAACACTGCGGGGCTCCCCTCCCCCCACTCCATCATCCCGTCTGGAGCACAGGGATCACTCCGTAAATGGAGGTAATATCGGGGAACAACGAGCCCGAGGCAGCGCCCGGCCGGGGCGAGGTGGAAAACCCCCTTCATACCCCTCCTCCTCTCACTCGGGAGGGTGCTAGGGCGCAAGCGGATAATCCGATGGGAGGCTAGCAAGGCGGTGAAAAGGGGGACGGTCCCCTTTTCCCTCCCATCCACACTGAAGGGAAGCGGGAGCTTAGAAGCGCCATTTTCCCTTCCGCGCGCCCGTCTCAAGCCCCGCCCCCTCCCCGACGCAACCACGACTCGGAGTCAGGCGGCACGGGCCAATAACACCTCACAGACCACCCGCCCTTCCCCCTCTCCATCCCAGGCATGAGAGGCTGAGGCCAGGGAGCGGGAGGGAAAAGTTTGGGGAGAGACGACCCCGGACCTGAGGCTTTCGGTGCTGGCATCCCTCCTAGAGGCACGGGAGCCAATCAGAGAGGGACATAGCGAGGGGGTGGAGACGCAGGGGCGAACAGACTCAGCCAACCCCGCCCACTGACCCCACACTGAAAGCGGAGATTCCCACGGGCGCCAAAAATCCCCGCGCTGCACTCAGCGCCAAAACAAACTTCCCAGACCCACAGTGGGTCAACCTCCCCGGGCGGAAGCAATGGCAACTAGAAGAAAGTCAGTCACAAACGGAGTTCAACAAGCAGCAGCGCAGGACACCGAAACTGTGAGCACCCCTCAGACGCAGGACCCTCATATAGAGGTCCTGAAAGAGATACTGAGTGAATTAAAACGTAAGAGATCTCCTCCCAGACAAAAAGGGCGAAAAGGGCCTGTCCAGAGAAGCTGGGAAAGGTAAACGCCCAAGACACAAGAAGCGGAGGACAACAGGCCCCCTAGAATCCCCAGCCTCCTCGGTAGAAGAAGAGGAGGAGGTGGCCTCAGTCTCCTCAGGGGAAGGGAGAGCTGGCAGAGCTCGAACCCATAGAGATAAGGAAGGGAGCTCCCTGGAGGAAGCCACCCTTGAAGGGGAAATGGAGCACGAGGCACAAAGTGCGGAGGATTGGAGATCAGAGGAAGAAGGGGGGACCTCCTCCATAGAAGAAGGAGAGATAGAGGAGCTAGAACTAGAGTCATCTGGGGATCCAGACAGACAATTCCCTATCAAATACAGGGATCAGATTTTTGAGCAGATTACTAGAGCCCTACACCTTCAAACAGAAGAAGGATAAACAAGCCTCTTCGGAATCCTTGGACGAGGAGGAGGAAGAAGCTAGGGAGTACATTCTCCGGGCCAGAGCTAGGGACAGGGGAATGTTACTGGGCAAGGCATATGATAGGATTATAAAGAAGGAATGGCAACAGCCCAACAAATTATTCAAAATGAATAAGACACAAATGTCCCTGTATTCCCTATCAAAGAATAAAGAACCCCCCCTTGGACATCCCTAAGGTGGACACGGCGGCGGCCTCGCTCGCTAGAAATTCCGTATTCCCAACTGAAGGGGAATGCTACCCAAGGGACCCCACAGATAAGGGCACTGAATATAACCTGCGTCACAGTTTTGAAGAAACATCAGCGGTCATGAAAATGGCCATTCTAACCTCTTATTTCTCCAAAGCTCTCATGACCTGGATTAAGAGGGCCAGAGACCCCAAGGTATCCCCGCAGATGACAAGAATTCTATCAACCAGAATTCAACTGGCACATTCGTTTATCACAGGTTCGTCCACAGACATGCTTCGCTGGTCAGCTAGAGTTGTAGCATTCAACGAAGCGGCACGTCGTAGACTATGGCTATGAGCATGGAAGGGAGACCACACGGCCAAGAACACGCTGGGAGGGGGCCCCTTCCAGGGGGCAAAGTTGTTCGGAGTATGTCTGGACAAGGTGCTGACAGAGGCAGCAGATAAAACGAAAAAGCAGACCCTGCAGAGTGTGGGCCTGTCAAGGAAGAATTTTCGTCCCATCAATCCTCGACAGTCATCTGGGAACAAAAAACCCTTTTACCCCTCAAGGGGAAGACAACAGAGGTACAGATCCATCTGGAACAAACAGAAGGGACAGGCAAGCAGACCCAAGCACACTCAGGGAACCAACAGATCCAAACCAGAGGCATGACTACCTGGGACAAACCTTGGACCAACACGAACTAGGGGGAAGACTCCAAAGATTCGAAGAAAAATTGAGATTGACCACCTCAGACCCGTGGGTCCTACATACAATACAAAGAGGTTACTCAATTGAATTCAACCGTTACCCAAGAGACTTTTTCACCATATCACCAAAATCCAGCAACCCCAAGAAACACCAGGCAATGCAGGCCGAGAGTCACAGGCTACAAAGCATCGGGGCGATAGAATATGTTCCACCACACGAACGAGGTCGGGGGCTATATTCAATATTATTTCTGGTACAGAAAGTCAGACGAGTGGCGTGCTGTCCTCGACTTAAAGAGGTTAAACAAGTGCATTCCGACAAGGAAATTCAAAATCGAGACATTACAGTCCATTCGAACGGCGCTATCGCCAGACGAATGGTTAACATCACTGGACCTCAAGGAGGCATACCTCCACGTACCGGTGCTACTGTCTCACAGGAAGTGGCTAAGGTTCCAATACACGCAATACAAAGCACTTCTATTTGGTCTGTCCACATCACCCAGAACATTCACAAAAGTGCTGATTCCCCTGATAGCGAACCTCAGGGGAGAGGGAATCAAGATCCACCCATATCTGGACGATATTCTAATAAGATCCCAGAGTCTAGATCGAGCACTTGTGGATGCTCGTAAGGTGATACACTACCTCCAGGATCATGGTTTCCTCGTAAACTTCAAAAAAAGCCATCTGGTACCAACACAAGCCCTAGAACACCTGGGGTCATACTGGATACGCACAACTACAAGATGTATCTGAAAGAACAGCGGCGACAAGCATTGCAGAACCAAATCAGGCAGGTCAACAGAGACCAGAAATCCAGGCTCAAAGATCTAGCCAGCCTCTGGGCGGAATAATATCATGCCTCGGCATACTGAGATGGGCCAGATTCCACGCAAGGCCTCTACAAAAAGACTACTGAGACCATGGCAGGACCAGTTGACCAGAGGGGGGAATCCATGGATAATGGTACCTCCGTCAATCAAAAAATCATTAATGTGGTGGACATCAATGAAAAGATTCGAAACCGGGATCCCCATCATAGATCCCGACAGAATAACAATAACCACGGACGCAAGTCTGGTAGGATGGGGGGCACACATGCAAAACAAATCCATCCAAGGCAGGTGGTTAGCATGGGAGAGAAAACACCACATCAATTGGCTAGAACTCAGGGCAGTATATCTAGCGTTAAAGAAACTGGCTCGATGGATCTGGGGTCAACACATTCTGATCTATATGGACAATACAGTAACAAGAGCATATATCAATCACCAGGGGGGGCTCACGTTCGGAAGCCCTACACCAACAAGCCTCAGACCTAATCAAGTGGTCAGAGACCAATCTGAAGTCGATCAAAGCAGTACACATACCAGGAGAAAAGAACACCCAGGCCCACTGGCTCAGTCGACAAAAGAACACCCAGGCCCACTGGCTCAGTCGACAGACTCTAGACCCGGGAGAGTGGTCTTTGCATCCACAGACGTTCAGAACGATAGTAGAGTCCTTCGGACAGCCGGAAATAGATCTCTTCGCAGCACCAACCAACGCAAAAACTCAGACCTTCTTCTCCCGATTTCCGAACAGACAAGCAGCAGGTTTCGACGCATGAAAACTAACTTGGCCTCAAGGACTACTCTTTGCATTCCTGCCGTTTCCCATGATTCAGAGAACAGTAGCGAAAATCAAGAGGGAATGGGCGGAGGTGATCCTGGTGACACCATACTGGCCCCGGCACCATGGTTCGCAGACATCTTGACAAAGACAACGGTGCCTCCACTCAAACTTCCATACAGGCAGAACATGATATCACAGGGCCCAATAGTTCACGAAAATCCAGAATCTCTCAATCTAACAGCTTGGAGATTGAAGAGAGGTCACCAAAAAAAAACTAGGATACTCACAACACATCCTGGAGACTATGCTTCAGTCCAGACGCCCCGCAACGAGGCGAATATATCAAAGCACTTGGGCCAAATTTGCTGGGTGGTGTGAGAATAAGGGAGTAAGACCAGTTAAGGCCTCCATTAGGATAATCCTTGATTTCCTTCAAGATGGACTAAGTAACGGTCTAAAACCTAACACTTTACAAAGACAGGTAGCGGCGATAGGTAGTGTCCTGAGCACAGTGAAGGGGAAAAGTGTCTCTAGACATCCCCACATTATTTGGTTTATCAGAGCAGCCAGAGTGGTATCACCTTTGTTGGTACATCATTTTTCATTGTGGGATTTAAACTTATTGCTAAAAGCATTGACAACAATCCCATTTGAACCTCTAAGGGAGGTGTCCTTGTACTACCTTTCTATAACATTAGCCTTTTTAATTGGGGTTACGTCAGCTAGAAGGGTATCAGAACTGAGTGCCCTTTCTACAGAACCAAGTCCTTGCGCATTCAAGGATTCTTCAGTAACCCTCAGGTTGGATCCTAGCTTTATAACCAAAATAAATTCCCGTTTTCATAGGGCGCAAGAAATCAATCTGCCACCTTTCTGTCCACACCCAGCTCATCCGCAAGAACGGGTGTGGCACAAACTAGATGTCACAAGAGCACTAAAAATTTACCTAGATCGCACAGCCCCGTTTAGGAGATCATTTGCTCTATTCGTGGCGTACGGTCCACAGAATAGGGGTAAGAGGGCCTCTAAAGCGGTTATAGCGAAATGGATAGTTCTTTGTATTAAAGAAGCCTATAGTGCACAGGGCAGGATCCCTCCTGAGGGGATCTTTGCTCATTCATTGAGAGGGGCAGCTACATCTCAGGCGTTCAGGAACGCAGTCTCTTACGGCGAAATATGTAGTGCATCTACATGGTCATCGGTCCATTCTTTTACGAGGCACTACAGAATTCCGCTTCAAGAATCGGCCGAGGCCGCCTTTGGGAGACGAGTACTCCAGGAGGTGATTTAAGAGAAATGAATTTTCTACTGGAACACCAACCTGGACTGAACACTACTCCTTCCCACCCATCAGCACCATTAGAGAATAAGGGGACACCACTTGGGAAAGGCCCTACTGTGATGGCTGGCCATCCAGGAGGACCCCCAGGGAGAAAGGAAAATTGCGCACTTACCTCCTGAATTTTCCTTCTACTGTGGGTTCTCCTGGACGGCCAGACCCTCCCAGAGTGAAGTTAACTGGGGGGACTTTTGGGTTAATTAAACCAAAAGGGAGAAAATAAGGATTCAGAAATCTGACGTCTGGACTGGAGTTATAGCCTCTAGAGGCTTAGGTTACTTAACACTGGTTAGTCAGTGGAATTATGGTTTTTGACAAGTTAATAGATTTGGTTGATGTTAACAGTGTCCTTTATTTACAAGAGAGACAGCGAGAAGGAAGCTGAATACACTGGGGATGAGAGGAAGATCCCCGTAGTAGGGACACAAACAATAGCATGTCTGCCTCCTACTAGTAGTGATGGGGATCTACCCTACTGTGCTGGCTGGCCGTCTAGGAGGACCCCCAGTAGAAGGAAAATTCAGGAGGTAAGTGCCCAATTTTCCTTTCTACTTGTCCTCTCTCCTCGCTTCAGTTTCCTACTCCTCACAGGTTAAGTGGTTGTAAGAAAAATTCAAAAGGGATCACATGCACAGTAACACTACTTGGGTAGTAGTAATCTCAAGTCTTCAAGGGACGTGAATTAGCTTAAGAGTCAGGTAGAAAACCTCCTCCCCCATAACCATTTAATTTATGATGGAGACATTCATTTTGAGAATTTCAGCTCTCAAAGATATCTGGATAGACTAGCTGAGGAAGAACACTTTACTAGATAAACCACTAGACTGTTCAGTGTCTGCCAAGTCTTACTTTTTTACATTACCAGGATTTAATAAAGTAAAGAATTATCAGTGAAGCAAAAACTATTTAAAAGAAGCTTTAGTTATTGGAGGCTACGCTCAATGAGCATGATCCAGCTCCATACAAGTTTAGCCATTGACTTCAATGGGAGCTGGATCGTGCTCAAAGTGCGTCACAGTGCTATGTTTTCTGTCTGATGAATCTGACCAAGTCAGTTCTTTGATTTGTCTTTTCAAACTACTAACCTGCTAAATGTAGTGGAGTTGAATGTCGGCCTTGTGTGTCACGACAGTTTACATTATCAGGTGAACATAGCTTCTTCACCCGAGCCAGACAGCCCTTTTTAGCAGCATCTAACAAAGCTGCATCTCCTCTAAGAAGGTCTTGAATATCTGTATCGTCATCTTTAACAAGATCCAAAGGAGCATTTCCATCTCTGTTCTTCTTTGTGGGGTCAGCACCATGCTGTGTCCATTAAAAAGCCAGAGAGAATTACATAGAGACATTCCTCTTACACCTGAACAATTATCCAAAATGGAAATGCTTTTATTTAGCTCTTGGATAGTTTATGTATCCCCCGTGACAATTTCTTTTCTTTCACATTCATTTTGGCTGGAACAAACCTATCATGTGTTGTAAAGAATAAAAGTCCACACTATGCTCAAAAGGGTGGAACATTTAGTGTACCTCTTACTGGTATTTTTTTATTTTCAAATTTAACCTTTAATAATCAATGCTTGGAAATCTGACAATTAAACCCATTTTCTTACCAAAGCTTGGTACCCTCTTTTGCTTAAATGTAATGTCTTTGTCAATAAACCTTCCTCCACCAAAACTTAAAAGTACCTGTAACAGAAGTTTGCAAATCTCATATTTTCCTTTTGCAGCAGCTTCATGTAAAGGAGTGAACTTACACAAATCAGCTACATTTACAACAGCACCATGTTTAACAAGTAGCTCTGCTACTTCATAGTGTCCATAAGAACAAGCATTGTGCAAAGGGACAAGGCCTCTGAAAAAAACATTAGCAAGGAAACTTTTTTAGCTTTCCGTCACTCAGTTGGAAAAAGCCCTACTCTCTCTAGCATATTCAACAAACGGAACACAAGCCTGAATCTTGGTAGAGAGGATCAATTACACTATAAATACTCAACTGCAATCAGAAATAAATGATAGATTTCCTGAACTTCTGGGGAGAAATGAAGTCATGTGAAGACAATTTGTTTGCCTTATCTAATTGAAGTATGAAAACTAATTTCTTTGTGATATCATTTCTCTATGTGCTAACCTGCCAGCTATTACTAGTCTGTCTCTTCCTGTGTTCCCCTCACTCTTGTCCATCTTAGATTGTAAGGACCTGTCTCTAATAACAACAATTGTAAAGTACCAGGTACACTTCTGGCACTATATAAATGCATCATCATAGTTTAAGTTTAATGTTAACACACATTACTTCTTATCGGTTAAAATAATCTGAAATTATATTAGGTAGGATAATTGTGCAATACTTGTCAACTTTTAAAAATTTACACTATGTTACAAGTGATTTACCTATGTTACAAAAAATTTAGCTATGTTACAAGTGATTTACACTGCACATCACAACTGAAAAATAATGTATGGACTGGTCTGAAGCAAATGATTCAAGTCTTCCAGACAACAGGTTGACTATCTTGGCACTACAGTGTGTGATTTTCAATACCACTATACAAGCAAGATTTCCTACAGTATGAATTGCCTGAAGAAAATGAAGATATAAGTTCTCGAAATTCAAAGACTCAGAATTACTACAAAACAATTAGATAAGTATAAATATCACAAGATACCAGGAATGAGTACTCACCCTTTGTCTTTTGCGTGAACATCAGCTCCGTGCTGAAGCAGATACTCAACTACAGACACTCTATTATATCCTGCTGCAAAGTGCAGTGGTGTGGACTGCAGGCCTTCAATATCTCTACAATTCACACTTTGAACTGTACATAACTTCTGTAGAACAGAAGAACCACAATGTACATTAATACACGAATGTTGATCACAAAAAATGTTCTGTAGATCATCTAAATAAACCACTTATTACTGAAAATAGGTGGTCCAAAAACTCACTATAATTTGTAAATAAAATTTCACAGCTAATGATCATTAATAAAGGTTTTATTTTTCAGAGATCCTGTATCCCATAAAGAAGCAATGAGGGTCTTTCCGTTTTTAAACCTCTGCTTCTGGTCACTAATAATTTAATTTCAATAGGGCTCTCTTCAAAGCTGATCAATATTACTCCTTAAACGAACATACTTCTGTAGCACTCAGACAGGGAAAGGAAAATTGGGCACTTACCTCTGAATTTTCCTTCTGCGGGGGATCCTCCTGGCCGGCCACTCAGGACAGTAGGGTAGATCTCGCCAACTACCACTAGGAGGCAGACAATCAACTTTTCTGGAACCTATCCCCAGGGATCTATCCTTATCTCCCCAGTCTTACCAAGCCTTATCAGCCTGCTTGTCAGTTAAGCTACTCCTAGTTTGTGCTATATAAATTCCATAAAATATTAACTAGAGAACTGAAGAGCAAACCTACTCTAACTCTCTCTCCCCCCTGTTCCATGAGCAAAATAACAGTACCAGGTTAAGTTCTAGGGGTTATGACAGCAATCCCACGAGCAGACACCACAGAGTTAAACTCACTCCGGATGGGGACTGGCCGGCCAGGCGGATCCCTCGCAGAAGGAAAATTCAGAAGTAAGTGAGCAATTTTCCTTTCTCCTGAGGAATCCTCCTGGCCACCCAGTCAGGACAGTAGGGACGTACCAAAGCAGTACCCCAGTCCTTCATTACGGGAGGGTAAACAAGGGAGAGAGAACAACCAGATAAACTGTGCACTCTTTCAGGCAGTGCCTCTGCTAAGAGGACTGCCTGAAGGACTCTTCTCCCAAAGGCTGCGTCCGCCGAGTCCTGCAGTGGAATCCTGTAGTGTTTAATGAAGGAATGCACCGAGGACCAGGCTGCAGCTCGACAGATCTCCCTATAGGAGGCTGCATTTCTAAATGCTTGAGAAGTCGCAGCTCCCCTAAGGGAATGTGCGAATACCCCCTTAGGGGGGAATTTCCCCTCTGCCTTATAGGCCTCCGTGATGCAGAGTCATCCATTTAGCGATTAATGCCTTTGATGCTCTCATTCCCCTCCTTTGAGGGTTATACGAGACGAAAAGGGTCAGAGTTTTCCTGAAAGTTTTCGTTCTGTCCAGATCTATTTTCAGAGCTCTCCTAAAGTCTAGGGTGTGCCAGGCCCGTTCTAATGGGTGAACTGGATTGGGGCAGGAAGACGGGAGACTCACTTCCTGTTCCCTATGGAAATGAGAATCCACCTTGGGGCTAAAAGCCGGGTCCAATCTCAGGGCCACCGAGGACTTCTTGAAAGAGCAGAGAGCTGGGTCCATGGATAGAGCTCCTAACTCGGAGACTGTCCTAGCAGAGGTAATCCCCGCGAGGAACGCTACCTTAAGTGCATATAATAGAGGGATACCTCGTTCAGCAGTTCAAATGGGATCTTGGTGAGAGCTTCGAGGAGGAGGTTCAGGCTCCAAGAGGGAAAGCGATGGACTACCGGAGGAGATATAATTCTGGCTGCCCTGAGAAAATGTCTTACATGGGGGTGGCTGGATACCCTGCGGCCCTTAACTGTGAATAGCACGCTATTAAGCGCTGCTACTTGTCTCTGTAGGGTGTTGGGTTTTAGACCTTTTTCTAACCCCTCCTGAAGAAACTCTAACATACTCCTAATGGATGCCCTGTCCGGCCTAACTGCCCTACTCTCACACCACCTACTGGGGCTCGTAGTTACCCTTGGGTTAATTACTTGACTACTTTATTGCGAGGACTGGGATTTTCCTTTGCTTGTTTCCAGGGGAAATCCGTGGTCTGTATAAAAAGAGAAATAGAGCTTAGGTCTAGCGACATTGCCAAACAAGAGGATATCACTCTGTTTAAGCAGTGGAAAGCTGCACCCGATTTGGGGGCAACCAAGACCCTTTTTGTTATGGAACCTCATTTGGCTATCTTGACCAATAAAGTATTGAGGAGAAACTATACCCATCTGCGATTTCTGCTGATACGATCTGCTGTGCTAGAAGGCAGATTTTCCAAAATTCACTACAGCTTGACGTACTGTAGCTGCTCAAAGCACGAGACTGGAACTATAGAGCATCAAATGCTACACTGTCCATATTATTGTAATTTGAGAGATGTATGGCTAACTCCTTTAATGGAGAAGGCAAGAAGGTTAAAAAGAGAGAATTTAATGTATTTCTTAGTTACTTTGACAACACCTGAAGAACTGGTTATAGTTGCTACATTTATTGGTTTGATCGGAAAACAGAGGAAACTTATACAATCATGCCTCTTAGGGACTCAGCAAGCTGTTTGCTCCAAATCGGTGGAGGATTTGTAATAACATCATTAGATAATACTGGTGGGCTAAACAGCTTTTGGCTGTTAATTATTTTTATCTAATGTGTATCTGGGTTGAGTGCGGACTACTCTTGCACTTGAATTAATAGTAATCTATTTTTAACAACCTATTGGATAAACAATGATGTTTGGTTCATGGTACTATGTATATGACTATATATGGTTTTACTGAAGTTTGTCTAGGATTATTATTGTTTGATAAGTTGTCAATTTTGTATTTTGGGCCAGAGCGAAAGCTAGTGCCTCGAAAAACCATTCATTCATTCACTCACACCACCCAGCAAATGTAGCCCACGTGCTCTGATAAATGCGCTTGGTTGCTGGGCGCCTGGAATGTAGCATAGTGTCTAGTACTTGACGAGAATAGCCTAATCTCCTCAAGGCCCTCCTCTCAACTTCCAGGCTATCAGTGAGTGATGTTGGGTTGCCGTAGTGGATAGGACCCTGACTCGGTAGGTCCGGAAACCTGAGTGGAGGTTCTGAGCGGAGATCTTGCAGGTCTGCGAACCATGGCCTCTGTGGCCAGAAGGGGGCCACCAGAATGACCTCTGCTCCTTTGTTCTTTATTTTTGCTATGGTTCTCTGTATGAGTGGAAATGGAAGGAAGGCATATAGGCGACCTTGGGGCCATCTGATGTTCAGTGCGTCGAAGGCTATTGCCCTGTGGTCCGGGTGCTGAGAGACGAAGATTCTCGCCTTCGCGTTGACCGGGGATGCAAACAGGTCTGCTGTGGGGGAGCCGAACTGATTGGTTATCGTTTGGAATGCCATCGGGTGTAGAGACCACTCCCCTTGGTTCAGTTCCACCCTGCTGAGCCAGTAGGCTTGGGTGTTCATTTGTCCCTTGATATGCAGTGCCCGGATGGACCGTAAGTTCCTCTCCACCCATCTGATGAGAGTGGAAGCCATCTGGTGGAGCACTTCGGACTTTGACCCGCCTTGGTGGTTTAAATAGGCCTTTGCCACCATATTGTCTGTATACACGAGGACATCCTTTCCTCGAAGGGCCGGAGCCAGGTTCCGCAGTGCCAGGTAGATTGCTCTCAACTCCAGCCAATTGATGTGATGGTCCTTTTCCCAAGGAAGCCATTTCCCTTGCATCTTCATGTTCTGTGCGTGTGCTCCCCAGCCCTGGAGACTCGCGTCTGTTGTTATGGTTGACATCTCCGGATCCAGCAGGGGCATTCTGGGAGTGAATCGGTGTGGTTGCATCCATCAGGTGAAAGATCTCTTGAGCTCGGCCAGAATCAGTATCCATGGATTTTCCCCCTGAATCAGTATGTCCTGCCATGAACGAAGGGAATGTTGGAGAGGTCTGGCATAGAACCTGGCCCATTGTATGATTCCCAAGCAGGAGGTCATGGCTCTCAGAAGACTCGCCAGGGTCTTGAGCCTGGCTCTGCAAACCTTCGTGATCTGTTGGATCAACGTGGTGAGCTTCAGTTGTCTCTGTTACGAGAGGAAGAGCCTGCAGCACCTGATGTCCAGTATCACTTCTAGGTGCTCTAAAGTTTGAGAGGGTGTGAGATGGCTCTTCTTGAGGTTGACCACGAACCCGTGATCTTGTAAGTACGTGATAGTCCTGTGTACGTCCCTGTGCTTGTTCGTAGGTTGGGGATCGTATTAGAATGTCGTTGAGGTAGGGATGCAGTTTGATCCCCTCCGTTCTTAGATTCACTATGAGCACTACCAGGACTTTGGTGAATGTCCTCGGCGAAGTCGCTAGGCCGAACGGGAGAGCTGTATACTGCCAATGTCGCCTGGCATAACTGAACCTGAGCCATTGCCTGTGGGATGGCAGGACAGTTACGTGAATGTAAGCCTCCTTCAGGTCGAGTGATGTTAGCCACTCTCCCTTCGTGATCGCTATGCGGATGGACTGCAAGGTTTCCATTTTGAATTTTTGTACCTTGACGACCTGGTTCAGCATCTTCAGATCCAACACCGCTCGCCATTCGTCCAACTTTTTTGGCACTAAGAACAGAATGGAATAAAGCGCCTGGCCTTTTTCGTGGTGGGGGACTGCTTCGATGGCTCCGATGGATTTCTGGTAATTTCTTGGTCTGGTCATTTCCGCCTGCATTGCCGTTTGTTTGTCGTGGTTGCTGGATACTGGCGAGGCTCAGAAGAACTGTCGGGGGGAGCGAGAGAACTCTATTGTGTATCCCCATTGTATGGTACAAATGACCCAGGCGCCTGTGGTGGACTCCCTCCATTGGTCCACGAATAGTTGAAGCCTGCCCCCCAGTCTCTCCTGTCTGGCCGGAGCCCAGTCATGCCTCCATTTTGGGGTGGCCTGTGTTCTGACGCTGCTTATTTCTGATGTCGTACCCCTTTTGTTTTTGCCACCAGGGTCTGTATCTCTGTTGGTTTCCCCTGCGGGGAAAGAAGAGCCGTCTGGAACCCCCAGGCACCCCCAGAAGGATGCATTGTAGGGACGAACGGATCGCTCTTGGACCCCTACGCTCTGGAGTGTCTGCTTCTTGGTTTTATTGGTGGCATCTGCTAGCACCTTATCCAGGCAAACTCCGAAGAGCTTGCGGCCTTGGAATGGGCCGTCGACCAGAGTGTTCTTGGATGTGTTGTCTCCTTTTCAAGATCTCAGCCATAGCCGTTGTCGCACTGCTATATTGGATGCGGCCGCCCTGAACGCCCAGCGGAGCATATCTGTGGAATAATCGGCTACGAAGGCATAGGTAAGCTGGATTCTAGTTGAAAGAACCCTGGTCATCCTCGTGGAGACTCGTGGATTCCCGGCTCGCTTGATCCACGTCATCAAGGCCCTTGAAAAATAAGAGGTTAGCGTGGCCATCTTTATAATGGAGGATATTTCTTCGAAGTTCCTTCTCAGGTTGCATTCAATCCCCTTGTCTGTTGGGTCTCGGGGGTAACACTCCCCCTCGGTAAGGAAAACCAAGTTTCTGGCCAGAGAGGCTGCCGCTGCATCTACCATAGGTATGGAGAGCAGGGCATTCTTGCTCTTAGAGAATAAAGCGATAGTTGGGCTTTAGACATTCTGGAGGCCTTATTGGGTCGCTGCCATTCTCTCTTAATGATGCACTCGTAGGTCTTGTCCAAGACCATCCCCCTGTCTCTATCTCAAGGGAGGTACACCCTCCCTTCCTCTTCCTTGGAGTCTGACGAGGCTTCCTTGTCCTTCTTTTGTTTGAGATGGAGGGCCTTGGTGACCAGGTCATAGATCTGGTCCCTATATTTACTGGGGAAATGCCTGTCTGGGTTTGAAGAGGCGTCTAACCCCAGCTCCTCCTCTCCTGACTGGCTCCTGCTGTCTGATTCCTGGTCAGAGACCTCCCCCTCTTCTTCACTGGCTTCCTCGCGGAGTGGCCTGCCTTTTTTCTTCCTTCTCCTGTCCCCTGCTCTTTCCTCCTCCGAGGTTTGGACTGACAGGACCTCCTCTGGGGGTTCTGCTGAGTCAAGGGGCCGAGTGGGTTTGCAGGGTTTCTTGGCCCTCGGGTGTTTACCCTTTCCTGCCCCTTTGCAGCGGCCTTTGAAGGGGCGCTCTTTCCCCTCATGTGAGGGGGATCTTTTCCTTTTCAGCTCGGAGAGGATTTTCCTCAAAACCTCCAAATGTGGGTCTTGAGCTGGTGGAGGAGTGCGGGGGCTCACTACAGCGGCCTGCTCCATTGTCTCTGCTTGCTCCGCCGAGGAAAATCCACATTTTCCCCCTTGTGTTTCCCGCCGGCACTAAGCGTGGCCCGA